>BCJO01000005.1:3312991-3690501 GCA_001600335.1 Apiotrichum gracile
CCCGCCCGCGCCGCTGCTCCCTCCCCCCGCCCCCACCTCGGACGTCACCACGGTCCCCGTCAGCCGTCCTACCTTCACGTCCGAAGAAGGTACGGCGAGGGCCAGTGGTGTTGCCGCGTCCTCGACCTCCGTGACCCCTCGTGGGTCCGGCAGGTCTGAGGACGTTGAGACACTGCCCGCCATCCTTTCCCCCGCCAACCCCCGCCGCATGAAGAAGGCGTGAAGGGGCCGAGACTATACTCTCCGGAGGAGCCGATGTATCATAGTACATGCCGTCCACCCCATCTCCTTGCTTACTAACTCGTTCCTTGGCGACTCAGCGTCATTCACTCTTGCATCTGACCTTGTCGTTGTCTGGTAGAACTGTACTGTAAGTGCCAAGCTTCCAGTGGCAACACCGGCAACACCAGCTGAACCCGGAGCCAATGAGCTCTCGAGGGCGATCGTTTGGGGAGACAGTGATCCTCTCGGGACGATCCTCTGGCAAAGTTAACGCCGTGTGGCAGCGCGTATCAGACACAGTTCTGCAGCGCTGCAGGCTGCAGGCTGAGCAGATATGCCACATTCTCAAAGTCATCTACAGCCCTCAATTTGTTTGTCGCGCTCCCGTCGACTTCAAGAGGTACCGACGTTTCACCTGTCTGATACGATCCTTACCAGTTGCAGACGGAGAAGGAAATGGTGAGAACAGCAATCACCACAGGTCGCAGTATCTAGAGCATCAGATTCAGACAACTTGATCGAAACCACTGGTTCAAGCCCAACCAATATCACCACGGTTTCTCCACGTTTCTCCTCTCTAGTCACCGCCACCTACTGATTTTTATCTCCTCCAAATCATCTTCCATGCAGCTATAACCTGGTACAACGCTTACAGTAGAGCTGAAGTATTTCTCATAAAAGATACAGCTGTGTATCATTGGATTTGAAGGTGCGCGAGAGCGTTGCGTAACAAGGTCCCCAATACTTGTCGTTGAAGCCGACGACTGGACATTTGTGCCTCAATACCAGTTAGTCCCAGTTTATGCATATTTGGGTCTCATTCAAGTCACCTGAGGAGCCTCGGGGTGCCAAGTAATGGGCACATGGGCCCAGTGGGATTAATTGAAAGGCAAGAACATGTATATCATAGGTCAGACAGAAGACTTGTCGTTTATCCCTCGTTGAGATAAACTTTCCGCGGGGGAAATAGAATATCCGGGAGGGAGAATCGATTTCCCGCGAGTTAGCAGACGCGCAGACGAATGGTCGAGCTTGTGAGCTTGTGATTGTTACTTGGTGATTCATGCATCTCGGTTCTACAACCATCATGTCTATGCACAATGCGGATGGAATGTGTTGTCGGTGGATCTACTACTATCTCACTATTGCCTGCCGGATGCTTTTTCTACTTGAACTGATTCGTCTCTTCTCTACTATTTCTGCTGGATCTCATTCTTCTCCACACTGTCGGCGGTCATCTAAGAGCGCGACGCTGCGTCAGCAACTCTACCAGGCGGGTTTGTACGCCAGAACACTTACCGTTTCGTGCCGCCCACCTCGTTTTACCTCCCCTCGGACTCGATGTTGGCGGCCATTCGCCCTTCTGCCTGTTAGCGTACTCAGTCGCTCGGAAACCAATTACATTCTTCGATTTCCTCAAGGACGTAGAACAACAGTGCCATCCTTGGCAGCTTGTCGATACCCTTGTCCTTGAATGCGGCCCAGTCAATGTCGGGCTCGCTGACGTCGGTGACAATCTCATCCGAGATGTGCCAAGCACAGTCCTCCCCGACGAGGACGGCTGAATAGTGGCCGACCGTCTTCTTGTGGTGAAGGACCATGCTCGAGAGCTTCCACTGGAGCTTGTCGTTGATAGGAATAACGTCGACGACTCCCAGGTCGGGAGTGTCATCGCGCATCTCTGCCTCCTCCACAATCTGAAGTTTAGCAGTGCAAGCGAGTTGTAAACTTACGTGCAGTACCAGTACCTGCCCGATTTTCAGAGTTGTGCAGCGCTCGTAGAAGGTCTGGAAAGTCCTGCATCCGAAGCACGTCCCAGCCGAGAGCCGGTCGAGCTCCATCTGATACAGTGCCGCTAGCGACAGAACAGGTCCAGACCCTATGTCTTCGGAAAACGGGTCCACCACAACGATAAGCTCGGGCTCAAGCTCAAATCGACCCCGCACCTTGACGCAAGAGCTGCAAAGGATATCGCCAGAAGTTGACCAGGAAAAAAGGGAGCTGAACGGCGATCCTTTCGACAGCGTGTCGAGGTGCGCGACTAGTTTCTCGAAGAAGACGTAGTGGTTGATGTACTTTTTCTTGTTGTCGAGGATTCCAGCCTCTCGCACCAGTCAGTTGTGTCCCAGTGACAGGCTCAGGAGTTACTTACTGCAAAGTTCTGCCCTCAGATCGGTCCACAGCTTGAGCTCAGTCCGGGTACAGTACTCCCGAAGCATATGGACGAGGGGCGGGCGAGGGTCTATCTCATCGAGAAGGAAGACAAAGTGATCAATGTTTCCCAGTGCCGAGAGGACAGCATAGGTGGTACACAGGCTGTAGGTGGGATTGTTGAGAGCCCGATGGGTGGGTTGCCGCGCTCGACAGCACCTCCATTCATCTGGAGGACATGAGCTTGGCCTAGAGTGCGGGTAAAACAGTGGCTACAACAAAACTCACATTCCTCTTGACAGGCTTCCGCTTGATCCGTCGTGCATGCTTGTGCAAGGACTTGACGATGGCCTCAGTACGCGCCTTATTGCGCCCCTTCCGGGAGCTACGCGGCAGGTCCACGTGGATCTCCACCTCTTTCCTTTTACGATTCGTCATGGTCGGAGACTGTTGAAGAGTGTTGAGGTCGAGGAAGGATGAAGAGCAAAGTAAGACTGCAGCTGTTGAGAGAGATGTTTGAATGATGAAATGTAATGCATCAGGCGAGACAGTTTATATACAGCGTGGGGAGGGGGAGGGAAGACACACATTTTGGAGAAAAGGAAGACACACATTTTGGGGAAAAGGAAAGTACACATTTTGGAGAAAAGGAAGGCTGTTGTTCTGTTGGGGCCGTTGATTGGGATGGCTTTATTTCTTGGCGGCACCACGGTCCCAGCGCTGAATGAAACGGTAGACTGGACCGGGTTTCTCGAGAGGGATCACCTTGCCGTTGGACAGACGAAGATGGGCCACATTGTCAGGGTGGTCTTCGGCGTCGTCGACTGGGTGGCGTCAATGGAGAGTTATGGAGAGTTAACTGTCTGACTTACTGTCCGCCAAGGGCAGGTCGCGTACTACGTGCATGGGTGGTACGACGGTACTGCGGCTTCCGAGCTTGTCGTCCCGGTCGTTCTGACGGGGTACCTGGCGAGGCAAGATGACCGAGGGCGGAGTCAAGTGGGACGAGGTAGATGCCTGGTCCTTGTCGTCGTTACGAGATGAAGGAAGCCCGAGGGCTGATACTCCGTGTTCAAGGGAGGCGAGGTCGAGTTCCGGGTCCTTCTTGATGGCCGTGTCCTCGTTGGCGGCCCCGGAGTTTGCAGGCGCCACCCCAGCACGTTTCGCCAGCTCTAGATGTGAGCAGGTATGATCCTTTCGCGCAACCTACCACGCCAGTTTGCCTGGTACCAGTATTGAAAGGCGCGACGTCCGTTACCCGACAAGGTATAGCCGCGGGTGAGGAGGTAGCTCTGGGAAGGCTTGAACCACCATGCGGTCTGTTGCTTGGCCATGGGAACGAGAATATGGTCGCAGAGGTCGTCAAACAAGTCCATCTTGCGTAGCTCGGAGAACCTAGCGATTTCGGTCGTTTCGACTGGTGGGGGCATGGTGGGCACGGAGCAAGGTAGAGTGAGGAAGAGTGAGGTGATGGGCAGTAACAACAACAACTACAATCGCTGGGGACGTGCGTGTATTGTTGAACGCCGAGAGAACAAACAGAACCCAGACGTGCTTGGGCCCTTCCTCGGACGCCTTCCTCTGCGCCACCCACCCAGGAATTCGAATCTATCTGGATTTTGAGCAACCACTGCACTTGAACAGACATGGCCGACATGGTCTGGGGGATTCGAAACAGATTGGGTCAAACTCTTGGCTGGCGTCGGCTTCAGTGGTGTGATGCACACGCATCCACAGCAACACAGGCAATCAAACATACACAACCGACTCGTGTAGAATGTCCAGGAGAGCATAGAGAAGCATAGAGAGGCAACGTCCTATCTCGTTGCTGCCTGTCTTGTCCGCACGCAATGTCTCATCAAGTCATTGTTGTAGGCGGCACGTGGCGTGCCTTGCATTTTGTCTTCACTACATACACGCGCCTCTCATTGTCTCTTAGTAGACACGCTTGAACGGAGGGACGGGGGCACCTGGAGATTACGTCAGCATCAGTTCCTGAAAAGGGACAAGTCCGAAAACGAGTGGCACCACGTGGTGGAGGTCACGTGCGTGTCACGTGTTTGTGGCACTCGGTAGCCCTCCGAATACTTACACTCGTTCGCGTCGAGCGTGGTCGAGATGACGTTGCGGTACTGGAGCTCGACCTCGGGCGAGTTGGGGTCGCGCTGGAACGAGAGCGTGTGCTTCATCCACTCCTGTTACGGTCAGCGCTGCACTGAAAACCGTGGTACTTGACCGCTCATGCGGGCAAACTTGCTCGCACTCGTCGGTCTCGAGCACCTCCTCGAGCTTGTTACTCACAGTATCGTTGCGCTCAGGGTAGTCCTCCCGTGCATGTGCTCCGCGCGACTCCTTGCGGGCAGCCGCAGATACGACTGTCTGAACAGCACACTGCTGAATGTTGCGGAGCTCGAGGGCCTCGATGAGGTCCGAGTTCCAGATCATGGAGCGGTCCTTGATGCCGATCTGGTCGTAGGTCTTGAAGACCTCGGACATGCCCTTGACACCGTCGTCGAGCGACTCCTGGGTACGGAAGACGGCGGCGTCGCGCTGCATGGTCTTCTGCATGTTGAGACGGATCTCCGAGGTGTGGAGGGGGCCGCTGGAAGTGCGGATCTTCTCGAGGTTCTCGATCGACTCCTTGCCGAGCTCCTCGTTGAACTGCTTGTGGGGGGTTCCGGGGGTGAGGGTCTCCTTGATGTGGTTGGCGGCGGCACGGCCAAAGACGACAATGTCGAGGAGCGAGTTGGCGCCGAGACGGTTGGCGCCGTGGACCGAGACACAGGCGGCCTCACCGGCAGCGTAGAGACCGGGGACGACCTTGTCGTTGCCCTGCTCGTCGACAGTGATGACCTCTCCGGTCCACTTGGTGGGGATACCACCCATGTTGTAGTGGACAGTGGGGAGGACGGGGATGGGCTCCTTGGTGACGTCGACACCGGCGAAGATGGCGGCAGTCTCGGAGATTCCGGGGAGACGCTCGTGGAGAACCGAGGGGGGCAGGTGCGAGAGCTGGAGGTAGATGTGGTCGGCCTCGGGACCAACACCACGGCCCTCGCGGATCTCAAGGGTCATGGAACGCGAGACGACGTCACGCGAAGCAAGGTCCTTGGCGGTAGGAGCGTAGCGCTCCATGAAGCGCTCACCCTTCGAGTTGAGGAGGTATCCACCCTCACCACGGGCACCCTCAGTGATCAGGCATCCCGAGCCGTAGATACCCGAGGGGTGGAACTGGACAAACTCGAGGTCCTGGAGGGGGAGGCCGGCACGGACGACCATGGCGTTTCCGTCACCCGAGCAGGTGTGGGCGGAAGTGCACGAAAAGTAGGCACGACCGTAGCCGCCAGTGGCAAGAACAGTCTTGTGCGAGCGGAAGCGGTGGAGGGTTCCGTCCTCCATGTTGAGGGCAATGACACCGACACACTCGCCGTCCTGCATGAGGAGGTCGAGGGCAAAGTACTCGATGAAAAAGTTGGTGTTGTGGCGGAGCGACTGGCCGTAGAGGGTGTGGAGGAGAGCGTGGCCGGTACGGTCAGCGGCGGCGGCGCAGCGGTAGGCCTGTCCACCCTTGCCAAACTTGAGCGACTGTCCACCGAAAGCACGCTGGTAGATCTTGCCCTCCTTGGTACGCGAGAAGGGGACACCGTAGTGCTCGAGCTCGATGACAGTGTGGGGAGCCTCGCGACACATGTAGTGGATGGCGTCCTGGTCACCGAGCCAGTCGGAGCCCTTGACAGTGTCGTACATGTGCCAGCGCCAGTCGTCCTCGGTCATGTTGCCGAGCGCGGCGTTGATACCACCCTGGGCAGCGACGGTGTGCGAACGGGTGGGGAAGAGCTTGGTGATACAAGCAGTCTTGAGGCCACCCTCGGCGAGGCCGAACGCGGCACGGAGACCGGCACCACCGGCACCGCTGTATGTCAGTGAGAATACAGTGAAAAGAGCGCGAGGCGGTCGAGCTCTCGACGGCTATGATCAGAGCCGCCCCCGGAGTAGGCAGTACTCTGCCCCGCCTCCCGACAGGCCCATGCCCCGTCCCCCATCTCATCCCAACATCGATACTCACACGACAACGGCATCGAACCTGGACGTCAGCATGTTTCGGGCATAGCAGCACCGGCTGCGAGGCAGCACAGCGCGCACTCACTCGTGGTCAATGACGGGGTAGCCCTTGTGTGTGCCAAAGTTCTGCACGTCAGCGATGCTTATGATGGTTATGGTTGCCGAGGCTGAGGGGGTGAGTCGCGCAGCGGGCGGGCCGAAGCACGGGGTTGGCGCTGCTCCGCGTCCGACGTTTGCAGCTGCTCGCGCCCACGCCGCGTTTTGCCCCGCCTCGCCTCCGCCGCTGCCTGCCTCACTCCGCCTCTCCGCCTGCGGCTCTGCGGCCGGCTCATTTTTTCCACCTGCCGGGGATACTAACGGTGGCCTCCTGGGCGCGCTGGGTCTGAGAAGCGACGACGTAGTTGCGCTGGGCGGTGCGGAGCACGTTGGTGCGCGGGAGGGTGCGCGAGAGGCGCATCATCTTGTCAGAGGTGTGTGGGGGAGTGGTGAGCGTGGAAAAGGTGTAAGGGCGAACAGAGGTTGATGAGCGTCCGAGGCCGGGTGGTGGTGGTGGTGGGAGCGAGCCAGTGTGCAGTGTAGTGACTGCTGCCAGGGTGGGCCAATTAGCATTCATTTGATTGGATCATTTGACCTCAACGGGCGGCGAATACAATTTCTAATGCTCCACACCAAGTGCTAATACGTCGTTGCCTAATCCTATTACCCCCCTTGATTCCCGACTTTTCCCGTTGTAATAACACGCCGAGTTACGCCGAAGGAGGAACATTTCCCTTTCTCTCGGCCAACCAGCCAGTCAGATTCAGCGCATTTGTGTCGTCGTGTGCAGCTCCATCTGCTCCCGCTCGACCGCTCTCGACGTCTCGATCTCGCCGGATTCCGATCTCCACCGTCCCCGGCGTGGTTTATGCTAACGCGTCATGCATACAGTCAATGCTTGTGCTACTGCTTGTGCTACTGCTTGTGCTACTGCTTGTGCTACTTCTACGCCTCTACGCTGTCTACTCGATGCCACCTCCTCGCGCCGGATACAAACATACAATCGTCCATCAGGAGAGCCTGCTGTGGTCCACAAAAGAACGAGACTAGAAGACCTGAAGGTCAGCCACACTCCGGCAACATCAGATCCGGTGGGCCGGACCCCTCACACCCCTCGTCGCTATCGCGACTCGTACTCGTACTCACCCAGTCTGCGTCGGCCTCTGCCTCGGCCCATGGGAACTTTTCGCGCAGAGTCTTTGCAAACATGCGTTCCAGCGGCACGTCGTACTTTTTGCACCACGCCACGGTCAGACGCGGGTCGATATAGTTGATCTTGGACGTGCTGAGGGCGACGTCCTTGAGCTTGTCCTTGTCGCCGAGCTGCACCTTGAGCGTGCCAATGCGCGCGTCCAGCTTCTTGATCTGCTCGAGCAGCTTCTCCTCGGTCACTACTGTCAGCAGAATCTCACAACTCTCCACTTACTTCCACGCTTGGGCTCCACCTTGTGCGTCTTGCGCTCCTTGGCGAGCTCCTTGAACTCGGCCTTGATCTCCTTGATGCGCTCGGTGAGGACCTTGTCGGGCTGGGGCTTGCTCTTGTCCGCAACCAGCTTGTCATTCTCCTTTTCAAACTTTTTGCGCGCCTGGTCGAGCGCCTTCTCCTGCAGCTCCTCCTCGTGGCGGTCGATAAACTCGTCGTCCATGTCGGATTCGTCCTCGAGCAGGTCCTTGTGCTTCTTCTTGAGCTTGGGGTTCAGGGTGAGGAGCTGCCAGCGCGCCTTCATGCGCTGGTACTTGACCGCGCGGACCTTGTCGCCAAACTTTGCAAACGACTCTGCAAAGTTCTTGTTGACCGACTTTTGATGGTTACACAGAATGGCAACGTCGCGGTTCGCAGTGTTGTACGCGGCAATCTTTTCCGCCACAGTGCCGTCCTCGGGCGTGTTCTTGAGCTGCTGCTGGAACGTCCACGACGCGTTGTAGGTACGAAACACCTTGGCAGTGAGGCCCTTCATCTGCTCGTTGAGGTACTTGTTCAACCCCGCGGTCTAGAGTCAGTGCAGTAACGCATTCCACTCACATTCAATCGGTCAAACAGGTCGTCGCCCTTGGTCTTGGGGTCCTGCTTGAAGAGCTTAATGTTCTTGAACACCTGGGCGTCGACCTCGACCTCCTGGTGGAAACGCATCGAGTCCTTGCCGAGAAAGTCGAACACGACCTTGTTGGGCGGCTTGAGCGTGACGTGCTCGTATCGCAGCGAGCAACAGCCGACAGTGTCCGCCTCGTCCTCGCCCTTTTCGTTACCCGCACGGAGCGCGAGACGGTCGATAAAGTACAGCGCGGTGGCACGCTGACGCTCGGCCATGACCTTGGACCTGAGGTCCTCGGTGTAGACGCGGCGGATCTTGTCGACGTGTTTCTACTGTCAGCGTGAACAAACAACCACTCACAATAAGCTCGCGCGCCTTTTCAAACTTTGCGCGGTCCGACTGGCCTTTCCAGGTACTCGACGCGGCGAGGAAGACATACTTGGACTGGCCGTTGACGTTTTCCTTCCAGTGTGCGAGCCAGGTGACCGTCTGGTCGTGCTGGATCGCCTTCCACTTTCCGGGAACGTTGGGAACAGGAACCGGCGCGTCCTTGCCAATGTTGATGATAATGTCCTCGGGCCGCAGGCGGAGCTTAAGTGTGCCCTTCTTCGGGTGCTCTCCACGACCACGGAACAGCGACGGCGGCTCGGCACGGAAGTTTCCAGTCTTCTCCTTGCGGCCGTCGACCATGGCGTACAGGTACGGCTCCTCGAGCTTGTCCTTGGCCTCCTTGTTGCTAATGTCAGCAACACACACACGATTCTACTCACGCCTTCTTCTCCTCCTTGGTCATTGCCTTCTTCTTCTCGCGCTCGCCCTCAAAGTACTCGTACATGGGCGTAAAGTCGCACTTGTCCAGGTTGGTAATCTTAATCTTCTCCTTTGGCGGGTACTTGTCGAGAACCGCCTTGAAATCGCGGAAAAAGTTGGCGCGGAAGGTCTTGTCCTTGGCGTGGTCGGTCTCGATCATGGCGCCAAAGAAGCCGGCGACCTCCTCGGACTCTGGAGGAAGAGTGACAGGCACGCCGTCGTACTTCATCCGAACATTCTTCGGAAGAGGAACATAAGGAGGGGGGAAGAGCACACCGCTGTGCTCGAATGTCTGCCACTTGACGGAGCCGTCACCGTTCTGGTTGTCCTCCCACCACTTGTGCACCTGTGGGTTAGTACCCTCCCAAACAAACAATCTTACACTCTCGTCGTCCTCTTCAGCGGTCCTGAATGTCAGCACAGACCGGGTCGACGCGACTCACTTCTCCTTCTTCACGGCGGGTTTCTTGTCCTGCGTGGTCTTGGCCGGCTTTGTGACGCGCTTCTTCGCAAGAGGCTTCTCGTCCTCGCTTTCAGGCTCGGCCTTGACCTTCTTTGCCGAGCCCGCAGACGCACGCGGCTTGGCGGGCGGCTTGCGGGCTTTGGCGAGCGGCTTGTCGTCTTCGCTCTCGCTATCGCTCTCAATGGCGCGCTTGGCCGCAATGGCCGACGCCCGCCTGCTCGGAGGCTTGGTGCCGGTCGATGGGGGCTTCGACGCGGACACCGGCTTGCCCTTGGAGACTGGCTTACGCTTAGCAAGCGGCTTTTCGTCCTCGGACTCGGAGTCGGCGTGTCCGTTGGCCTATTGTGTCAACTGAATTGACCTATTGTTTACGTGTGTCGAAAAGGAAGGCGGATTGCACAAGTTTTGCTATTGTACTCACCTTGTTGGCCGGAGGCAGGGAGAGGTCGCTGTCGTCGTCGTCGCTCTCGACGACACGACGGTTGCGGCCGACGGAGACGCGAGCCTTCTTGCTCTGTAAAATGTTAGCCTAGCCGAATCTCAAACTTTGGTGGCCCCACAATGGCCGCGCTACATCACACATTGAGGAGCAAGATGATGAAAACAGGCACGCTTCGGCGCGCCTCGGTTCCAATCGTCTCCACATTGAATCTCGCTGTTTGTGCAACAACGTCCATCGTTCATTCCTCACAACGACGAGATGGTATGCACGAATGCAGAGCTGTTTGACTGCACGCTCCCGCTGGCTGCGCCTAAACTCAAAGCACTCACCAAGGGACGGTCATCGTCGTCGCTCGAAGCACCGTTCTGGGCCGGGGCACGCTTGCCATTGGAGCGGCCGGCGCGGGCGAGCGGCATCTCGTCCTCGCTGCTGTCGCCGTTGTTGTAGACGGGAGCAGCGCGTGTACGCTGGGGGCGAGCCTCCACTTCCATGTCAGAGGACATTTGGGCTAGACCAAGGGCTGAGGGGAGGGCGGGAGGGGCGCACGAGAAGGGATAGAGCTGCGAAGGGCGCTTGTTGTTGAGTGCGATGGGAAGGAAGAGGATACTTGGCGATTGCGATTGCGATGTGGGAGGACGACGCGTGCGGTGGGGGCGGTATCGGAGTAGGTATCGCTGTGCAGCAAATGACCTGCTGAATGGAGCGAAGGATATGATGAGAGTGTAGAGAGATGAGATATGAATGCGATGAAGATGAGAGAGAGAGATGAAGATGCTAGAGGTAGAGGTAGATGTCTTTGCCTTGTCGTCTTGCCTCTCTTTGTCCTTGTCTCTTGTGCTTGATGGACGTCGACTTGACTTGGACTTATGGATGGGAGAT
Organism: Apiotrichum gracile; assembly: GCA_001600335.1. NCBI lineage: Eukaryota > Fungi > Basidiomycota > Tremellomycetes > Trichosporonales > Trichosporonaceae > Apiotrichum > Apiotrichum gracile. The sequence goes on from BCJO01000005.1 coordinate 3,324,090, forward strand.
GGGATGACTACTGCACTGGGTGACTGGGTGACTGGGCGGGTGACTGGGCCTGGCTGTACAGTAGTATGATATTGATTGTTTGGCCCGATTTGAAATTTGAAATCGAAAATGCTAATCAGAGCGAACTAATCTAATCAATTCGATTGATTCACTAGGGAAATGGGATGAATGAATGAATGATGAATGAAAGGAAGAAAGTGAGAGGTGGGGTGTTCAGCCTTCGTCGGTTTTGCGGTTAAGTCCCACAAATCGGGGACTTCAATTTTTTTCATCCCCTCTTCCGATGCTTTTGGGGGTCACAGGGTGGTACAGCGTCTTCTGTTCCCGCACCGCACCACCCGCACCAGGGGCCTACAGCTTACAGGAGAAATGACGCTGACGCCTGCAACGGAACCTTTTTTGCTATTATCCCGCACCCGCACCCGCACCAATGCATGCACTGGCGTAGCGGGGTACCTGCGTACCTGCGCAGCCGCTAGCTCGAGTAGGTCGAGTCTGGACCTCGGTCTCGGAGGTTATTGCTGCAGGGACGGAAGAAACTGGGAAGCTGGGACTGCGCAGCGAGCGGCCCAGAAGCGGTATGTAGTCGGATGCGTCGGCGCGTCGGACTTTGGAACTCGCATCGCACGTCGCATATCGCGTGCGATCGTAATCGACGTCACCGCTGTACCGCTAGCTTGCACCCAGCTGGCTCAGCCAGGCCAGCCAGGCAGGCCACTGGCTGTCTGGCTGTAGCTGCTGCTGGTTGCTGACGGACGCAGGGCGCGATCTCGATCTGGAGATCTTGGTAAGACAAGGCCCTGAAAGTGGCAGAGGGGTTGCTCGCCTACCGGAGGTGTAGGCCCGCGAATGTATAGGCACGCCCAGAGATTAAAACGTGGCACACGCTCATATCGGTGGAGGATCGTCTTGCTGATGACGGAGAACGGAGATGGTCCGAGCTCGGCCCTAGAGCTCGATGACCACGTCCGAGTTGCTGAGCGCGATGCAACTGTCCTGCTGTCTTATCATTGATACTGCTCTTGTCTCGACTTTCTGGTCATCTGCCATCACCTACACTCACGGTCGTCTGCCAAGGACAGAAACTGGACACCAGCACAAGCAATAACAAGACGCGCACGAGACGCGCACGACAGCTTGCAACCAAACTCGTCGCTCGCCGACCCACTTCTCTGAGCAGCTCGATCACTACCTACGGGCACTGGCTTATACCTTAATCACCATGAACTTTCTCAAATCCGTCACGTCGTCGGTGCTCAGCTCGACCGGCGTGTCGTTCCCGTTCACGATTGGCGAGCGCATTCCGGGCATTGAGGCCGGCGCGACATTGTGGGATATCCGGTTCGGCGTGAAGAAGGTGAGCGAGGGAGCTAACATCGCGCTTGTGAGCTCCCAATGCTGACTTTCAGGACGACGGGCAGCCGTTGACACTGTTCATCTTCGACGCGACGCTGCCCCCGCTGCAGCCGGGGAACCGCGACCGCCGGCCGCTGCTGCAGCTCGCGAAGAACGCGCTTAAGAAGCTGCGCACCATCCGCCATCCCGACGTGTAAGCTCCCACTATGGCTTGCTCTGACGCCTAGACTCAAGTACATCGACTCGGTCGAAACAGAGACACACGTGTACATTGCGACCGAGCCCGTGCGGCCGCTCGGCGCCGTGCTGCGCGAGATGGAGACGGGCAGCGGCGCCGCAGGGTCCAAGAGCAAGGAGGCCAAGATGTCGCTCATGGGCTGGGGTCTGAAGAGCATTTCTGTGAGTCCAGCGAGGAGGACTGTGACATTTGCTGACACGCTAGACCGCTCTCGCATTCCTCAACTCGCCGCCGCTGTCGCAGCACCACGCGTACCTTATCCCGGGGAGCGTTTTCATTACGCCGGCCATGGAGTGGAGGCTCGGCGGATTCGAGCTGCTGACTGGTCGTGATGACGGGCAGGGTGTGCTCTGGGGCATGGGGGGTGTCGCGCCAGGCAACGCTGGCGACTTCTCCAGCCCAGAGGTGAAGAAGGGCGGCTGGGGTGTCTTGCGAGAGTACGTCACAAAGTGAGATCTCCACTGACAGCAGCACCGACCCGGCAATGGAGGACACATACCTGCTGGCAATGTTCATCTTCTGGCTGTTCAACCCGGAGAAGCCGCTGCCGAACTTTTCCGCGGCGCCGTCACCCGCAGCGGCGGGCGCGATTCCGAAACGGCTGTTCCCGCTGTGGAAGCGCATGGTGACGCCAAACGCAAAGACACGGCTGTCGACGATCAACTTTGTCGCCGAGGTAGAGATGAGCGGGTTCTGGAAGGAGAACCCGCTTGTGCAGCTTGTCGAGGGGCTGGACGGGTTCGAGCTGCGGTCTGACGGCGAAAAGTCGGCACTCCTGCGGACGATCAAGGACGCCGCGGACGGCGGGTCGCTGCCCGAGGCATTCCTCATTCACCGCGTGCTGCCTTCCTTGCTGCACTCGCTTTCTCTGCCGAATGCACCGAGTGCACTCATGCTCCCGCTCGTCCTCGCTATCGGCAAGAACGTGCCGCCGTCGACATACGCCAAAGTCGTCCTCGAGCCGGTCGTCAAGCTGTACGCGTCTCCGGACCGCGGCACCCGCATGGCGCTCCTGGAAGGTCTTGACCAGTACTCTGACAAGCTCGACAACAAGACGGTCAACGAGCGCGTGTGGCCGAACCTCATCACGGGTTTTGCTGACACGGTACCGATTATCCGTGAGGCGACTATCAAGGCGGTGTATCCGCTCGCGTCCAAGCTGTCGGACCGAATCCTGAACAACGAGCTGCTCCGACTACTGGCCAAGATGCAGACTGACACGGAGCCGTCCATCCGCACAAACACATGTATCCTCCTCGGCCGCCTCGCTCCGATGCTGGGACCGAATACGAAGAAGAAGGTGCTCGTGCCCGCCTTCGCGCGCTCGCTCAAGGACTCGTTTGTCCACGCCCGTGTCGCCGCGCTCATGGCGCTCATGGCCACCGCCGAGTGCTTCGACCGCGACGACCTTGCCGCCCGCGTGATCCCCAACATGGCCTTTTCGCTCGTGGACAAGGAGAAGGTCGTGCGCGACCAGGCGTTCAAGGCGCTCAACATGTTTGTCAAGCGGCTAGAGGAGGAGGTCGCCACGATGCCGGCAACAGTGCTACGGGAAGAGGACCACCGCTCCCCGCACTCTGTCGGTGCCGGCCCTCCGCCGCCGACAAACGGCTCGGCAGCACCCGCCGCGTCAGGCCTGGGCGTCACGGTCGTCTCGTCCGCCGCCGGTGCCGCAGGCTCGCTCGCCGGCTGGGCCTTCTCGTCTCTCAGCAAGCAGCTCGCGTCCAACGAGGTCCACTCGGCGATGACGGCCCAGCCGCCGTCGGGCGACGGCGTGCCCCCCATCCTCTCCCCGCCAGAAGTAAGCACGCCGAGCGAGGCGTTCAACTTTTCCCGCCCGACGCCGTCGCCCATGGCGTCGTTCGGCGCCTCGAGCAAGCCCAAGGCGCAAGGAATGAAGCTCGGCGGCGCGAAGAAGGCGGCCCCCACCTCCCTGGCAGACACGATCGCCGCCGAGTTTGACGACGAGGAGATGGCCAACGCTTGGGGCACAGACGACCTCATGGATGTCAACGCCGACACGGACGACTGGACGGCCTTCGAGAGCGCTCCCGTCGTCGTCGAGGCGCCGCCGCCAGAGCAGTCGTACTACGTCGCCCCGCCAAAGCCTGCCCCTGCGCCGAAGCCTGCGCCAAAGGCCGCCCCTGCAAAGCCAGCCGCGCCCAAGCCCGCACCCACCCCGCCATCCATCAAGTCGCCCCCGCCGACATCCCCCCGCAGCTCGACGGACACGCGCTCGTCGACCCCCGCCCCCGCCCCGCCCAGTCTCGCAAACATGAGCAAGGAGGAGAAGGACCGCGAGATGGCGCGCAGGCGCGAGGAGCGCAAGGCGCGCATTGCAGCCATGAAGGAGGGCAAGAAGAAGTAGACTAGACGACTATCTAGTTCTGGATATGCTCGCAGCGGTGCATCATGGCAGTATATTTATATACATTTTCCTCGACGTTCAGTCTTGCATGCCCGGGGATGTTACGCCTCGGAAGCATACGCGTGGCGGCGAGTGGCGGTGCCGATAGAGACCGCGACCGAGTCGGCGGCGGGGTCCTCGACGTGCGCGGGGGGCACAGGCTGGAGCTCGTACATCTCGGCCTGAAGGACGTCGCGGCGGTCCGCGACGATGTCGGGCTGGAGGCGCTCCCGCTGCTGACGCATGCCCTTGCGGTCGAGGACGGTATAGATAGCGTCGACGAGGGAGATGATGATGCCGAGGCCTTGGAGGAGGGCGATGTATCTGCTGTTAGCGTGCACTTGGAGGGACCTACACGTCGATCCGTGACAGGGCCGACTGGAACTTGCACGCGAGGAGGACGAGGAGCCCGAGTCCTGCTGTCAGCTCGGCGGTGTGGCCACGGGCCTTACCGATAAAGGAAAGCAGGCACTGGACAACGAACATCCCTTTACGGAGGATGCGCACCCAGCGCACGCGCGCGAGCTGGGCGTTGCGGCCGTCGGTGTGGCGGACGCGGGTGAGACACATTTTGAGGTGTCGTGTCGTGTCGTTGTGTTGAGTTAATGTGGGATGTGGAGGATGCAACGTTATAGTGTTAATCACTCTGTCTCTGTCAGCTTCCTTTCCACGTCGCTGTCGCTGTCATTTGCAAGAGCGGCGATCGTACAAAATGCATTCGCAATGGGATCGCCCTGCCACCAGGTTGAATGGCCAAACATATCAACCTTGGACATGTGGCTATTTCGGCACACTCGGTCGGGATCGAGTCAACCATCGCGCATTTAACAATCGGTTGGGGCAGCTGTATAAGGTGGCGGCGCGTCAGTGGCAACTTGACCATCGCCTTGGACTGTTGCGGTGTTCGCGGAAGCACTGTATGAGACGGTCATGCCCAACAGGTACTCCGGAAACAGTTCGAACAGGTGCGGTGCCCGGTCGGCAAAAATCGAGCACGGGGCAACCACGCGTCCCACGCTTGCCTCCTCGGTTCTGCTGAGTGGAAGCCCGAACGTGTTTACGAAAAGCACCACTCGCGCAAAGAAATCAGATTTGTCGTCCGCTCGATAAACTGTCCAGACGGGGGCTCCCGAGAGTTTACGAGGGACGTCGGAGAGAGTCTGTGCGTCGACAACGTCTCGATATCGTTTCCAAGAGGATGGTGGCACCCCCGTGCGCTCCGCCGTGGCCAGATCCTCAAGCGCGCAGCCCACGAGCCCTGGGGTCAGCGGAATTCGTGGCACAATGGGACCAACACGGTAGATGGGAGATCGGGTGCCATGAGCCTAGCTTGAGATCCTCGGCGTACGCCTCGGCTGTGAGGAAGCTCGTCGTCTGTCGGATCTCCTTGTCTGAAGCAAAGTGCTTCACCATCTTGAGCGCGGCCCTTACCCTCTCGGCTCGCGAGATGAGGGCTGAGAACCCCTCGATGAGCTCGTCACGGGACACCTGGCGTCAGAGTCATCGTCACAAAGTCACTCACCGTCTGAAGATGTCCATCCTGCATCCAGTGAACGTGCGTAATGTAGATCCTGGGCTCGGCTGGTCGAAGGAGCAGCCAATCCAGCCAAGACTGCGGCCGAGCATGAAGGATCTTGAGGTATGTCACCGCCGACGTCCTGAACTCGACCGTCGGTCCTGTCGGGGGTGCGGTGAAGACAAATTTGCCGGGGTAAGCAAAGACTGGGTGCTCAGGTTCACTGTTGAGACCCAACAGGCCCTTTAAGAACTTGAACATTGTAGTAGATGGAGATGATTGCGACGAGTGACGGGCGTGCGGGTTATATATGTCTGTTCATCATGCAGTGCCCACTGCATCCGGAGCGTTGCGTCTGTCCATTTCCTGTTCCTTCACCGCACAGGGATAATCAACTGGGGGTCGACGCGCGCTAAATTGACGGCAGTCGAAAGTTGTCCGGATGCGGCGAGGGGCGAACCTCTCGTTTCGTACAGGGAGCCAAGAGCATGCAGAGACGCAATCGGGTGACCATGACTAAGCCACAGAGAATACCATCTCTCTGCACAACGGTTCATATCCATGATCAACGCAGGGAGGCTGCTGGGACCGGAGGGAGGCAGAAAGTGGCAGTGTCAACTTTGACCACCATAGCCCAAATCCACGGTTACCGCCAGTCCTGTAATGGTCTCATCAACTGAGCTACGCGGCGGTTCGAGATCATTGCGAGGGCCTATCGTGTTCACGGCTCATGGAGCTGCAAGCGGGTTAAGAACGTTAGGCAGGAGACTGCATATGCACCCCTTGATGCTAAATGATAAGACGCCAAACTACGGAGAAGCAAGATGAGAGAAAGAACAAAGAAGGCTACATGACCACACACCCCTCCTTGTCGCCCTTCTTGGGCTTGCGCCGCCGGTGCCCGCCCGGCACGCCATCGAGCCCCGGGCAGCCCATGACCTCGTCGAGGTCCGAGAGGCTCATGCCCTGCTGGAGCACGTGCTTGTTGAGCAGCGACGCGTACTCTGGCGTCGCCTCGGCGTAGAGCGTCTCGTCGCGGAACACGCGCCAGTTGGGGTAGTCCTCCACAAGCTCGTCCGTGTGCGCGACGATGGACTGGAGCTGCGCCATGTTGTTGAACATGAGGATGTGGTCCTGGAGGAGCGAGTCGGCTGACGCGCCGGCCGCCTTGTTCTCAAACACGCGGGGGATGGTGGTCGCCGGCGACCCGCTCGGTGTGGTGGTCTCGCGCGGCGGGAGCTTGATGATGGCCGTACCTGGTGGACCGGTGGGGCTCGTCGGCGAGTCGGAAAACTTCTTGGCGGCCGCAATGTTGATCGGCTTGGTGCGCAGTTTCGGCTTGCCCTTGGCGTCGACCGCGATCGTCGTCTTGATCGCGTCGGGCATGATGACCTCGAGCTCGCGCATCGCTGGGCCAGGCGTCTTGGGACTCGCAGACGTCTTGGCAGTGTCCTGCTCGTCCGCCTTGGCGAGCGCGGGCACGGGCTTGCGCCGGCTCTTGCCGTTGACAGGGACGGTCGGGCTGATCGGACTTGTGGCGTCGAGAAGCGCTTTCGGCTCCTTGGTGACATCCTTCTTGGCGCTCGCGCTGCTCGAGTCGCTAACGGGGGTGGGGGGGTTCATGTCGACGCTGAGGCCGGGCATGTGTTTGCCACGGTTGGGGCTGCGCATCGGGACTGGCGGTGGGGAAGTCGGTCCGGGTGATGCCGGCGGCTTGGGGACGGGCACAGGCGCGGTGGCAGCGGCGGGGTTGGCGGTCGGGGAGGGCTTAGGCGACGGCGCCTTGAACTGTGGGCTGATCGCAGGGACGGGTGGCGCGGGGCGCATCGGCCGCAGGAACCAGTCGCCACGTTTGGAGTACCGCTTCGAGTCGCGCGACGGTCCGTCCTCCTCCTCCACACTCGAGCCGCCACTATCGCTGTCCTCTTCGTAGATGACTCTACTCTTGCGATCGGTCGGGAGTGTCGGCTCGTTCTCTCGTCGCGGCCGTCGCTGCAGCTCGGGCACTCCGTACTGCTGCAGCAAGCGCGCGTCCTTGATCTTCCGGCGGCGCTCCTCCTCGGCGCGTATCCGTTCCTTCTCCAGCAACAGTTCCCGCTCGCGTTTGGCGCGGTGCTTCTCCTCGCGTTCTTTCTCCTCGCGTTCTTTCTCCTCGCGGTCCTTCTGTTCGCGGTCCTTCTGTTCGCGGTCCTTCTGCTCGCGTTCCTTCTGCTCGCGTTCCTTCTGCTCGCGTTCCTTCTGTTGTCGCTCGTTGTCCTCGCGTTCTCTCCGCTCGCGCTCCGTCTGCTCGCGGTGCAGTCGCTCGCGCTCCTCCTGCAGAGCGCGCTGCTTCTGCTCGAACTCGATCCTCTCGCGTTCTCTTCGCTCGCGGTCGAGTCGTTCGCGTTCCTGCTGTTCCCGCTCCTTCTGTTCCCTCTCCTTCTGCTCTCGCTCCTTGGCCTCTCGCTCCTTCTGTTCCCGCTCCTTCTGCTCACGCTCCCTCTGCTCACGCTCCCGCTGTTCTCGCTCCAGCTTCTCGCGCTCCTCGCGCTCTCGGGCTTCACTCCCGGTCTGCGGAGTCTGCGGCGGAGAAATCGGCGGCGCGGGGGTCTGCGGAGTCTGTGGCGTCTGCGGGGGAACTGGCAGCGGGCGCCGTGTCTTTTTCGGCTTCTGCCGCGGCGGGGGGTTTGGTGGCGTGGGAAGAGCGTTGGTTTGCCGAGAGGATGATCGTGAGGGGGAGCTATGTGCCGGCCCGGGGGAGTCAATAGGAGATGTGAGGGACTGGATGGATGCGTGGGAGGCCTGGGATGCGTGGGAATGGTAGGACTGGCGGGACATGGTCGAGTGGAACGACTGATCCAGCGATGGGGAGGCGGAGCCGTCGGCGCTCTTCTGCGGCGAGGGCGGGAGCGCGCGGCGGCCTGTCGGTCGTCGTTTCGGGTACGCTGTCCGTCCCGTCGAGCTGAGGTCCGAGTTTGGACTGCCGCGCCGCACAGGGTCCTCGGTCTTCATCCAGTCGAGGTCGTTGTTCATGGTGAGGTTGAGTGCGAGGTTGTGAGGCAGCCACTCTTCAGGCCGCGCTGTTGACGTTGATGTCTTGTCGATTCTGTGGTGCCAGGGGTCTGGCTGTACCGCCATGGCCGTGTTCGTCATCGGGTGGCAAGGCTAGAAACAGGTCCAAGGCTCCACTGCACTGGGCCCGGAGGGGTGCTGTCGAACCTGTGGAAGCGTTTCGGTTGCAAGGCTCCGACCTCCTCGGCGGCGGGGCTGCGTTTCAGGTCCGGCGTGTAGAAGCTGTGAGTGTGTTGGGCTGGGACGCCGATGGTGGCTGACGTGTGGGTGGTGGCACGGACGGTGCAAACAGATGCTGAGATCGACAGCTGTTGATAATGTGTGTAAAATGAATGTTTATGAGTTTGTGTCGTAAGCAGAAAGCGGAGACCAACAATGGCAATGACAACAGTCGTAGTCGTCTAGGATGCCCAGCGCTAGGGGAAATAGTGGAGTGCCAGTAAGTCTCCGGCACTGGCCTCGTCGCTGGTGTCGTGGTCTTTGGTAGCAGAAGAACAACAGAAAGAAAACCAGTGTTCGCAGTGTTCGAGTTCCAGCATGCAAACAGCCTGCAATCCATGCAACATTCTCAACAGCGTTACGGCGGCACAACCCCATCTCGCACAAGGCACGGCGGCAACGGTATCAGGTCATGCAGGTCAGCTGGGACCCATGCCGGAAGCGTTAGTGAGTAGTGTCCCCGGGTTCATTGCCACAATCTGAGTTTGGGACAAGCCGTCTCAACACGGGTGACCACCCCAGCTTCACCGGCCCCCCCAGGGTCTAGGCCGTCTAGGCTCAACCACAGGGGTCGGCACGGAAGGCACGGCACCGCGGCATGGCGCACGTCTGCAGCAGTAGAACCGTCTTGCGGAGCCTTATTTTTCCTTGGATCCTTGGTTTTTGGGTGCAGTGGCTGTGGGCGGGAGACGCTGCTACAATTGTTTTAATGTGCGTTCACCTGCAGCGGGACCGGGAGCGTCGGCGTTGTGTGTCAGGTCACTTACAGTGGCACGCAGTGGTACAACTTGGAGTCGCCAAGAGGCTTGCAGACATGCAGAGAACACTCGATGCAATCCGCATCAGAGTTCACACAGAAGCTATGCGCCAGAGCTTGTTTCAGAGCGTAATCGGGGCGACTACCAGCAGACGCATTCCCCACTTGCCCCACCCCCGGTCCATCCATGCCTCATAGCCCAGAGCCGATTCCAGTGCCATGCATCGTAAGCGCACGAGCAAACTCTACTCTGCAGTCAATTCAACACACAAATGCGATGGATAACGGGGTCCTCGACTCGCGTCGGGACGAAGGGAAAAAATCAGGGTCAGCAGATCCCGAGAGTGTGATGTGTGCTTGCGAAACGGGCAGAGCAGAGCGTGCGAATGTTCATGTACGACGCGCCGGCCGCCGCGCCCGCCATGACTGCGGACTTGCTCATGTTCTCTCGGAGGACGTGTTTGCGGCGACTAGGGATGCCACTGGGGTGGGGCGGAGACTTGACCCACTTGTGTGGCTCGTTCATCTCGGCTCTGAGGCAGACCGTGGAGAATGTTCTGCTAGCACCCGAGATTGTGCCACAATATCGGCTCGGTGCATGGTGACAGCCCATGCAGCCCTGCTGACGTCCGCCCAGGTGGCGCTTTGGTGTCTGGCTCGCTCCCTATGACTTGGTCACCAACTGGAGGGTTGGGCTTACGTATGGAAACGTGTTGCACCCTGCCTATACCCACGGTCTCAGCGTCTTAGGCTGTCGATTGTCGCTCGATCCCTCGACGTCATCGTCTTCTGAACGTTCTCAGCGATCAGCGAACGATTCAGCGAACGATCCAGCGATCTCGCGATGCGCATTACATGCTTAATATCCATAGCCAAGCACAGTCCAGTCAAAGGGCGCAGATCATGGAACACTACGCTACACTGGAAGCCACAAAGCCAACTCGACAAGCCTCAAAAATGGGATCTATTAACGACCACAAGATCATGGCGTGCACCACATGCTCCACCCCGGATCCGAGCGACGCCGCGCAAGCGTTGCAGCTAAAGATAACACATAACATCCACCGCCTCTCAACCGCTACACTCGCACTCACCTCGATCACCTCACTGGATCATGAAGCTCGCACCTCTCGTGCTCGCGCTCCCCGCGCTCGCGGCGCCGTTCGACTTTGGCGCGTACCTCAATGCCGTCGACCACGCCGTCGACCGTTGGCTCTCCCCTCCCGCGGACGACTATGCGGAGGTGCTCTCGGACCTCAAGGGCATCTGCGTCATGTCGGCGTCGAAGAGCGGGGACGACACGGACAACCTCGTGCGTGCTGGCAAGGACTGTAGCATTCTTGTCTTGCCGTCGGAGCGGTAGTGAGTACATCGCACTCAGAACAGAGAACGTACAGACTCACATCAGCGTCATCCGCAAACCCCTCTCGTGGAAGCTGCAGCACACGGTGGTGAACCTCAAGGGCACGTTCGTGTTCGACATCCCTGCAGACTTTGCAGGCAACGGGGACGCGCTTCCGGCAGCCTTCGACATTGAGGGGGACGGGTGGGTGTTTGAGGGCGGGGCGCTGGACGCGTCCGCGGCCAAGCTGGGGCCATACGTCGCTCTGGCGATCCACGACAGCGCGGGCGGCGTCATGGACAAGCTGCGCATCACTGCGCCTGGCGGAATTGGCATTTCCCTCGACAGGGCGGAGGGCACGGCGCTGGGCAACATCACGGTCGACACGCGCGGCGCCGACCTCGGCATCGCGCCTGCGGGCATCGCGACGTTCCGCTCACATGGCATCGCGATCGGCGGCCTCAAGTATACCGGCGCCGGGGAGTGTATTTCCATCCGGCCCGATTCGGCGGGGATCGGCGCCGGCGGCATCGTGTGTGAGGGTGCTGGTATCGGTTTTGGGGCTGTGGGGTATCATCCCGGTGTGGTGGGTATATTGCCTGAGCGTGCTGACGCTGCAGAAAGAGGTAATCAAGAACATTGCCATGAAGGACGTGCACATCTCGGGCGACGGGGTCGAGCACGGCATTCTGTTCCGCAGCTTTGCGCTCCCAGACGCTCTCGGCAACCACAAGGGGGACAAGCACAAGGGGGACAAGCACAAGGGGGACAAGCACTCCGACCACGACCACCCGCAGGGCTACGCGACCAACATCTCCCTCTCACACGTCGTGATCGAGCGCGTCGCGCACCCGATCCATCTCGAGGCGAACCTGCCGTCGCTCTCCGACAGCACCTTCCACTGGTCGCACGTCAACCTCACGCACATCTCCGGGTCGAGCAGCACCGACCGCCTCGTGTGGCTCGACTGCTCGCCCGCGTCGCCGTGCCGCCACTGGAACCTCACCGACATCTCGCTCGTGCCTGCCAGCAACGACCGGCCCGAGCTCAACTACGTGTGCAACAATATGGAAGGGCTGAGGGGCGATGTGGAGTGTGGGGAGAACCACGACGAGTAGGCTGTGCCATTGCGGACGTTTCTATGTATATGTTGTCTGGACGCGGCGTCTGAGCTCTCTGGCGTGTTCCTGGGATAGACATCACGGCACGGACTCGGACTCTGTCCTCCGCGTCATGACAGATCGGAGATATAAGCACAGCCCCGACAGTGTGCAGCATGACGACCGACAGCATGCAGCATGCGACCCCGAGGCCAGAGTCCTAGAGAGGCAAGCCATGCATCGTGCAGCAGCATGCAGCACAATTGCAGAAAACGCCTCAATTGTAACTGACAGGGTTCCTCCACCAAAAGTGCCACGTTGTGACATCCGGCTGAGCCAGGCTTGCGGGCTACGCGGGCTACGCTTGCGGGCTGCGGGGTAAGCGCGTCACATCATCCGGACCTCCACGCTGGCTGCTCGCCGTGTCCGCTTTTTGATTTTCCTTTCGTCTCCATCCATTCAACAAAGCAACCTCTACTCTCCTTTTCCCTTTTTCTTTCACCTCATTCTCGACATGTCGCTCCAGGCCCGCCACAGGCGCGTGCCGCGCACCGAGAGCCCGCTGCTGTCGCCGGTAGACCGGAGTGATGACGAAAAGGTGAGTCCCGGTTCGCGTGTCCGGCGGCCTCGGGCGAGATGAGACATGACGAGGCGATACATGGAGGGTAGAGGGACAACGGAGAGCGAGCATAGCAGGCAAACGTGTCACGCCTTGAACCGCTGTTCATGACTACCCCGCCCCCGACGCGATCCCTGCCTCCATGCCTACCCCGGACGCAGAGGTTTACGCCAGCCCTTCAGCCCCAGTCCGCGGCGGCACCGGCCCACCCTGCTCCCCACGTTTCTGACGCCGCAGCGCGCGGAGCGCGACTACTCCTCGCCGCGCCCGCGGGTGCCGCGCGCGCACGCCGCGGCGCTGCACTCCGAGTACCTCACTTCCTGGACGACCGCGGCGGCGCTTACGGTCGTCGCGCTGATTGTGCGCTTCTGGCGCATCGGGCACCCCTCCGAGGTCGTCTTCGACGAGGTGCACTTTGGCGGCTTTGCGAGCCAGTACATCCGCCGCGAGTACTACTTTGACGTGCACCCGCCGCTGGCCAAGATGCTCAATGCGCTTGCGGGTATTCTTGTCGGCTACGACGGCTCGTTTGGGTTCACTTCCATTGGTGATGATTACCTCGAGGCCGGCGTGCCGTATGTCGGCATGCGCAGCTTTATCGCCATCATGGGCGCGATCACGGTCCCGGTAGTATACGCCACGATGCGCGAGAGCGGGTACCCCGTCGCCATTTCAGCTTTCTCTGCTCTTCTCATTCTTTTCGGTAAGCTTGTGTCAACTCTCTCCGCTGATCGCAGACAACGGCCACGTCACGCAGACGCGCCTGATTCTCCTCGACGCCGCACTCGTTCTCTTCATGGCGCTCTCGCTCTACTGCTACGTCCGCTTCCACCAGCAGCGCTACCGCGAGTTTGGCCGCGAGTGGTGGACCTGGCTGCTCGCGACCGGCGCCATGCTCGCGTGCACCCTCGGCTGCAAGATGGTCGGCCTCTTTACGTTCATGACTGTCGGCGCCGCCGTCGTGTGGGACCTGTGGAACATTCTCGACATTAAGAAGGGCCACTCCATGGCATACTTCTGGCGCCACTTTTTCTACCGCGCGGTCGGCCTCATTGTCGTCCCTTTCATCATCTACCTCTCATTCTTCTGGGTCCACTTCAAGGTCCTCAAGTACACAGGTCCCGGAGACTCGTTCATGTCGCCCCAGTTCCAGGAGACGCTCATGGGCAACGAGATGCTCCTCAACGCCCAGGGTGAGTTTATGTGGCAGCTTTGAACTGACGTCAGAAATGCGCTACTACGACACGATCACGCTTCAGCACAAGGAGACCAAGCAGTACCTCCACTCGCACCCCGACAGGTACCCGCTCCGCTACCCCGACCAGCGTGTCTCGTCGCAGGGCCAGCAGGTGACGTGCTACCCCCACAACGACACGAACAACAACTGGCAGATCGTCCCCACTCACAAGATTCCCGACACTGGCCGCGGCCGCGTCGTGCGCCACAACGACATTGTCCAGTTCCGTCACGTCAACACTAACACGCTTCTGCTCACCCACGACGTTGCGTCGCCCTCCATGGCGACCAACCAGGAGTTTACCACCATCAGCCCCGATGAGACTGCCCGTCTGGACGAGACCTACTTCCAGCTCCAGGTGGTCGACGCCCACGAGGGCGAGCCCATCCGCACTCTCTCGTCGCTGTTCACCGTCATCCACATGAAGACGCGCGTTAGCCTGTGGACCCACAATCACAAACTCCCGGAGTGGGCGCACGGCCAGCAGGAGGTTAACGGCAACAAGCACCCCAACGACCGCTCGGCGCTCTGGTTTGGTGGCGAGATTGTTGAGGACGGCCAGGGCCTCGACTTCCGCAACCGCACGTCGCAGATCAGCGAAAAGCCCACAAAGCACATGAACTTTTTCAAAAAGTGGTTCCAGCTCCAGATCCTCATGCTCCAGCACAACTCTGGCCTGTCGTCGTCGCACCCGTACGCGTCGACGCCGATCGAGTGGCCGTTCTGTCTCGGTGGCGTCAGCTTCTGGACCAAGAACGACAAGAACCAGCAGATCTACATGGTCGGCAACATGCTCGACTGGTGGATCTGCTCGATCGCCCTGTCGATCTTTGTCGGCATCATCGGAGCCGACGTGCTCGCGCGCCGCCGCGGCATCGAGCCCATTGAGCCCGAGATCCGCAACAGGATGTACCGCAACACGGGCTTCTTCCTCAGCGCGTGGGCGTTCCACTACTTCCCCTTCTTCACCATGGCCCGCCAGCGTTTCGTGCACCACTATCTGCCGGCGCACCTCGCGTCGGCGCTCGTCGCAGGCTCGATTCTCAACTTTGTCCTCGTCGAGGCGGTCAACTACCCCATCTCGGTCGCGGGCCCCACCACCCGCCTGCGCCCCGCCCACCGCGCCGTCGTCGGCAAGAAGGGCTACATTGTCCTCGGCTCGCTCACCGCCGTCGTCCTCGCGTGCTTCCTCTACACTGCGCCCTTCACGTACGGCCTCACCCTCACCCCCGAGCAGGTCACGGCGCGCAAGCTGCTCCCGTCCTGGACGCTCCACTTTGAGGCCAAGGTCACGCACGACTTTGTCGCGCCCGACAGCAATCTCGACGTCATCCCCGACCAGAAGCACCCCGAGGACGTCGTCATGGACGCTGCGGCTGCAGCTGCCGGCGAGGGCGACGACGTCGACAGCGCCGTCGAGGCCAAGGCCGAGGGCCAGGTCGCATAGACGAGCACCAGCTTGTGGGAAAAGGCATCCAAGCCATTCGACTTTCTTGAGCTCATCCCATAGCACCACATACCCCCATCCCATTCTATTCCCCATCTCGCGTCGCTAGCATCCGCGCGAGGTGTAGTACATGCATCGCTTCCTAAGTCATACAGGGACAGTGGGCGGACCGACTAACTGCAAAGCAGCCAGCGTCCGTGCGCAGAGGCGCGCCACAAATGAGGGAGAGAAAAACACAAAAGTAAAAAGGTAAAGGTCGAAGGAGGATGAACAGGACACTGGACGTGGCTGCTTAGTTTGCCGCCTGGGGCGGTGCGGCGGCCGAGTGCCGCTTGACGGGCGGCATCTCGAGGTCGGCGGGGTGCGGGCGCTTGGCGGGCACGGTGGGGTAGGTTGGCGGAGGCGGGCCCTGCGGGAGAGTCTGCGGAAGAGGAGGCTGGGCGGGGGCCGAGTGCGGAGGTGCGATAGGCTGAGCGGCAGGCTGAAGGGCAGGCTGAACGGGA
The DNA here is from genome assembly GCA_001600335.1 of Apiotrichum gracile. Lineage (NCBI taxonomy): Eukaryota > Fungi > Basidiomycota > Tremellomycetes > Trichosporonales > Trichosporonaceae > Apiotrichum > Apiotrichum gracile. The sequence continues at coordinate 3,339,882 of BCJO01000005.1, forward strand.
GGCTGAGCGGGCTGAGCAGGAGGCTGAGCAGGAGGCTGAGTGGGGTGAACAGCAGGAGCTGGGTGGACCTGAACGGGCGTCGGCACAGGTGATGGGGCCTGGACATGAACAGCTGGTGGAGCTGGCTGGACCGGAGGGGAGAGGTGAGCCGGGACAGGCGCAGGGGGAGGGGGCACATGGGCCGGAACAGCCGGAGCGGGAGCGGGAGCATAAGCCCTAGGCGGCGCAGCTGGCGGCGCAACTGGCTGCGCAGGAGCACGCGCGGTGGGCATGGGGATCGGCGGCGGCGGGGAGAACACGGGCGTCGGAGCGGGACGCTGCACGGGCCTGGCGGCGGCGGGGCGCGGGGCGCCAATGGGCGTGCCGGCGAGCGCGGATGGCGAGCCAGTGACGCCCGTCGCGGGCAGGAGGGCACCCATGGGCAGTGGCGTCGCTGCGGTCGCTGTACCGTTACCGGGGATGCGGCTGGGGCCGGCGCTGGGACCAGGTTTGTTGATCTGGAACTGCGTAAACATATCCTTGTTCTCCCACGGGACGGCCGAGTGGGTCGCGTAGAAGAGCGAGCCGTTTGAACGGGCGTTGTGCGCGGGCTGGTTGGCCGAGACGGGGACGGGTGGCGCGGAGGAGCTAGAGGGGCCGGCCAAAGGGCGGGCAGAGGGGCCGGCTGAGGGACCAGCAGAATAGCCAGTGGAAGGACCAGACGCGGGTCCAGCGGAAGGGCTGGCAGACGGACCAGCGGCAGCAGACGGCCCAGCAGACGGGCCCATGACAGGAGTCATCGTCATGGGCGACTGGGCGACCGACGCGGGGTCGCGGGACGGGGTGGAAGCCACGCTCTGCGCATCCGTACGTTTGCGCTTGCGCTTGTCGGTGCCGAGCTCGTCCGCCTCCGTCCACACGGGCCGCTCAAAGCCTTCCGGCAGCGACGGGCCGGTAAACTTGCTCACTTCCAGAATCACCGTCGGGCGCGCGGGGTCGTTGACGAGCGGGAGCGTCACTACAATCGGCTCGTCGGCGTACGTGTAGATTGTCTGGCGCCAGTCGATGAACTGGTCGGTGCCGAGCTTGTCGGGCATCTGGCAGCGGATGTCGAGGCGCGCCGGCGCCTTGCCTGCTTTGATGGTGCAGAAGGGGCAGCGCCACTTTGCCTCGGCGGCCGTGGCGGAGATGGGCGCACCAACGCACGACATGTGGAAGCCCTGCTCGCACTTTGAGCACATGACCGTGAGCAGATGGTCGAGCGGCTCCGTGTTGCACAGACACGTAAACGTGTGTGGCGCCGCGCGCGTAAATGTAAACTTTGGCTTGCGCGCGCGCGCCTTGCCGGCGCCCTTGGCGGGCTTGTCGCCCGACCCGCCGTGCATGCACGTCTGGAGCCACTTTTCAAAGTAGAGCTCCTGGGACATGGCCTCGTTCGTCTGCGAGTGCGTCGACACAATGTTCGCGGTGATCTCAATCGGGAGCGTCCAGATCTTGCGCAGGTAGTGCGCTGCGACGCTGAACGACGGCCGCTTCGAGTGAGCGTCCGGTGTGTCGTCGGTATCGTAGTACGGCATTACCAGCGAGGCGAAATCGCCCGCGAGGTCGACCGTCGCACTCAGCTCGTCAAAGCCAGTGACAGTCAGGCCCATGTTCCACTTGATGGGGTCGACGAGTGCGCGGAACACATCCGACGTCGGGCGGTCGTCGTACTGCAGGTTCTGGCACATTTGGCACTTGAAGTGCTGCGCGGCGGTCTGGATGCCCTGGGCCGTCTTGGCGCTGATGCCAACGCACTTGGGGTGGTACTCGCCCGAGCAGGCAGGACATGTGATCATGTTGCCTGCTGGCGGAGCGCGGCAGAAGCACGAGTGCTCGGCGTTGGGGTTGTCGTCGCTCGGCTGCATGTGCTCCTGCATCTCGAGCAGCAGACCGGCAATGTGGCCCGGCAGCTTGTTGAGGGACACGCCGCCAAAGGCCTTGCTCACGCTGTCGAGCCACGAGTTGCAGAAATCGAGCTCTTTCTGGATGCGCTCGAGCATCGGGACCTCGACGCGGCGGAGGGGCCCGCGGGCAGTGCTGACCGCCTTGCACAGGCGGGTGGCCGCCACAGTGGTGCCGCGGGAGGAAATGAGGTTGTCGGCCGTCTGCTGCCAGCCCGTCGCCGTCTTGAGAATGTCCTGCAGGTCGTTGATCTTGTCTGCCGAGGTGGGGACGTCGTGCTCGCGAGCATCGATGAGCTCCTTGATAGCAGCCAGTTCGATTTTAGGCGAGGACAGGAGCGCCTGCACGTCGGCCGCCCACTTGTCAGCCAGCACTTCCCGCCGGCGCAGCTCGACGAGGTGGATGTTGGTGTCGGGAATACCCGCGGTCGCCGCGTCCTCGATCAGCTTCTTGACCTCGTCATAGTCAAGGCCCTTGTAGTCGCCCTCCATGTCCCGCATCGTGCCGTACCACTCCAGCCGGGCTGCGATAGTCGACAGCCGGTCCAGCTCGGGCAGCTCAATATTCAGGCTCTGGCCGAGAATAATGATATCCGCGACCTGGTCGTGGTCGAGCTCCTCCTCGGGTCGGCTGAGAACCGCCTCGGCATCGCGGCGGAAGTCCTCCATGGACGACACCATCTGGCGCAGCTGGAGGATCTCGGGGGCGTCAAACGACAGCTGGTCCGCCTCGTCGATCAGCGCGCGGAGCGCCTGCGGGCTGCGGTCGACGTCCTCGTCGACAACTCCACTCTGGCGGCCCTTGCGCCTCCGGCCAGCGCTCTTGCGCGCACAAACTGCCGTCGCGCGCTCGACCCAGCTGTTGACGTAGGTGAGGAACTCGCGCAGGTCGTCGAGACCAGGGAGGTTGTACGGGATCTTCTCGCCGTCAGCCACCAGCTGGCGGATCGTCTTGAGCTGCGGGCGGGCGACCTGGAGCGCCGTGTCGAAGCGGTCCTGCCACTGCTGCGGCTGCGAAGCGCGCGCAACGACAGTGTCGAGAATCTCTTCCAGCTGCTCGTCCGTGTACCGCTTCCGCATAGTGCGGTTCGCCGCGGGACAGCCGCACAGCAGGTCATGGTGGTCAAGACAGGTGACCTGCTTGGTGCATGCGCAGGTGATCTGCGCGAGATAGCAAAAGCCCTTGCACACGTAGCACTGGTACTGCTCTTCCGGCACGTCCTCCTCCGAGAGCACTTCCGGCATCTCGGGCACAGTCTCGCGTATCCGATTTCTCCGGGCGGTCTCCTCGTTGACCACGACCCGCAGGCTATCCTGCAGCCAGATGGCCGTCTCGATAGTGGACGAGTACAGCGTGATGGTGATGAGCAGCTCCTCGTGAGAGAAAACTGGCTGCTTGGCGTGCTCCCTATACCGCTCGACCGACTCCTTTCCGAGCGCGAGCCAGTCGGGCAGCGCAAAGTTGACGGCCTCGTTAAAGTTGAGGCCGTGGTTGAAGCCACAGTGGTACGCCTTCGGGAAGGTGATGACAAACTCGTTTGGCCGCTGGTCGCATGCGTACACGGGGACGCCCGCCTGCTTGAGCCGCCCGGGGTTCATAATGGTGACGAGCTGGTAGAGCAGCGACGGCTGGCGCTCAAACAGCTCTGGCGCCTCCTTCCGCATCGCGTCCTCGAACTGCTCAGCGCCGTCGCCGGGGATACCGTACCACGTCTTGGTCTCGCCCCAGAACACTGATGTCAGTGACACTTTTCAAGACTTCACTTACTGTAATTTACACTGTACGTGTAGTGGTCCTCGTTGTGCCAGCAAAACGCGGAGAAGAGCATGCCGACGTAGATCCACGGGACGGTCATGCCGGAAATGTCCGACTTGATGTAGCGCAGGAGCGAGTTACGCACAATGGCCATGTTGTTCAGGTTCCACGGGTCGCGAGAGTACTTGTCCTTGGGGAAGGTCTCGGTTGTGGGCGCGGCACTGCCGTGTGTGGTCGAGTGGACGTCTGCACCATACTCGACCTCGACCGTGTCGTCCTGGCTCTCGACCAGACGCCAGAACTCGCGCTCGACGTCCGCTTCGCTCACGACGGCATTGCCCAGCGTCCGCGTCAGCGGCCCCGGTACGTTCTTCGCTAACGGCGCCTGCGCGTAGCGGTTGAACCACGCCGTCGAGAATGCAGCATCACGCGCTTGGAAGCTCGCCAGCGAGTGCTCCTCGCCTTCATCGAACCCAAAGTCGTCACCATTGCCTAGCAAACAGGCAGTGCAGTACCACTCGTTTGTCGGGATGGCAGAAAGCGGTGGATCTAGACAGAATGTGTGGAACCCTGTCCGTCAGCACCAGCACACGCTCCGAGACATCATCAATGCACTCACCACGGTCGCACCCGTCGCATAACAAGATCTTGGCAGCATTGTTGCCCAAAGCGCAGATTTCGCAAACCTGTCGAGGATCAGTTATTGGTTCAGGAGAGTACTAAAAAAAAAGGACCGCCGCCGAGTCGCAGCGAAATTCAGGTTACTTACGTCGCCTTTTTCGTATTTTGAAGCGTTGTTCGCTGGCGTGGATGTCTGTGACGCCGTCCGAGACGACTCCTCTTCGCTGAGCTCGCTGTCGCTCCCGTGGCTGCTTGTCTGGAAGCCAGACACCTTTATGCGAATAGGCGCCGCGAGGCCGGAATCTGAACTCGGGGGCGCACCAGGGTGGGCGAGGGAGGAGGGACCCGCAGCCGCGAGATTATCCGGTGTGGGCGACAATGTGACTGCCTCGGCGAGCGCGGATCCACCACCCCCCAACGCTGACATCCTCCCGCGGGGCGAGGTGCGCATTCCCGTCATGCGTCCTTGATGCTTGCCCATCGGTGTGTCGGGCGTGCCGGGTGGACCGGCCGCGGACGCGGCCTTGCCATTGGCGCTCGCCGTTGGGAGTGGCGTCAAGGGCGATTCGGGGTACGACTTTGCACGTAAGGCCCAGTTCTCAAACGGCAGAATGAGTTTGGTGTATGCAGACTTTATCTGGGGCATAAATGTCGGCGTGAATCCGAGAAGCTCCGTAATCTTTGGCCATGCTTTTAAGCGGTTGACCTCGTCGATGCCGCCGAGACTGTTGACCTCTTTGCGGAGATGCCAGACGTCGAGGAGTTTGTGGTTGATGATGGGAACGTGGGCACCAGCATCGCCCTGCTGCTTGTGGAACATGCTCAGCTGCTCGAGAAAGTTGATCTTGGCGCGGGATGCAGCGCCGATAGAGTTGAGACGCTGGAGTCGGGTCATGAACGAAAACTTGTCCGCATCCATGGCAAAGGGCATGTGCCATCCTTCCGGGGGCACGATTTTGCAGATGCCGTACGCTTTTGCCTCGGGCGAGATGGACTCGATGTACGCCATGGGATCCTTGAACTGCTCCATGGTGGGGTGGTAGGTCGGGCAGGTCGGCAGACCAAACGCACGGGGCTGCGACGCATTGCTGGCGCCAGCACCATCACCTTTGAGGGGGGCCTCGAGGACAGGTGCCGTCGTACGTACAGAGTTGAGATCAAATGGTGGATTGGCGACCCGCGGGCGCTTGAGCGGGTTCCGCAGAATCGACGGGCCAGCACGAGGTGGGGGCACGACAAAGGATGTCGCCGCCGGCTCGGCGACAATGGTGGATGGTGTGCCGCCGCGGTCAATCTTGTTCAGCGCTTCGACCTTGGACTTGCGCTGGCTGCGTGCCGGCTGGGCACTGTCCACTGCCGCCGGTGCGGCGAGGATCGGAGCCTTGGTCTCGGGGTACGATACGCATGAGACGAAGAGGGGCTTCCTTCTCCGGCCTGTCCCCGAAGCGGATTCCGACTTTGTTCGCTGCGGAGAAGCGTTTTGCGAGTACGACAGCTTGATGGACTGTGGTGTGGTCCTGGCCCCTCCCGAGGCAGAGCCCGAAGCGGATCCTGGTCCCGTATGCACTCCTCCTCCGTTGGCCGTGGCGCTGCTTGCACCATTTCCGCCGTTTCCGCCGTTGGCCGATGCGGACGACCGGGTCGACCTCGTTGTGGGAGTGTGCGGCTTTTGGGGTGAGCGAGTCCGGGTAGCTCTGGTCCTCTCGGTCGTTGACAATGGAGGCGAGGGGCCTTTTGGTGCGGCCACCGCCTCGTTGGTGGTGACGTCCACCATGGTGCTGTCAGATGTTCCCTGCTCGTTGTGCAGCGAGGTAAGCTCTGTTACGTGTGTGAATACTATAAGAGTGTGGTCCGGAGAAGAGGTTTGGGTGTTGTAGAGGGATGAAAGATGAGATGGTTGGAGAGAGGATGGAGGAGCAAAGAGAGACCTTGTTGTTGGAATGTGGTCGTCCTGGACCTTGTACAGTTGTAGAGTGGTAGAAATGGAGTCCAGAGTGGCCACAACTAGTTGCAGTTGCAAGTGTAGATCCACGGCCCTTACCCGTTTTTGGCTAGAAATTCAATGAACTGATGCGTAGAGCGAGTGAATGGCTCTGGTTTCGGCATTATTGCATTCATTTATTGTTCTGTACAGGAGCTCATACATGTCAAGCATTTGCTCGTCATCTCGTCTCTTGTGCAAGACGTTTGTTGACAGAGCGTGGACGGAGGACTGGTCTATCATACCCATTTTTTTTCGTATAATCTCACAGATGTCGCCGCTCAGATGGTCAGGATGGGCGACGAGATGAGCGCGACGGGCTATTGCTGCTACATGACACTTGTCCCAGCCAGCTGCCCCTCGGTCTCGGTGTTCGGATCTATCCTTATCAACAGGGAGCATTTCATTTTGGTGCAGAAACGTCGAAAACGTCAGACCACGCGCCGCTTTGGGCAATTATTGAGCAAGATTATAGATCAAGATCAGTGGATATTGACACATCATTGAAAGAAGGGTGGATGCCGCATGGCAGCCACGCCCCTCATCGAAATATCGAAATCGAATGGGCGGCCGGGCGGTTGAAGCATTTGAATTGAACAATCCTAATCGCTTGTTCGAATCCTAATCCAATTACAACTCCTTCCTAGTGCCCGTCGTGCCGAGCCTTGCCGTACATCCATCGACTGCATCGATTGGGCTTATGAGCTTGCTCGCTATCTCTAGTCCGTTACTCCGAGATGCACCAGTCTGCGGCGCCGAGTCAGGAGCACAATACAAACTCCTCCTGCTGATACTAGCGCAGGGCAATGCATTCTACAACGCACACTTTGATGCATTTGATGCACTTTGATGTCTAAGAATCACAACGAATGAATGTAGTGAATGTTAATCAAGTGGTTCAGTCTGGTTGGCAGCATGAGTGGCACTTTGGCTGGGAGACGAGAGTCATACGCTTGCCCGAAGCTGTTTCATCCGCTCAATTCTCACAAATACGTAGCCAGATATCACGTAACAAACATACTGTACTCCCCAACCTCCCCCACTCCACCCGTTCATGCCCTAATTCCAGAGCATCTGGAGCACCATACCTGTAGTCCTGCAGTGTGGTAGCGTTTCGCGTACGTTAACCGTGCGCGTGCGATGAGATACCAAGATCGGGATATCGGGGACGACAAGACTCTTGGCAGACACAGGCGGGCAGGACGTGTCAGAGGTTGTGGACAAGCGGACAAGTGGCCAAGTGGCGACAAAGTCGCGACAGGGGGTGGCCCTCCAGGAGGCGGGGTTGAGGATCTTGACAGCAAGAAAGCAAGGAGAGCAAGCCAGGCCGAGTGCAAGAGTCGAGAGCTGTCAACGACTCCACTCTCTTTGTTTTCCCTATCAATCTTCCCCTTTTAGCCCTTCCCGAGATGTTGTTCCCTTTGTACCTGACACTGGCACTGAAAAAACATTACCGTAAACCAGATCCAGGCTTGACAATGCAGGTCAAGTTGATCAAGAGAGAGCTACATGCATGCGAGACTCACAAACTGTTGGCTCGCAGAGAAAGAGCATGTAAGATAGACGGATTGAGCACAGTCAAAGGTGGAGAGCTGCCTCCGCCTCGGCAGAGCCGCCACAGGTACGTCTCACCTTCATAGAGTTTGACGATCGACGGAGTCTATAGGTCTAGCCTCAAGCCTCTTCTTCCATCGTTTGCTAGCTTCCGCACTATTTAGCTGTCAACTCAGTAGATCCCGAGTAAGAGCAGCAGCATCAGCAGCATGCCAGATATGCCAGCATGTATGCCATAAGAACGTACTATCAAGCATATGTACGGTACTGGTTACTGGGTGCCGCTTGATGGTGATTGTGATGGACTGGTGGGTGTACACAGTAGTACTGGATGCTCTCCACTTTGGGCATCTTTCCGTGTTTAATCATCTCTCGCCTTTCTTCAACTCTTTCTGTTTTTCTTTCATTACTTGCTTGCTGTCGTCGTTGTCGTTGTCGTCGTCGTACTTTTCTTCGTTGAACGTTCTTGATATCTTCTGTTATTGTGTAATAATAAGCTCTAACTCATAGAGCTACTCTCTATTCTACTCTATCCACCACTCTCGTTTCTTTCTATCGCTCTCAACAATATATACGACAACAACTTCTTACGTGCTCGAAACGACAATCCACTTCCATCTCATCTCACTCTCCGATCCAAACAAATCACCACACCCGCGCCCAAGCCACCTTTCAGGCCGACCGCCCACTTGCTATCTACCAACGCGTCTGCCGTCTACGACCTGTTTCGCGGCGTCAAGGGACGAGCAACTACTTTGGCACTGGTGCACGCGCAAAAGACAAAACGACGAACAGGGATCCAGCAAAGTCGGACTCGGTCTGTGGTGGTCACTGGTCACGGTTTGACAGGGTTCAACACTCGAATCCCATCCCTCATCCCTCATCCCTCGACCCATCCCATCCGACAAGGTCACGCCATTCCGACCTGTCTAACAAGTCGTTTGCCAGGTCTTTTGAACACTCTGCCCCTTCACCATTCCCACAATCCCTTGAGCCAGTACGTCCAGTACGCCAGTCTTGCCCTCTTGCCCAAAAGAACACGTCCAGCACGCGCGCAACGTGCGCAACACGGCCAACCCGCCCGCAATCTCCTGCAGCCATCGGCCTCCGAACTAGGACGAGACCTGGCGACTCCACATACAGACCTATTCGACGGACCGCTCTGCACCTCCAGTTCAACAGCTGGGCGCGCGCGAGTGTCAAGCCAACCAAGCCGTCGATCGTGCTCCTTTGGATCCTTGCCATTCAACGGGCGTAACTCTCGAGTCCCTATCCCTGGTTTGAATCGCCCCCCGCCCATCGCACTCCCCCTCGCCGGCATCGCCGTCCCCGCGTCCTCGTTCAGACCACTCACTCCCACGTTTTATCCCGACAACACACCGACCACTACCTCGCCCGCTACCTTGCGCTCACCCTCGATCTCCATCCTGGCAGGTCCAGACACTGTCGTCTACGCCCCCGCGCTCAGTCTCCTGGGCACCCCTTTGACTGGCCAGGCCGTGGTGGTACCATAACTCGACAAAGGTCGGCAGTTGGGTCGTTAAGTCTTGGGGACCAGATCAACTTTGAACGCCCGCCCGCCCCCCGCTCCCCGCCCACACCCTCCAGTCTAAGTCTCTTGCGTCAACCAATCTGGGCGACAAAAGCACATACCTCCTCTTTGTTGCTTTCATCGCTGTCATTGCGTTTGTTGGGAGGGGGCAGCCTACTCTACTCCCTACGCACAGAACTTCTGGACTCCTGGACACTACTACGCCGAACACTTCTCGCCATCTAGGTCACTACACGCCACCTCGACGCAGCAAGTGTTTGATCGTTGAACACATATCACACTCTTTAACTTTCTACCCTCATCTCTTTTCTTTCTTTCTTTCTCTTGACCGCTTTCACTTGTCGTTATCCTTTCTTTCCTTCTCTTCTTATTCCCTCTTATTACTTCTCTCCCCCACCTCACCCGCCATGGCAGCGCACTACCAGTCCGCTGCTGGCCCGTCGCGGAGCTATCACCAGCAGGCGTTCCCGTCGAGCAACATTCACGGCGGCCCACCGCACCGCACAGATCGCATGGACCACCCGGCCGCCGGCATGCCCTCCGCGCCCCAGTGGAGGAGCCAATCCCACGACCAGGGACCCTCGCCTGGTCTTGGCCTCGGCATGGTCATGCCCTCGCCAGTAAACTACAATCAGCCTCCTGCTCCTCCACCCAAGACACCGATTCAGACCGCCCCGTTACGTCGGGACACTGGAGCGTCTGAAGATGGAGGCCCCAAGCGATCGACAAACCCCCTCACCGATCTCATCGACTCGGAGAAGGTCTATGTCGAGCAGCTCACACTAGTCATACGGGTGCGTATCTTTGACTACCGAAACAGCGCACCGCGAGCTAACCCTACGTGTAGCGGGTTGTAGCAGCATGGTCGCGCAAGGACCTGCCCCCTCAAAAGCTGGACGCCATGTTTCGCTGTGTCGAGGGTGTCTACCGCGCCAACCGAGCGTTTGGAGTTGTGAGTTCACACGCTTGCAAAGCTCGTTATCAAGGACTGACACCCCGCGCAGAAGTTGAAGGAGATCGGCGCCAACCCTTCGGACGCCAAGGGGCTTGGTGACCTGCTGATGCGATGGGTAGGTTTGACACCAACGTGTGTGGCTAATCATCTCAGGTGGACGACTTGGAACCCGCATACGGTCGCTACGTGTCCATCTACCTCACCGGCTTTGACTCGTTCACGCCCATTGTGCAGAACACGCTCCTTCCCGGTATTCTGGACGAGGTGTCAGCGTCGTCTCCGCCAACGCCGCCCCTGCAGCGCTGGACCCTCGATGCGCTGTTCCTGCTGCCCTATGCCCGTCTGCGATACTACCGCAAGCTCTACGCCAGGCTCCTCAAGAACACCTCCGAGGGCCGCAGTGATCACCAGATGCTCCAAACCGCCAGCCAGCGGCTCGAAACACTGGTCGCCGATATCGAGGCCCGTCTCGAATGTGACGTGTCTGAGGAGGAAGGTCAGACCCTGCCAAAGGCGGCCGCAGTGGGGGACCAGTCTAGGGAACCGAGGTACAATGAGAAGGAGCGTTCCAGCCGCTCGAGCTCGGCGCTGGACAGCTCGGTGGAGACAGCGCAGTCTGGGTGCGTGTAAACCTGCAAGTAATGAGCGTTGCTAATTCCCGCAGACTCTCTGGGTTCAACAGCCGCGTTGATGGCACGCGCAGCTCGTCGACCTCGGCTGCTACCAGCGTCACTCAGTCGCCTGGCAGGACATCAAAGGATGCGGCCCATGCCGGATCGCAGCAAGCCCCTCCCCCGATCACCGACCTCGAGCAGCGCATCAACCCGGAACGCACCATTGATCTCTTCAACATGCAGCCACGAGTGAGTCTACATCATCAGAGTCTTTTGCTTATGACAGAAATGCAAGCTGCAGATGAACCCAGCGAGCCTTCCCTTCCCCCGCCGCATTCTCTCCTCGCACGACGCGACTGTTTACTTTACACCTTCCTCGACGGGCCAGCAGGTCGTCCACCGCCGGGCGCACATTTTCGTCTTGTCGGACCTGTTCCTGCTGACAGACTGGATGGAGGCGAGTGAAAAGGCCCAACAGGCGCAGCAGGTCGCTCGTGACCAGCCCAACCGCATGGGCGAGGGGGGACCAATGCCCGAGATGTGGCTCTCCTACCCTCCGCTCGCCGGAAAGCACCTCCGAGTACAGGAAGGCCAGCAGTCCAATGTCATTGCCGTGACGGTTATGCGCAAGGAGACGTTTGTCATCCACGCAGAGTCGGAGATTGAGCGTGACCTCATGTTGAAGAATCTGACCGAGTGCATCGACTTTGCAGGGCGCCCACGTAAGTAAACTGAACCAAGCTATGGCTGACAGTTGCAGCACCCCTGCCAGCTATCGTGACCAACGCTGCGGCACTGGACCCCTCGTCCGCGCTGTCGCCCATCAGCCCGATCAATGGCCAGGGCATGCGCTTCCCCACTCCGCTGTCTGGACGAAGCAGCCCGCTTCCCGAATCTGCCGCGCCTTCTCCAGTCGGATTATCGAGCCACATGAGCCAGCTCACCATGGCTTCTTCAAACGACTCGCGCTGGTCGCAGGACCAGTCCCAGTCTGGAAGCGCCCGAGGTGTCATGTCGCCTAACGGCGCTCCTCGACCGGGACACGGCATGCCTCCTGGCCCTGGCCAGTACATGTCGATGCCTTCGCCTGGCGGCATGTCGATGCCTTCGCCTGGCGGCATGTCTATGCCTTCTCCTGGCGGCATGTCGATGCCCTCGCCTGGCGGCCAGCACATGGCGCCTGGCCAGCACATGGCGCCTGGTCAACACATGGCTCCTGGTCAGCATATGGCACCGGGACAGCATATGGGTGGACCTCCTGGCCGTTCCATGGGCCCAGGACAAGGTCGCCCTATTACCCCTGGCTCCGGCATGCCCGAGCGCTCTGTTTCTGGCCCAGCTGGCCGTAGCGTGTCCGTCCACTCGTCGCACTCTGCCCACTCGGCTTCCTCTGCTCAGTCCGCTCCCAACTATTCTCACGGAGGCATGCCGGGCCAGCGCCCGCCGATGCACCCGAACATGCCGGTTCCCAGCCGGGCCGCCCCCGTGCCGCCTGGTGGTGGACCTCAGTACGGAATGGCGCGCAACGACCTTCCCCCGCTTCCTCCTCCAAACTTTGCCAACCGCGCCATGACCAACTACTCGGACTCTGGCGGGTACCCCAGCCACATGGAGCACGCGCCTCCGCCGCGTTCGCGGTCTGCCGAGCCGTCGTTGTACGACATGAGCCCGGTGGACATGCGGCCACCTGCCATGCCTTCGGCGCAGCTCAAGACGTTTTCGCAGTACTCGAACTCGCCCGGCACAGGGCCCGAGGATGACGACTCGCCCCCCGGCTCGCCTGTGCAGGAGGACATTACGCAGCTGACTGGCCCGACCATTATCACTGCGCAGATGAAGTGCAAAGTGTTCCACCAGCAGGGCCACGCGCAGTGGAAGTCGCTCGGACACGGCAAGCTCAAGCTCTATGTGGAAAAGACGCGCCAGAACATTAAGCAGCTGGTCGTCGAGCACAACAATGGCAAGGGCATGCTCATCTCCACCATCATTCTCGGCGACGGCATCGAGCGTGTCGGCAAGACTGGTGTCGCTGTCGAGATCTCGGATCGTGGCCACCGCACCGGTATCATCTACATGATCCAGCTGCGCAACGAGGCGGCGGCGGCGGGTCTCCACAAGGACCTCCTTGCCGGCTCGGACCGCTACCGTCTTGTGTAGTCTACACTCTCTCCTACTCTCCCGCATTACCCATTCATCAAACATTCAACGTCTAGACGTCATATACCCTTTCATCACATATATACCCACCCCCAACTCTCCTCACTTCACACTCGTTTTTCCTCTCATTTTTTCCTCTTCTCTTTACTCTTTCTCTTTCCGGGTTTGCGATAGCTACAGACGAAAAATACATGGACTTGAACTTGTTCTCCCCCACTTTCCACCCACCCATTCCAACACCCCCATTATCAAACCAATCAATTAACACACGATTAACAATTACACCACCCCGCTCAGCCACTGCACTCGTACCGTGTTGGGCGGGCAACTTAGACGGCCGTACGACCTATTTTTGTAGGCACATGAACCCATGGTGCATAGAGCCGAGCCGGGGAGGAGCACAGACTGGAGAAGTGAGAAGCGAGACAGGTGACAGGAGAAGCACAGAGCGTCCGGGATCATGACTCCTGGAATCAGCGAGGCATGTAATCGGACGCGTTTATTGGTTCGGAGGGTGCCACTGAATGGACAGAATGGACAGAATAACATAGACCTTGACACTGGGCTGTGATCGCGATTGTGACAGACAGTCGGCGTCGGGGTTAATGAAATGACACGCTGTTTGATACACTCGCATACACTCGACTTCGTGTCGGTGCTTCGCTTCGGTGCCATGTGCAGCTCATGCATTGGCCTTGTCCCGGTCGAGACGGAGAACGACCGGCTCCTCGTTATAGCTCGCAGCAAGCTTCGCGCGCTCCGCGCTCCCGCGGACTAGCTCTGCTGGAAATCAAGGACAAGGAAAAAAGTCCTTAATCGGTGCGAGGGGTTTAAAAAAATTGGTCTCTTGTCTGTCCAGTCCAGTTTTTCGGTCGCCGGTTTACTCAAGAGTTGATTAGGGTTGATTAGAGATGATTAGGGTTGATTAGAATGTTGGTTTCTAATGGACACGTGATCGATTAGAGCAGGAATCAAATGGACCACTGGCGCTAGCTGGCGCGCTGGTGAGTTTGGAGGTCTATTCTCCCACGGTGGACACGTTTAATGTCCAATACGCCAACTTAACGCGCGTGTGCACGAAAGAGTTTAGATCCAGCGTTCACTGTCCAGTCCAGCAACGAGCATCGAGCACCCCATCCCCGTCCCCGTCCTCGCCGCCTCCGTCCGCATCGCACGCCGGAACCCACATCCTCGCATACTCGCACCCCCGCATCCCGCATCCGCGTACCGCATACCGCATAGCATACTCGCGACCAGACCCAACGTCGGCGAGTCGAGTCCTGTGGAACCGACATTCTGAAAAGTTGGCGCCAGCAAGCCGACCAGTTACTGCATCTTTGACCGTCACATTGTGGCTTGACCCCTCCGCTCCGCCCCTCCGCCGTTGTCTCGCGCTGCTGCACAGCGCATACCAGCATTGGCATCAGCACGCATCGCATCAGCATCCCCTCGAGCTGTCCGCAGCTTTTGGCTTTGACCTTTGCGTATCGTATTCCGCACCACCCCCGCCCCCGCCCGCCGGTCCAGCATCTGTTAGAGGTAAGTCGCGCTTTCTGTACGATCTTGCCCCGCCTCGCCCGCCGCGACAGCCCCGCGACGGGCCCGCGACAGGCAACCGCAACCGCAACCCCGCCGGCCCTGCTTCCAAGGCTCCAAGGGTTCCAGATCTTCTCTGCCTTCCTTGAGGGTCCGAACATTGCGAACAGGCTTGCCTTGCGTCTGGCCGGGGCCGAGGCCGCATCGCGTTCATGCCCCCTCGTCCTTGCTCTTCGCCCATGACTGAACGGACGTATGGCGGACCTCTGGCGCCTGACCTCTGGCGTCTGGTGCCTGCCCGCGTCGAGCCCGGGCTGCGGGCCATTGTCGCGGTGAAAGCTCCGTTACGGCGTCGCCGAGACACGTCTGGCCGAGGCTGCGCGGGGCGGCGGACTCCTGGAGCTCTCTTGTCTTATCTGTCGCGTCCGTCGAGATTCCTCGCTGTCGCTCTGTGCGAGATCGCCTGCGCCCAGCGGATCTGACCTGCATGACCTGCCTCATTGCGATCGTTCCGGCCCGTTTTGACACCCGCTCACAACACAGTCACCTCGTCCCAACCGCTATCTAGCGACTACACCCCAAACGCGTCTAGAGCCTAGAGCCTAGACACTCCCTCGCGCCCGCGGCTTCCGGCTTCACTCCTATCTCCGGGGTCGAGCCCATTGCCGAGCACCACCACAGCCACCATGCACCCCGGCGTCCTCCACAGGCGCTTCCTCAGCGACCTGTCCACGTCGCTCTTCTCCTATGTCCTCCCCCTCCTCCCCAGCCCCGAGGAGCTCAGCATCAAGGAGGAGTGAGTAGTAGCTATAAAGATAAAAGTTTTTGGGTCGTTGCTGACGCCGCAGGGTCCGATGTCTGATTGAAAAGCTCATCAAGACCATCGAGCCCAGCTCGCGCTTGCTCTCGTTTGGCAGCAGCGTCAACTCGTTTGGTCTCAAGCACTCTGGTGAGTCGGCGGGCAGCTCTTCTGCTTTCGCGGACCGGCTCGCGCCCCTTGCCAATGTACGCGCTAACACCCAGACATGGACCTCGTCGTCCTCATCGACGACCCCGACGCGGGCTTGGACCCGTCCATGTTTGTGCAGATGATCGGTGACCTTCTCGAGCGTGTAAGTCTTAGCTCACGCGGAATTCACCCCTAACCCACAGGAGACCAACTTTGACGTAAAGCCGCTCCCCAAGGCGCGCATACCCATCATCAAGCTCAACCTCGCGTCGTCGCCCGGCCTTCCCTTTGGCATTGCTTGCGACATTGGCATTGAGAACCGTCTGGCGATCGAAAACACGCGTCTCCTCCTCACGTACGCGACCATTGACCCCGCGCGCGTCCGCACGCTCGTCCTCTTCCTCAAGGTCTGGGCCAAGCGTCGCAGGATCAACTCGCCGTACCGCGGCACCCTCTCTTCTTGTGAGCAGCAGTAACCAGCTGTAAACTGACCTCAGACGGCATCACCCTCATGGTCCTCTACTTCCTGGTCCACGTCAAGCAGCCACCAGTGCTGCCCAACCTCCAGCGCATCGCGCCGCTCCGCCCGATCACCGAGGAGCAGATGATGCTCCAGGGCCGCAATGTCTACTTTTTCGATGACGTCGAGATGCTCCGCCAGGAGTGGTCGTCGGTCAACTTTGAGAGCGTCGGCGAGCTCCTCATTGACTTTTTCCGCTACTTTTCGCACGACTTTCAGTTTAACACAATGGTCCTCTCGCTGCGCGCGGGTCCCCTCACAAAGGAGAGCAAGGGGTGGACGAACGACGTGAGTGGACAACTTGGAATTCCGACTGACTCTAGATTGATGTCGGTGGCTTGAACGAGATGGCGCGCGACCGCAACAGGTTGTGCATCGAGGATCCCTTTGAGATTACATACAACGTTGCGCGTACCGTCACAAAGGACGGACTGTACACTATCCGTGGCGAGTTTATGCGCGCCACGCGTATCCTCACCCAGCGGCCGGATCGCGCCGTCCAGGCGCTTGCCGAGTTGTGTCGCGAGCGCGAGGACGAGCTTTTACGCGCGCCGCGGTCGGCGTCGCCTGCGCCCAGGATCATCAACGTGCGCACCCCGTACGGTGGTGGAAGCGGCGGCAGCCAAGCCGGTGGAAACGGTGGTGTTGCCAACAACGGCCCTGGCCCGGGGTGGCGGAGTCATTCCCAGCAGCCGTACGGCGACCGCTACCCGGGCAGCGGCAGCGGCGCCGCGGGTGGCATGAACGGACCTGGCGCGCCGATGCCGGAAGCCATGCACGTGAGCGCCAGCGCCCGGGGGCGCGAGCGGACAGTCAACCCGGCAGCCGGCCCCAACTCTGCTGGGCCCATCCTCGGCAACGGCCCCGACTCTCCCGGCAACCCCGACCTCTGGATGCAGTCGCCGGTACGCTCCGGGCCAGTGCCAACCAACAACGGCAGCAGCAGCCTTGGTCTCGGAGGCGTCGGCGAGCCCCAGTTTGGCGGCGAGTACACCCCGCGCGGCCGCGATCCGGTCACACGGGCAATGGAGAGCAACTACCCCGCGCGCCCCAACTCGCGCCGGGGAACGACGTCGTACGACAACCCCAACGCAGTCGGCACCGTCTCTGCCCCGCTGTCCCCGTCGCGGCTATACGCCCAGCTGGAGATCGGGCGCGGGCCATCATCGCCGTGGGGCTACGACCAGCGCGGCTCGTACGGCGCTCCTGGTGGGCCGCCTGCGCACGCCGCCGCCGCCAGCCCGTCAGCGTACGGGTCCGGCGCGAGCGAGCGCGCCACAGTGGACGGCGCAGTCAACATTGGCCCTGCGCCGCGGGGACGCAACGTGTCCAACTCGCGCGACCTCTCAATGCCGCCCTCGCAGCTGCACCAGTCGCACTCTGCGTCCGACCAGGCCTCGCCCCTGCCGGCCTTTGCGCCCTTCTCCCCGCCGGTGATCGCCGCCCCACTGGCGCCGTCTGTCGGCAAGCTCGGCGCAGACCTGCACAGCGACGCGGCATTCATCTCGCCTAGCACACTGCTCTCCCCGCAGCCGCACGTGCACGCCTTGCCGGCCGACAAGGGCGTCGAAGGCGTGACGGCCAGCTTTGGCCAGATGGGCGTCACCGAGGCCAAGAGCGCCAAGAGCAGCAAGAGCGGCAGCAAGAGCGGCAGCCCGGCCAGCGACTAGAAGAAGAATCGGCGGGCACCGCAGATGCTAGAGGGTGGCAGAGGGGTGTGAGCAGGAGCAGGTCAAACACACATCCGTTGACTGCCCTGCTGGCGTAGCATAGCATTCCATGCATGGTGTCTTGTCGGAGCGAGTGACCACGCGCAAGCGCGGGAGCGAGAGCGCGAGAGCAGCGAGCGCGGGAGCGTGATGACCAGCACTAGAGGGCAGAGAAGCCAGCTCGGGAGCTCTGACGGACAGGAGAGGCTGTTAGTGTTTTCCATGCGCAACATGATGACCAGCAGGGCGGATGCCCAGAGTTAGTGCCAGCGCCAAGTCCCAGAACCAGAGCCGAGCAGCAGAGCCACCGTCGAATAACGGCCAGAGGGCGTGGACAACGGCCAGTAAAGGCTCCAAGGCCGAGCCTAGGCCGAGCGAGCCTCGCAATCTGCGTCAAGCCGAGCCTGGCGCCTCTCGCACCAGCAACCCTTGCACAGCGCACGCATACATCCTCTTCTACTTGTACTCGTAGAACCCCCGTCCGCTCTTCTTGCCGTACCACCCCGCGTCGACCATGCGCTGCAGCAGCCCCGCGGGGCGGTACTTGGAGTCGCCGTTCTCCGTGGCCAGCACCTTCTGGATGGCGAGACACGTGTCGAGGCCGATGAGGTCGGCGAGGGCGAGGGGGCCCATGGGGTGGCCCATCCCGAGGCGGAAGCACGTGTCAATGTCCTCCTTTGTCGCCACGCCCTTTTCGAGCAGCATGACGGCCTCGTTGATCATGGGCATCAGGATCGCGTTGGCGATGAAGCCGGGCGCGTCGCGGGACTGGACGACCTCTGGGAAATGTTAGCACTGGAGCAAGCGAAAAGGGCCTGCGCCCCGCACGCCCCGCACGCTGCGCGACTCACCCTTGCCACACGCCTTGCCAAACGCGCGCGCACGCTCGAGCACCTCGGGACTAGTCTGGATGGCGGGGATGATCTCGACGAGGCGCATCTGCGGGACGGGGTTGAAAAAGTGGATGCCGACGACGCGCGACGACGACGCGCCGTTGTCGCCCACCTGCCCCGCAGCCGCCGCGATGCGCGTGAGGCTGATCGAGGACGTGTTCGAGCCGAGGATCGCGGTGGGGAGGTGCGCGCCGAGGCGCGAGAAGAGGCCGTCCTTCATGGCGGGGATCTCGGGGATGGCCTGTGTGTGAGCGGCGAGCGGCGAGCGAAGCGAGCCACTAGGCAATACGCGCATGACTGCGGCGCATGCCTGCAGCACACGCTAGCTTACCTCAACAATGAGATCCGTCTCCTTGGGAATAAGCTCCCCGCCGCCCTCGCCGGTGCCGTCTCCGCGGAAGTGCTGGACGCGGGCGCGCGCGGCGTCGGCGTCGGCCTGCGTCAGGCGCTGCTTGGACACGTCGCGCGCGAGTAGCTTGTCGAGGTGCGTCATGGCCTGCGAGAGCACCTTGTCGCTCGGGTCGTGGATCGTGAGCGGGATCTTGGCGTGGAGCGCCGTGACGTAGCTGCTGTCAGCGAACTGGGCCATGCCTTGTGAGAGGCCACGCTGCTAGGGGTGTCTGTCTGGCTAAACGGGAAGAAGGGAGTATGAGCCCCTCGCTCCTTCCCCTCCTCGTGCGGCAGAGAACCCGTCCGTCCTGCTTGAGAGATCCAACGCGAGACAGCGGCACCACACCGCAGCTCGACCCCGCCTCGGCTCTCGGCACTCACGCAATACCCAGGCCCATCTGGCCGGCACCGATAACCGCCGCGCGCTTGACTGCGTGAGTCGCCATTGTGATATTTGTAGAGTTGGAGTAAGAGCGAGAGCAAAAGTAAGAGCAGAAAGCAGGAGCAAAAAAAGACAGCCGTCTCCATACATTTACACGCCGAGCGCGACTAGCGAGCTACCGACCCCAATCTCCATCTCGACGTGCATTGCCGGCTCGCGTATCCATTCATCGGCTAAGTTCCGCTCTCCGGCCGGCCCTCGTGCGCGGGGCGAAATGGGGGTGTGGGGGCCCCGCAGTGGAGGGATGGAGGAGGTGTGGAGGGCGTCCAGTGGCAGTGGAGATTTGGCTGTGGAAGACATAGAGCGTGCTGTGTTGAGCTGTTCGTTCTGGCGATGGTCGGTACTTGGGTAGTGTGTATCACATCTCGCTATGCAGCTCGGTACAAGGGTTTTGATAGCTTATTTCGCTGTTGATTCTCGGGTGTACATGTCTAATGCTATGGGCTACAACAAGGGGAAATCGAACCGCGCAGCGGTCAAACGGGGCAGTGGAGATACCGAGAAGATTTGAAGGGATACTACTACTCCCAGTTCTGATCCTTCTCGCCATCTATCCTTCTCTACTGCTCTACTGAATGGTGATATCGTAAAACTTGTTATCATTGACGTGGCAATCGTTTGTATCGTCAGTCAGGTCGTGCATTTGGTCTCTATGGGCTATGAAGTCTACAACAAGGGGCATGAATGGAGAGGTCGTCAGGGGTCATTACAGGCGGCGTGGAGGTCGTGAGGTGAAGGGCCCGCAATCTACTGTTTGCCGTCGATGTTGAGTTGGTAATACGTCCTGCCATTGACATAACAGGCGTTGTCCTTGGCCGCCCATGAGTCCCAGCCCTCTGGGTATTGAGCGGTATTTGCAACAAAGCGGCTCCCAGTAACCATATCGTTCAGACCAAAGTTCTTGCTTTCGTCGTCCATGTTGTCCCACTGAGGGCTCATCCCAAGCGGGTGAGATGAATCAGGCACCCAGCCAGTGATCTGCGGAACCCAGCCCTCCATCATGTTCATCTCGACGAGCGCACGGCCACCAACATTGCAGCTCTTGCCGTTGAAGCCCTCGCCGCATACGACCTCGAGGGATTTCTCCTCTTCGTGAAAAGTTTCCTTCTCGCTGCTGAAGCCCATGCTGGCGGAAAGGGGCCCGAACGACACCGAAGACGCCATGCTCACACCGAACGTGTTCCGCTCGCTGTCCAGGACTCTAACACTTGTGGCTTCTTTGGTGCCATCACAATTGTGAGGGCGCGCTCCGAAGCGGCGGACGTCAAAGGTGAGTCGCTTCGTCCACCGGACGCAGCTCAGGTACATTCCCTTTTTCAGGTCGCCGCTGGTAATGGTGCAGAGCTCTGTTGGCTTGTAGTTTTGGGCCGCGCCGCGTTGGCCGACGAAGAACGACTTGCGGCCCAGGGTGAACGTGAAGAACTTTTCGGGCGTCCTGTTGTTGTTATGTTCCGGGTCGCCGTCGTCTCGGCGGTGAGCTTGGGGAGCTATGGTGTAGTTGACTAGAGGCTCAGTGGGGAGTCCAAAAGGGATATCGAAAGGAAGTACTGCATTCGGTGCAGAGCTCTTAGTGGGTGCCGCACTGACCGACCCGGCCGTGGCAAGCGTCGCAAAGAGCTGCAAGAGAGGGTACGCGACGACCATTCTGAATGTGGGGGGGTACGCTATGTTTTGGGTGGGTTCGAGATGTAGAGCTATTACAGTTAGCTTGAGAAAGTACAAGTATCCGAGATAGGTTGGTACAGCTTGGAGGTTATCTGTCGGGAGTGTAGAGTTGAGAGAAGTTGTTCCTCTTCAGAACCAGCAAGGGCTTTAACTTTATATCATTTCTGGGTCGTCCGACATGGTCGGACTTCTGACCCAGTTTTGGTCGATGGTCGGGCTGCAACACTTCCAAGACCTTAGCGATGTCATTGTGCCCCTCGTTGGTGGCACTGTGAGGTGTGGAGTGGGGCCGTAGGTGACAACGTATGGTGCCAACTGGGTCGCGGATAAGCACACCAAGTTGCGGCCTGCAGGGGTGAGGGAGGCTCCGGCACTCATATGCCGTCAGGATACTGCTGAGGGCATGTCGATGTGGTGACACCAATGGAGTGGTTGGAACGTCGAGAAGTGATGTTCAGGCACAGTCCTGGGCACTGGCACTACCAGCCACACCGATCCTCGGCGCAGGAACACCTTGAAACTTCGGAGACTTTTCGGAAACACCATTGCTGTTCAGCAACTCGTCACTAGCGTGTTTGTGAAGGTTTCTGGAGGAGGAGACCACTGCCAAGACTTCGGCTTGTCTAGCTGATTTCTGGAGGCACTTGAGACTGCCCTGACAGGATCCATCAGCTCCAGAGACCACCGTGGGTCATTCTCAACGAGAGATCTGTAAAAGTGCACAGTGGGAGCCCGTGGCGTCATCATCACTGCCCGCGCTTGATCCGACGTTCGCTATGAGCCTTCGAAACGTTGCAACAGGAGAAGCCGCCTAGATCGCACGGTCATCCCTATGTGGAAAGTGAACGCGGAAAGATATTCTGTGGCAGACACGAGGGTGGAGGTTAGCAATGTGTGGTGGGAGTTGTCAGTCCCGGTCTTCCAATAGCTGTGCTGACGGGTAGCCATGTGCACAACTTGACCCGGCCACTGCTACACATGGATTGACCGACTGTGATGCAAACACAGGATACTACCATTATATGATTTCCCCGTTTTTTCTATTATTTCTTTTAATATTTAATTTATACTGCTGGATCGAAAAAGGCCTGAGTACGTTATAGCCAGACCTGTTGCTACAATGCAAGGCCTCAAGTTAACCTAAGGGGCTTGGCCATCAGCTCTCAAGCATTGCCTTAACGAGCAGCTCTTTTATGAGGCTCTTCCATGTCTTGTCTGGGGTTCATTTTCTTGCATTTCTGAGACATCGTATTTACAGAACAAAAAGCGGGTCTTTGGTTTTCGGAGAAAGCTTTCGTTGCAGCAGACGATCTTATCTTGGGTATGGGAGGAAGGGAGGCTCAAGCCAAAGAACTTTGGCTTAATGAGCACCGTCGGTGTCGTAGAAAGCGTTGTTGTTCACGTAGCAAGCGTCCCCAGTGTCGGGCCAGGCGTCCCAAGTGGTAGGGTACTGGTGGCTGTTGTAGGAAAAGCGGCTGAGTACCGACATGTCGTCCATGCCAAAGTTGGCACCTTCATTGTCCATGTCGTCCCACAGAGGACGGCCGCCGAGTGGGTGGCTGCCGTCTCCGGCCCAGCCAGTGATCGGGCCAGTGAAGCCCTCCATGACTTTCAGCTCGGTCACCGCCCTGCCACCCACAATGCAGCTGGCGCCCTCGAAGTTCTCCCGGCAGGCGATGGTCGACTCGACCGTCCTCGTGTGGGTGTCCTCGTGCTCGGCCGAAAACCCCAGCTTGGCTGAGATAAAGGCGTATGAGCCGGAGGTCTCAAGGTTGACTGAAACCTTGTTGCGCTCAGTGTCGGTGATCGTCGTCTTCTTGGTCTCTTTCGTTCCAGTGCAGCTGATGGGTTGCTCCCCGAAGCGACGAATGTCCCAGGTGAGCTTCTTGGTGAACTGGACACAGACCATGTGGAGCTGCTTGCCCTGCCGGCCCTCATCAATACCACTGGGGAAGCAGAGGTGAGTTTTATCGTAATTGGTTTGATCGCCACGCTGCCCGACGAGGACAGGCGCGTTGCCTCCCACAGTGAACTCAAAGACGGGCGACGGAGCCTTGGAGTTCTGCCAGTCCACGGTATCGGCGCGACGGCTCAGATGCGACTCGACAAAGTTGGCGAGCGAAGGGTTGAGATCGGGGGCAGCTCCGTTGGAAAGCTCGTAGGGAAGAGGGATCGTAATCCCTACCTCTGGAGCAGTTCCAGGGCCAGCCGCGGGGAGGGCAGTGACGGAACCGAGGCCACCAAGGGCGGCGACTAGCTGAAAGAGCGCGAGAGAATAAACCATGTTGCTAGTTGCTTAGGTGGGTCAACAAGAAGGGCTGGGTTTGGATACCTACAGGTGAACAGTTGTGCTCCCTGTGCAGCGAGGTCGAGAGGATACTGGTAGGAAGAGGGGTAGAAGGGATTGTGATGAAGTCTGAAGTTGCCAACACGCCCTCCTTTTATATTATTTCTGGAGAATTGGTTGCCAGTGGTTCGGTGAGCAAGGCCCAGCTTCTAAAATGTCTCATCCACCTTTGAAGACATGGGGGTGGAGACATAGTGACCACACGGCAAACGTGTGCTCAGTAGAAAGCCTCATATATCCCTCATTGCACCCATCGCTAGTCATCAGGAGAAGGAGGATACCAATCCTGTGCTTCAACACTCAATTGTATGCCATGCTAGCCATAGTTCCAAAGAGTAGGGTGCTTACTCGCTGTTTGCAAGAATCATTCTACCTGCTGAGTGGCAGGTGCCTTCCATGGCATTGTACTCCTCGCCACACTCAGAGTCTTCCGAGGAGGCACGTGTATAATGTGCGGTGCTTGCCGCCAGTTACGCCTCCCGATAAAGCAAAGTAAGCAAATGATAGTGCTGCCAAGACACTACTTGGGTCCCAACTGAGAGCTATCAGTGCGCAGTCCTTGCTCTGGCGTTGAATATCGGGAGCCATAGCCGATACTGAATGCCAAGATGCCGCCAGTGCTATGACTAGTCCAAACTTCTCCTAGCAGAGACGGCAAAAGCTCTGATTGGTACCCACGTCCCTAGCATGCAGAGTGCTACTGGACTATACCTATAGGTTTCATGCAACAGGCATGAGCCAGTCGAGGAATAACCGTGGACGCGTGGACGTGGCCAAGTGATCAATGTGAAGTTTTGGGACCCCAGTGCCTGACTATCATCCTGCCGAGGCAAAGCACTGTGAAAGCAAGCAACTAGTTTGCGGTAGTTTCCGAGGGGCATATGCTCACCTGAGGGAATGGCGTGTTTGGAATGGCATTCTCCAGTGCACCGGGAGTGCCATCGAGTACCGTCACAGATGCGAGGCCAACCGATATGCTTTCACGACCCCGTTTCGGGGCAAAGCTGATTAAGTGACGCACATCACACATGGTTCAGGAGGACTGTAAGTAAGCGCCAAGGTTGATCATCGGTTTGGACTAGAAGTCATGATGGGCAGAACACGCTACGTAAATGGGGTCGGGAGCTCTTACTTCGGCCTGGGCGGCCGTCACAACCCCGATAGGCGAGAGCGTAGACGATGAGGGACTCGCCCTCAAGGCACCGCAGGCTTTGTGTTGTCGGCTGAGCCGCCCATCTTCTGTGTCTTTAGTGTTTCTTACGGCTGTGCACCAACCCATGACTCGCCCACACTTCATCAAGAGGGCAGATGTGACGTCGCTTCTTGAGGACTCCTTCAGAGTCCGAATCATGCCGGAGCTCCTCCAGAGCGCCCATGGCAGGCTTCAACTC
The DNA here is from genome assembly GCA_001600335.1 of Apiotrichum gracile. NCBI lineage: Eukaryota > Fungi > Basidiomycota > Tremellomycetes > Trichosporonales > Trichosporonaceae > Apiotrichum > Apiotrichum gracile. The sequence goes on from BCJO01000005.1 coordinate 3,364,836, forward strand.
TTCCGACCAGCTCAAATCCCCATGGCGAACTTGAGGGTGAGGGTATTGTGTACAGCCCAAGCCCAACTGCCTCTGCAGTTGAGCCCGACATTCTCATCAGGAAATCTCAGGCGGACATCTGGAGAAGGCTTTAACATCGCCGGGTATATCTACAGCTACAGGAGAACAACAGTCAGGAATGTGGAGGCAGAGCGGTCCACGGGTATACGTCAAGACGAGGGTGAGAGGTATCGAGCTACGACCGTCTACTGGTCATCCATATAGTAAGCACTATCGTTGACGCCACAGTCGTTGTCGGTGGCAGGCCACGTGTCCCAGGTGCTTGGGTAGTCGTCGATGTTGTACGAGAAGTGGCTCACGTAGGTCATGCCGTCCATGCCAAAGTTGTCCTGGTTGTCCATACCAGGCCACTTGGGGCGGGCTCCAAGGGGGTGGCTAGGGTCGTTCTCAACGCCCTCGAGGGTGCCGACCCAGCCTTCCATGACGTTGATTTCCGTGAGGGCCCTTCCGCCAACATTGCACTTGAAAACCTTCGAGTCCCCGCACGAGACTGTCGTCTTCTCCGACTTGACGTGGGTCTCCTCATGCTCGCCACCCATGCCCAGCTTGGCCGAGAGGAAGCCGTAGGTGCCCGACGCCTCGAGGTTGAACCACACCTTGTTGCGCTCCGTGTCAGACACGGTTATCTCTGTCGTGGTCTGCGAGTTCTTGCAGTCGATGGCGTGCTTCCCGATGCGTTTGATGTCGACAGTGAGCTTCTTCTTCCACTGGATGCAGGACATGTAGACCGGTTTGTCCGCGCGGTTCGTGTCCACCAGCGTAGGGACGCAAATCTGAGTCTTGCCATAGTTTTCTTGGTCGCCTCGCTGTCCAGCGAGAACGGTGCGTCCTTCGTAAGTGAACGGGAACACAATATCAGGGGCGAAGGAGTTGTGGTAGTTTACAGACTCGGCACGGCGGCCGAGATCAGCACTGGAGGTGGAGTTGCCGACAGCCTGTTGGTCCGAAGCCGAACGAGCACCGATGGCGCTCACATATGGGGGGGGAGCACCGATGCCGCTCACATATGGGGGGGGAGCACCGATGCCGCTCACATGTGGGGGGGGAGAACCGATGCCGCTCACATGTGGGAGGGGAGCACCGATGCCGCTCACATGTGGGAGGGGAGCACCGATGCCGCTCTCATATGCGAGGGGAATGGCAATCTCGACCTTCGTAGCCATCTCCGCAGGAGCAAGAGCGGAAACCATAGGAGCGGCTGAGGCCGAACCAATCGTGCCCAAGGCGGCGACCAGCTGGAAAAGAGCGGTAGTGACCATGCTGCTAGTTGCAGTTGGGCTGTGTGGAGGGGACAGGTATGACTACAATGGAGGGTATGGCTAAAGCGGGTACAAGGCTGACGATGAGATGTAGGGTTGGTAGTGAGGTTAAAGCTCAAGTGGGAGCACAAGGAAGAGTGGAAAGGAGAGAGAGGAGTGTGGGAGCTGATGGAGTTTGGAACAGTCGATTGACCGGCCCTTTTATATCGTTTCTGGAGGATCTCTTGAGCTCATGGCGACTCGAAGAGCTGACTGAGGACACAATGAGGAGTTCGTTGAACTCCATGGGTTCTACAGAGACTGCCACTTACGATAACAGAGCTTTCCAGAAGCCATACCTCTGACCTCCGGAATGCACGTATGTCATCCTGTCAGGAACATCATTCACCCCTCGATGTTGGCACAGTTGGGCGTCTGCCGTTTCAGATGGGAGTACGATGCTGACCCAATTCATTTCTCTGACCTTCAAGCAAGGACACCTTGCGGTATCTCTGTAAAGCAAGGTCACTGAGCTCGTCATGGCGACACGTGTGTGCTCAAACCATTGTTCACGATGGACGCGTACGAGACTTGTGCCACACTTGTGACGTCTCAGGCACATTGAGGGCACACTATGAACGCGAGTGATCTTGGCAAAAGTTTGAAGTGGTGATCTCTAGGCAGATACTGTAGTCAATTCTGAAACATCTGGGAAGATCTGAGATTGGCCTTATCGTGCTGTTTCATAAATCAAGCGTCAGCATGTAAGCCTGAGCATTATCAAGGTAACCAAGTGTTATCCTGCGTTCTCCGCTGATGTTCGCTCTGAGAGATGGTTTTGGCGTGAAAGAATAAGATGCAAAACAGACCCGAAAGTGTGAGTAATTCAGATGTCTCTGGATCACGAGATGCAAAGTTAGGCGTAGGAGAACGGCACCAGTAACATGGTCTACTTGCTCTACTGGGGGCGGCCCTCAGGAGCTGCTTAACCGACTGGTGCTGTCGGCTCTCCGTGTTTGCATCGATGCCCAACTCTATCTCTGGAGTGTTTCAGAAATCTCATCGAGTAGACTTGCCGTGCCCGTAAAGAAAACGCGTGTCACTGACGTCTTTTGCCACTCACTCCAGGCGATAACGGGGAAATAGCAGTACACCCGTCTTTGAGTGCCATGTTTCGGCAGTGCGCTTGTTCGCGGGCAGCGTTGAAGCTCTCCGTTTGAGTAGCGTGGCAAACCTCTTGCTCCATACTGTTGACAGGGAGTACTGGTGTACTTGTGGCGCACCTGCCGGGTGCGCCAGTGCCGCTCAAGTACTCGAGGAAATAGCACAAGACACAGTGTTCCTGGACTTGGCAACAGCACGCTCCTGCCCCATTAAGGTCCGTCCAAACGTGATATTGAGATATACTGGTGGAACCGAGTCATTGCGGCAAAGGCACGCAGTGTAGGATCTGATAGGTGCATCCGAGGAATGTGAAATGGTGGCGGGACTCTGTTGTTGTGTTGTATGTATGCCCTGGTCGGCCATGTGATGAAAGAACACCAGCTATATTAGACTTAATGCGAAACAGATGCTCATTGCAGGCAAGGAAGGGTGCACAACAGCTCCTCACTAGGCCCTCACAGGCAAGTCACAACAGTCACATGGAGTACAACTACAACTCTACATACTGTATCTATTGGCAATTGTCGCCGTGGTCGCCATGGTGGCCGTGGCCGCCATCATGCGCATGGTGCCCGTGTGCGTGGTGAGCCCCGTGGATACTCTGATGCCCATGGAAGTGCGCCATGTGGTGGTGGTTCCCGTGCGTGCCGTGCATGCCCGTGCAGTGGTGCTGCGCCTCGTGGATGCTGTGGTGGCCGTGAAAGTGCGCGAAGTGGTGCTGATTCGAGTGCATGGCGCCGGCGTGGGTGCCGTAGACGCCGTGCTGGATGTGCTTCTTCCGATGCTGGATGGGATGCGATGGAACAGAGCCCATATTGTGGAGTGGGTGATGGTAAGAATGTGGGAACGTTTGAGACGTCTTGTCCGGCGTCTGTGTATATACGTGTTCGGGGCACCGCCTCGGCGGCGATCATCCAGCTAGGCGCATATTCCTGTGCAATGTTTCGTGGAGCATTCGGGGGGTACGTAGGGCCGACAGCTATGTGTTAGCATGACGCGAGTCCGACGCCGGGTGGCGAGGTCGTTATCATCATGCCACGGAGCCGCTGATGAATGCACTTCCTCTTCTACTCATGGAGTTACATTGGCTCAGGTTGGCTCAGGACTACTTACGAGCAAAGGTCGTGCTCGGACGACTGATTTACGTTACCGGAACCCGGATCGACGACCGTTCCTCGACGCCTGTCCCTGTGCCGAGAACGTGCATGCCGTTCTGCACGCCGAAGCCAGTCAGCACGGGTCTGGACGCGTGCTGAAGAAGCACTTCGGAGTCACCGTCGCATCGGAGACAGCTCACGCCGCCGCCTGGGCCAGACCAAGCCACGGTTCCAGGGGTGGAATGCGGAGCTCCGCAAGGTCTAATATCTAATTTCATCTACGCCGAGAAATCGAGGTTCCCGCGGAATATTGGGCGCTGCAATCGATTTGCTGTATTGCCCAATCAACGGCTTTGTTTACATGCCAATGTCGCACGTGAAGCAAGTCTCACGAGTGAGACGAGTAGGATGGGTATCATCCATAGTCGTCGTCCATTCCTCCCTTGTGCGCAGCGGATGGTTACTATAGCTACCTAGTATATATGTGCTGTAACCAATTACTACTGGCTATAGAAGGCTATCCCTATATCGCTGGCTGCCAATGTAGTTGCCGCTGACTAGGCTATGCTTTAGACTGGTGGACCGTTATGGTGGAATGTCGCGACATCCAATTCCAGAAATAAATTAACCCTTTAGTCTGCTACTTTTCCATCTATCCATCAATCTCATCCTCCTTCTTCCTCATTCCTCTCCTCCTCGTCATCGATCATGCCGGCGACACCACCAGATACTCTTGCAGATACCTTCCAACTCGCCCTCACCGCCGGCAATAGCACGGCAGCTCCCGTCGCCTACACTATGGCCAATCTCACGGCCCTGTGTGTCGATGTCATGATGAAAGGTCCGTCCGTCGGTGGAGGTGGACGACGCCCAGCGCGCAACTAACCCACCAGGCAACGGTTCAAAGCACCGACATGTCGAGCCATCTAGCCCGTACTTTGTCTGGTACATTGTCGTGTCGATCGTGCTGGTGCTCCTCGGCGGCGTGTTCAGCGGTCTGACGCTGGGGTTGATGGGGCTTGATACGGTGAGTCAAGTCCGAGGAAGGTCACAATAAGGACCGTAAACGCAAAGGAGGAAGGCAGAGGAGACACCGACGGTGACAAGTGCCCCAGCCGACGCGTCGTCGGCGATCAGTGGCCTTCCCCGGTGCTCTGAGACCCTCAAGGAAGGCAGCTGACGCCGTAGATCAATCTCCAGGTGCTCAGCCAGGCCGGCACTCCCGCCGAGCAGGAGCAGGCTCCGAAAGTTCTCGCGCTCATTCAGTCCGGGCGACACACCATGCTCGTCGTTCTGCTACTCTGTGCGTCACGTTTGTCACCGTCGTCACCACCACAGACCCTGACAACCAGGCAACACGCTCGTCAACACATCTCTGCCCATCTTTCTCGACAGCCTGGTACGTGCTCCCTTTGAATGCAGGGACCTCCGCTGACATCTGTAGATTGGGGGCGGCGTCGCTGCCATTCTCGGTGCGACTGCGCTCGAGGTGAGTCTTGTCTCAATCACTGCGCAGGAAATGAATCTGACCCTGAACAGCTTATCTTTGGAGAGTGAGTCTATTGACGCAGACGAAATTGAACGCTCTGACACGCCGCCTCAGAGTCATCCCACAGGGTACGTTACACGACGCCGATTGAAGACTCACCCCCAGCGATCTGTAACAAGTACGGCCTCGCCATCGGAGCGACGTTTTCGCCGCTCGTGCGCTGCCTCATCATCTTACTTTATCCCATTGCAAAGCCTATCGCTTTAGTGAGTACCGAGGATTTTCCGACACTAACACCGTGCAGTTCCTCGACCACATCTTTGGAGCCCACGATGAGGGTGTGACATATCGCAAGGCGGAGCTCAAGGCGTTTGTTGCTCTGGGTGTCGAGGACAAGCTCGCCGACGACGAGCTGTCGCTGCTTGGGAGCGTTCTCGAGTTCTCGGGGAAGACAGTGGGATCCATCATGGTGGGTGACTGAGTTGAATAGCCGCTGACAACAGGTGCCGATGGGCGATGTCTACCAGCTTCCAGCTGACCGCCTCGTCGATGAGGAGCTCGTCGCCGAGGTGAGGAATGACCTGTCCTCACTGACTGACTCCAGGTGCTCCGCAAGGGCCACACGCGTGTCCCCGTTCACGATGCCAAGGTTCCTGGAGCGTACATGTGAGTGTTTCCGCCGGACAAGTCTAACCCACAGCGGCGTCATGCTTCTCCGCGCACTTGTTGGCTACGACGCGAGTAACCCGAAACCCGTGTCGGCGCTGGTCACGCAGGCCCTTCCCCAGTGCCCTCCAGACTTGTCTCTAGTGGAAGGTAGGTGACTCTGCTTGAAACATTGGCCTCAAATGGTTCGATCACTAACGCGCAGCCATGAACTACTTCCAAACCGGTCGGAGTCACATCCTGCTGGTGTCCACCAAAGCCGGCCACCAGGAAGGCGCCGTGGGCATTGTGACATTGGAGGACACTGTCGAGGAGCTGATTGGCAAGGAGATCATTGTGAGACATGAGCAACAATAACATGGCTGACTCTCAGGACGAGACGGACCAGTATGTCGACATTCACAGCAGGATCCCTGTCGTCCGTTCTCGCTACGAGTCGTCGCATCCTTCTGGTCTCCGGCGAATCTTTGAGGGCCGTGTCGCGCGCCGTCGTGCTCTGCTTCACCCGAGTGTCAATGTCCCTGCGCCGGCGCCTTCTCCCGCCGTAGCGTCGTTGATCGACCACCCCAATTCGATTGTGTGATACGATGAGTAGTAGGGTCACTTTGCTTGGCGTCGGTGTGCCGCGGTTCTGTGCAACTCGTGCCAGGCCAAGTCCGCAAGCAATGCACACCACCAGCCATTCTGGAAGTACGGAGGCGATTCGCTTATGAGGGAGTTATGTTAGCTAGTCCACCATTTATGTACATAGATTGATGATATAGGCGCGTGATGGGGGTGGCCAACAGGAGAGATGTCCGGAGCCGACAGCAGCCGGCGCGCTAACCGTTCATCCACGGAGCCAGTGGCGCCGAAACAAGCTTTCATTGTTCTCTGGTTCTCTGGGTGGAAATGCCCTGGGTTGATAAATCAATCTCGGATCAAGACACGACACGTAAGTAAACCCAATTAAGCGGGATCAAAATTATTTAGACTGCCCAGCATGGGGATTGATTGGTTTTACCCTTTGTCGTACCATGAAATGTGCCAGTCTCAAGCTAATTATCAGATCAGTCGAGTTTTTTTTTGAAAGCCGGCTTGGTGCGGGGATGGGATGGGATGGGATGGGACGGACGGTCTTGTCTAGCATCGGGCATGGCGCGGCCGGGTGGTGGTGCTTGTGTCGTGTCTCTTGTCTCTCTCCATCTTGCTCTCTTACTCTTTCTTTTTCCTTGTCCTTTCTTTCTTTACCCCTTTGTCTATTCCTCTTTTATTTCTCACTCCTTTGTTCGGCCGACACTCCGTGTCATTTCTCCACCATGCCGTCCCCGGTCGACACGGTCATCATTGTCCTCACCATTGCGCTCCCGCTGCTCTACCTGTTCCGCAACTCGATCCCCGGCATCGGCAGCAAGGCGCGCCCGGTCGCCGTCGAGGCGGTCGAGAAGAAGAGCGTCGGCGGGTACGATGGCGACCAGCGTGATTTCGTCGAGAAGATGGAGAAGATGGTGAGTAGCAGCGAGCTCCGAATGCGGATATCCGAAGCTCCACATCACCTTGACGCTGACCTCCAGAACAAGCGCTGCGCGGTCTTCTACGGCACGCAGACGGGCACGGCGGAAGAGTACGCGATCCGCCTCGCCAAGGAGGCCAAGTCGCGGTACGGCGTGTCGTCGCTCGTGTGCGATCCCGAAGAGTACGACTTTAACAAGCTGGACCAGATCCCCTCCGACCACGCCATTATCTTTGTCGTCGCGACGTACGGCGAGGGCGACCCGACGGACAATGCGCAGCCGTTCTGGGAGTTTTTGATGGAGGAGGGTGTCGAGTTTAGCAACGGCTCGACGCTCGAGAACTTGAACTATGTCGTCTTTGGACTCGGAAACCGGACCTATGAGCACTTTAACGAGGTCGCGCGCCGCATTGACAAGCGTCTCACCGAGCTCGGCGCGCACCGTATCGGCGAGCGCGGCGAGGGCGACGACGACAAGGCCCTCGAGGAGGACTACCTCGGCTGGAAGGACGGCATGTGGGAGGAGTTTGCCAAGCGTCTCGAGCTCGAGGAGGGCGGCGCGGGCGACGTTGCTGACTTTGTGGTTACCGAGGTCGAGGACGCTGCGGCTGAAAAGGTCTACCACGGTGAGCTCTCTGCTCGTGCGCTTGCGTCCTCGGCATCTGGCGCTGTTACTCCTGTCGGCTCGTACAACTCGAAGAACCCCTACCCCGCTCCTGTCCAGACTACCCGCGAGCTGTTTGCTGTCGATGGCGACCGCAACTGCATCCACATTGAGTTTGACCTCACCGGCTCGGGCATCACGTACCAGCACGGCGATCACGTCGGTGTGTGGCCGTCCAACCCCGATCTCGAGGTTGAGCGCATGCTCTCTGTTCTTGGTCTCGCCGACAAGCGCCACACGCCGATTACCATCGAGTCGCTCGACCCGGCGCTGGCCAAGGTTCCCTTCCCCGTTCCCGCTACGTACGAGGCTGTGTTCCGCCACTACCTCGATGTGTCCGCTACTGCTTCGCGTCAGACTGTCGGCTTCCTTGCGCGCTACGCTCCTTCCGAGGAGGCCCGCGAGAAGCTTACCCGCTGGGGTAGCGACAAGGCTTCGTACGCCGCCGAGATTGACGGCGCTGCGCTCAAGCTTGCCGAGGTGCTCCAGGCGGCTGCCGGCGATGACCTCGCCAGCACCAAGGCGACTGTCTGGCCTATCCCCTTTGACCGCATCATCTCGAACATTCCCCGTCTCCAGCCCCGCTACTACTCAATCTCGTCGTCCGCCAAGCTCTACCCGCACACTGTCCACGTTACTGCCGTTGTGCTCAAGTACGAGTCGTCGCCGTCCGTCTCGCACGCCGGCCAGCCCCGCTGGGTCTACGGTCTGTCTACCAACTTTATCTTCCACGTCAAGAACGCGAGCGCGGCTACGTCGGGCGTCAACACGCCGCTCCTTGCCGCCCCCGGCCAGAAGCAGGAGCACATGCACGTCGGTGGCCTTGCCGGTGGCGAGTCGGCCATCAGGTTTGCCAACATGCCTTCGTACAAGATTGCCGGCCCCCGCGACTTTCACTTCCGCGACAATATCTACCGCGTCCCGGTCCACGTGCGCCGGAGCACGTTCCGCCTGCCCACGTCGCCCAAGATTCCTATCATCATGATCGGCCCGGGAACTGGCGTCGCGCCCTTCCGCGGTTTTGTGCAGGAGCGCGTTGCGCTCGCGCGCCGTGCCCGCGAGAAGAACGGCCCCGACGCGATCAAGGAGTGGGCGCCCATGTACCTCTTCTACGGATGCCGCAAGGAGGAGGAGGACTTCCTCTACCGCGAGGAGTGGCCCGAGTACATCAAGGAGCTCGACGGCAAGATGATTATGCGCAACGCGTTCTCGCGCGGCCCCGTCCGCAAGCCCGATGGAAGTGAGTCTGCTGCATGAATATCGCTAACAAGCAGGCAAGATCTACGTCCAGGACCTCCTGTGGGACGCGCGCGACGAGCTCACGCCGCTCATCCTCGAGAAGCGCGCATACATCTACATTTGCGGGGACGCAAAGAACATGGCCAAGAGCGTCGAGGAGCGGCTCATGCAGATGCTCGCCGCCGGCCGCGGCGGCAAGCCCGAGGTCGAGGGCGCCAAGGAGCTCAAGCTCCTCAAGGACCGCAACGTGAGTACTAAAACGGCCGTGCCTGCGGTGCGCGCCGACGCGCGTGCGTGGTGCGAGTGTATCCCACGCGTGGGGATGCACGCCGCTGCGTCACCGCCGCGGATGTTGGTCGTGGGTTATCCGGCGCATCGGCCCCGGCGTGCGGTTTTCAGAATACCGTGACCGAATCCCGATTGTCACATGACCGCGCAGTGGGCCACGGCCGGAGCAGAGTACCGTTTTGCTAACGCCACAGCGCCTCATGTCGGATGTCTGGAGCTAGGCGCGTCAGTAGTATAGAAAAGCGTGCATAGGACTGTGTTGGTGCTCTGCATTAATGTCCGAGTAGTGCGGGGCGGGGCGGGGKGGTGCGGGGCAGAGTGGAGCAGCGGTGGGGCCGAGGCGTTAGTGTGGACTGACGCGCTGGCGTTTGTGCGCTTGCGCGCTTGCGCGCTTGCGCTTGGGCGTTTGGGCCGGTGGCAGGTGTGGGTACCCGGAATGGTATAGGCCAGTACTGTGCGGGGCAGCTATCGCTGTTTGGTGGCGGAACCGTCACGCCGATAGCGCAGCGCGAGTGAAGTGCCGTGCCGTCCGTCAGCACCTCCCGACTCGTTGCTTTCATCCCAACTACTCGATCCAGAGCACTGCAGGTCTGCAAGTACATTGTCGCCAATGCATAAGATACAATTATGATCTATCAATATCCTATATCCAATATCTCCCCTCGCGGCGCCTAAGCCTTGACCGGCTTCCGCGGCACGAACAGCCATATCGCCAGGCTGAGCCCCATGAACGCGACCATGAGCGGCTGGAGGATCCACACGCCGTGCTTCTCCGCAATCCCGCCCGTGATGAACGGCATAATGGCGCTCCCGACCTGCCCGATCGACGCAATGACGCCGATCGCGCCGCTCTGCAGCTCGGCAGGGATAATGTCCATCACGACCACCATGACGATCGGATACATGGGCCCCAGCGCCACGCCCGCAAAGGAGAAGGCGATCGCGTTGCCGATTATGCTCCGCGTCGTCCACACGATGATCTCGAGCGCGATCGCGAGGAGCGTGCTGCAGTCAGTAACCCACCGTGTCGAGCTCCGCATCGCTCCGCGTCGCTCCGCGCCGCTCCGCTCTACTCACTAGACCCAAACACTGTTCCACCCGCCAATCCACGCCGTGACCGGAATCAGCACCACGCGGCCGACAGTGAGACCGCCAAAGAAGCCCGACGACACGTATCCGCTCGAATTCCCGCCCCCGCGCTCGTCCACCAGGAACGACGTCGCCCACCCCCCAATCGTCACCTCGACTCCGACGTAGATCATAATGTATCCCGAGAGCATCCAGACCGCGGGCGAGCGCACGATGCGCTTCATCTTGGAGCCGGACTGGTGCGCCGTCGCGGCCTTTTCGGCCGCCTTGGCCGCCGCGGCGGTCTCGGCCTCGGTCTGGGCGGCGGTCGTGCCCGCCTTCTCGGCGGGATAGCTCTCCTCGCCGACGGCTGGCACCGCCGCCCCCGGCGCCGCCGCCTCGCGGTATCCCACCACCTGGTCGTCGGTGCGCATCTGGAACACGACCAGCAGCAGGACCGTCGTGGTCGCCGCCAGCCCCAGGCTCGCGCAGTAGTACAGGTACACCCTGTGCTGGACGTGCTTGACAAACTGCGTGGACACGAGGGGCGAGACCGTCGCGCCCAGACCGTACACTGCGTGCATGAGGAACATGAGCGTCGACGCGCCCTTCATGCGCGACACGATCGAGTTGACTTGTGCGTCCTACCGTCAGTCTGGAGGGAAAACAAGAATGAGGGTAAATTTCATTTTTACTCACTTGAATACCCAGCCCGAAACCGTTGAGCACAAACGCAAAGCAGAAGAGCGGGTACGGCCCGCCCCAGCACATGAGGATGTAGCCTAGCATCTGCATGGTCGCCCCGAGCGGTGCCACTGGGATGTCAGTGGGCGAATCCAAGTGCCACTCACAGAGACCGAATCCCAGCCTGTCCGCGAGCCACACATTACACACGCCCGAGAGGAAGAATCCCACCGCGTTGAACACCCAGATGATGGAGACTGCCGTCAGTAGGTCCCGGCAATGCATGCAGCACGTACTGACAAGATAGTCAATCTAAAAAGCGTCAGCCAAAAAGAAGAAAAAAAGAAAAAAGAAAAAAAAAAAATCCGCCACATACGTTGTAATACGCCTGCAACGACGGCAGAAGTGGTCCTTGCGACCCGCTGAAGCGTTAGCGACCTCGTCTACAGCGCGAACGTGCTCGTTCCAGCCGGCTAAAAACATTACGCTGAACAGAGTAGCGCTAGAACGTCAGCAAAGCACGCGCAGAACGCTCCCAAACCCCCCAAAAAGCGCAGATGGCCCCGGAGCTCGAGGAGTCGAGAACCGCCAACCTCCCAAAAACTCACACCATGGCATAATAATGATATGTCCCCGGGAGCGGCATCTCGCGCGCAAGCCGCGCAAAGATGTACTGGTGCTTGCGCTCCGGCGGGGAGGCGAGCATCTCCATGCCGCCCGCGGCGGCGAGGCCTGGCGCGGACGTGGCGGACGTGTACCGCTCGAGCGGCGAGTGGTCGGATGCGCGCTTGTCCTGCGTGTCCTGCTCCTGCGCGCCCACCAGCGTCGGCGTCTCGTGCAGCTCCTTGTCTGCGGACTGCTGTGTGGACATTGTTGCAGAGGGGTGGGGCTGCGGTGTCGCAGCGGTGTGTTATGGCGTTATTCGCAAATGGCTCCCAGTTGCCTTTATACAATCGGGCCTATAGTCGATGCCTCTGTTGGGTCCACGTTCGGTGCGAGTCCACGTCCACCGTCGGTGTTTAAAACGAGATGAGACCAAGCGTGGAGAGTCCTCGCGGGTCTGGCTTCAGTTGTCACTGGCACTAGAAGCAGTACCGGATGAGTAAGCGCTTGCACGCAGCGCAACAAGTAATAAGAGTGAGCGAGTGAGCAACAGTGCAATGCATAGGCGTTGACATTTTGCAACAACGGTGTTAATCTCGGGACGGTGTACGGTACGGTGTCGGTGTCGGCCTTGTCCTTGTGAGGTTCCACGGCCTCCACATGGGCCTGCGAAACCGCGGTCGGCATGTTTTTTTTCAGGCGCCTCTGCTGACTTTGCCGGCTCTGCCGTGCTTGGCATTTTAAGGTTTGGGCACCCCACTATTCAGCAGATCAGCCGGCCGGCGATGCGGAGTATATAACCCAGTGCATCATGCTACGGTCTTATCCTATCCCCGCATGAAAGATCTACTGCTGCACATGACCTACGTGGCGTCCATCGCCGACAGCATCGCCGCACAGTGCGCCGAGGCCCACGGTGAAACCCCAGTGGAGCCTCGGATATTCTCCGGGTCATCCCGGCGCCACTCTGCGGAGCCCACGTGGCCGCCGCTTGTGGCAATGTTTGACGTGTTTCTAAACACCGTTCGGCGTCCACGTCTGGGCGCTGGTGATCACCGCGGACTTGGGCGAGGCCGGTATATAAGAACGGAGTTGTGAGCTTGTTAGTAAGCCGTCTGGAAGCGTGGAGGCGTTAGTTCCCCTTGCGTGGGCAGAGCATGCAGAGCATTAGCTCCGCTGACGTTGGATGACACAGTCCGTCATCGAGTCGAGTCGTCTGTTTGAAACGTGCTCTGCGCGTGATAGCTGACGCCATGGCGACCAGCTGAGCTCGTCTGGCCAGACCGGCTGAGCTGCAGTGGAACGAACACTATCGTTCTTGGCGCGTAGCTGCCACGATATGGCACAGCTGATGTTGGCGTTCCCAGATCCCAGAGCCTTCTTCTTTCGGCTCGCCACGTTTCGCTCACGCCGCTGCCCTGGGATGTCTCAGCATTTTGTTTCTGTTATACCCCGTGGCATTCTCCTGCGATTGTGGCCCTTGGTCTGTGGTGTGGTGAGTAGTAGCCCTGGCGCCCTCTACCGTGTATCCGGTTCAAAGGGTGATATCTCCAAGTCGTCGCGTGGCCTCGGGACAGATCCGGGATATAATCAATAGGATCGAACAGCCACGAAAAGCGCGACAGAGGCGCAGATGGCGGAGATGTCGGCCAAGGGCGGGCGTCGGGAGGCTGGCGTCGGGCGCGCCCGCCAGCTGGGAGACAGCTGGCACAGCCGGCGTCATCGTTTCGGAGGCTTCTCAGCATGCGCCCGCTAGGCCTGGGGCTGGACCTGACGCCTGGCGCATGGCGTCTGGCGCCTGGCGCCTAGGTGTTGGCGGATGGAAGGTGGTGGAAGGCCGTGTCTGTGCTGAGCTGTAATGTCTGGACTTGGTAAGTGACAATAGAGAGCGTCGAGGAAGTGAGCAAGCGAGGAGGTGAGGAAGGTGAGGAAGGTGCGCTGTGAGCATGTGAATGTAGTTCCGGGCTGTTCCCCACAGGTACGCGGCGCACTGACCCGGCGCAGGCTACAGGCTGCGCTCACGCGCTCACGGATCACTCACCACACAGACTACACGGACCTCGGCCCTGCCGCCCGCAGCGCGCCGGCAGCTTGCTCTTTGTAGGCCCTGCGCAGTTGCAGATCCGATGACGATTGCTGGAATCAGCAATGGGGCTAATAGGGGGCGCTCGGAGATTCCAGCGAGTATGAGTGCGGTTGACGTGTGTTTCCCTCGCTCCCTTGTCGCTCCATCACCAATGAGTGTCGCTCTCGCCCCTTCCTTCCCCTAGCCGCATGCAATGTCGAGGATCCAATCCAACGCCGATCGGGATAAAGGTGTGTGCCATGTTCTTGGCTGGGTGGAACGGACCGGCATAAAGCGGGCACTTTGTACTTTGTGTGTGGCTCAAACCGCGAATCATTCCCCCTGTCCGAAATATTCGTGGCGGTCACGAGGTCTGCCGCATTTCCGATCATCAGATTGTCGGATTGTCGGATTGGCGGATTGTCGCGCTGATCCGCAGTCCCTCTGCTCGCGAGTACTGATCCTTCCCGATCGGCAGCTCAGGTCTCCTGACTGCGTGCCAGGGGAGATCGGCAGATTGTCGCGCGAAAAGATGACGCTTGGGCGGTTGCTCGGGGAATGTGGCACTTTGACTGAATTTTGGATGTTTCAATGCCGCACAGACCACCATTCCACACAGACACACACAGATACACAGAGACACACAGATGGCTAGAATCTGATACAACACGAGGCCCGAGCGCGCCAGCTTGAAAGTGTCCCCGGAGGAACACCAGAGGCCAGAGTGCAGTCCAGGTGTCTCCAGGCCAGAGCGGCCGAAGGGTCCGGCCGAAAGGAATGCAAGGCGTCCTTTCGTCCTCTGTACGCCCCACCGAGCTGGTTGTCTCCTGCCTTCCTTTTGGCGTGTACAGTACAACTGCCGGCGGTACGTGCGCCCAAATGCCCTGAACCTGTCTGTACATGCCTCTACTTACCCTTTTGTTGCCTTCCTTTTTCTGCTCTTGCTGCGCCCTCCAGGCTTTGAACGCTCCTCTGTACACTATGCCTCGATGCTCTCTGTCCATGCGCCCCGCTGGGGCTTGTATTTACCCCTCACTTTACTGGCCTTCCTTTGAGAGCTGTGAGAGCGCTCCTCTCCTCTTCCTAGTGAAGTGAGTTGCTACTGTACTTGCTCACCACATTGCTCGTTCCAGTATTCCAGCACTGTATCGAGTATCGAGTCCCTCACCCCTCACCCCTCATGGGCCCCTCACCCCTCACCCCTCCATGGCCTCCACACACTCACTCACTCGCAAGTGACGCGTCATAGCGTTTTGTACTATTCTCTTTTTCTACTGCGCGCCAGCTGATATGCTGATACTAGCTGACACTATCAGTCAGTCTCGGCTACTTGGCACACATTTCCCACATTCTTGTTGTTGTTGTTATTGTCCTCTGCCCCCCGTTATCGGCAACATCACACAACTGCATGACTGCACACTTTCTTCATCCTTTCATCACTCCCTGCCTCTGTTTACTTTGACCAGCACTCGTTTGATTCGTCTTTGTTATTCCAAACTTCGATTTCTCCCCTCTCACTGTCATTGTCCTTTCAACGTTGGTCTGTCAGTCGCGCGCTTGCCGTGTTTACCTCACGACAACAGCATCCTTCCTCGTCCACCCGTCCTTCCTCATCAAGTAGTTGACAGTCCTGCCAGCGCGCACGCTGCGACGGTATACAGTCTCGTAACGACCACTAAAAGATCGACTACCGTCGCTCCTCACTTATTTCAGCTTGCCTTCCCTCGTCCTTCTCGTCATCCTCATCATCCTCATCATCCTCATCATCCCTTTCCTCATTATCATCCTCATCATCTCTTTCTCTCTCTCCTTCACCATCCTTCCCCTTTCCATTCCTCCAATTGCTCTTTATACAAGGTAAGTTTTATCCTTCCTCCTCATTCATTCATCCCTCGTCGCCATTCCACGTTGCTCATCATTGCCAGAATTCCCCCGTCGTCACCACTCTACCTTGTCGCGACACCACCTTTCAGTCTCATGTAGGAACCACATCGACCTCACTTGCCCCCAGTTCTTAGAATTCCAGCACACTATCGTCATGCCAGAGCTACTCCCAGAGGCTGGACCTTCCCTCCCGACAGACTTCGACATGGACTGGACGTTCGCAGACGAGACTTTTGCCCTCCCTTTAGAAATGCGAGGGGACTGGCTAACCGATGAGGAGCAGGGCACCAGCTGCTTCTCTATTTCTTGCGGCGAAGCCCTCACGCTAGGCTTCAGCATCAGCGACTCTCAGCGCGAGACGCTTGTCGACAACTTGCTCGACATGGAGGACACGCTTGGTCGTCTCGAGAGCAATGATGTGGTGAGTAGCAATTTGCACCTTCCCTGGTGACCTCCTGGTCCAGCGCACAGTCCTAGTCGCTAACCTTTACAGGAGGCCAGCCCATTGGCTTCCGAGGATGAGGTATCCCTGCCGTGGAGTCCAGAGCCCTCCACACCGCTGAACAACATCAAGCCAACGTTGACACCATTGGCGTTGCCTTACGGACTTCCCACGCCCGAGGAGGACCCGAAATCTATCACCGCCCCTGCCCCCGGTACTGTCGGGGTCGAAAACACCACACACTTGGGCGACGAGTGTGATACCCCCGACGAGGGATCGACTCCAGATGACGCAGTTTCTGCAGAGTCTGATGAGACCAGCATTGCACCCCTGACTCCCGCCCCAACTTCCATTCGGTCACCAGAGATCATAGGCGACTCCAAGACATCAGACTCTCAAACCACGGCGGCAGTCACCAGGGAACAGTCCGTCGAGTCCGATGCAGCCTTCTCTCCTCCACTGGTCACACCGACCCTGGAGACCGACCACATCGATCTTGTGGCCGTGAAGGTGATCGACGATGCATGCCCCGGCGAGGAAGCCTCGCCCCATGCGCCCCCGGACATCCCATCAGCGCCTGCCACCAAACCTCGGCGCTCTCATAGTTCCTCCACCCACTCTCCCACCCACTGTTCCCCAACGCAGCCTATCGATAGCCTCGTTGCGACAATGTCCCAGGGCAATACTGCTATTGTCGACAATGAATGCCAAGACTCGTCACCACCTTCCTCTCCTTCCTCTCCTGCCACCGACGAACCTCACGGCCCCAACACCCTCGGCCTCGACCTTCATCTTCAACCTGGGTCTTTCGAGGGTGCCGAGCAGACCAGTGGCTCGTCTGCAGTCCTCGGTACGTCAACCACAGAGGTTACAGTTGAGCCTTCCCCTTCTGCACAAGGCGATTCGGCAGTCGATAGCAAGAGTAGCCCATCAGTGGAAGGGACCCTCATCTTCCCGCTTGGCCGTGCAGCTCCAATGCAGTCTCCGACACTCTCCCCAAAAGACACTACCTCCACCAAGCCTCAGTCGGAGCTTGATACCAAGGACGTGTCTGAAGAGGCTCCTAGGTCTCCTGCATCTCGTGCAAGCTCCCCCCCGGTTGTTTCCGCCAGTGGTGAGAACTCTACCATCGACAGCTCAGTCGAGCCGTCGACGAAAGAGCAGGTGCAGGCCTCGGTCCCCCAGCAGCCAGCAGCATCGACTCCTGTTCGTTCTCGGTCATTCAAGTCCATGTCACCCTGGAACCACCGTCTTTCCCCTCACTTTAGCGGTGGCGCCATCGCCAAGCCGGGAAACCCGCCGTCGGCTGAACGCCCATCTCCATCTGTCACCGCTCTCACTATATACGACGAAGAGCTGGCCATCAACGACCACCAGCATGCTCTCCTTTCTTCATCCCTCAGCCCGAGTGTTGTTATTCAAGCCGACTCCACAAAGAATGTGCCCGTCGATCGACGTGTGACAAGTCCTGTAAAGGTGAGCCCCCGCATAGCGATATAGCAAACAGATCAAACAGAACGCTGACTCGTCGCAGAAAGATGTGACGCAAGCGGAAGAGTTGAACCAGGCGGGCGCACTCGGAAAGAAATCTGCGCCCTCTCCGCTTGCCACTGAGTCACTCGTGCCCAACGGGGAAGAGAAGATCTTGGCATCTGGCTCACCGGACATGCCTCCAGCCTCTCTTTTGGAGCGGAGCGAACCTGCGTCCAGCCCTTCCTCCAGTACCCCGTCGCCAAACGACGACATGTCGTCTTGTGCTGCTGCAGTCGTGTCTGAACCTTTACCTCGCCCTCAATCATTCCACTCCTCCACAACCAAAGGCCAAGAAGCGCTTTCGGGAATGGAGTCGGAGGTGTACAAAACCACTACCGATTCTTCCACATCCGGCGAGGACATAGAAGTACACTCGCCTTTAGTTCACTCTACCAACAACAATACAGGCAACCACTGCTTGGAGAATCGTCCCGGTGCTTTGCCTGACCAAATCCTGCTCAACACTAGCATGGCTTCAGTTGCACCCCAGACCCGCATCGACCTCCGGCGCGTTCCGCCCACGCGCTCCAGGTTGCTCAAGGCTCTGCTCGGCGCATCCCCCCGTGCCCTGCCAGCAAATCATTCACTCAAGTCTACATTCAACTTCGACACTACGACCTCTCCTCTTGCTCCTCCTGCGTCTCCAGTCGACTCTGATGACGAACAGGAAGTCGATCATCTGGTGACGTTAACCGACACAGGTGACGACACACTCCGAGTCTCTGACAAGTCAACAGAGCCCCATGGTAAAAAATCTGTCAACGAGATGAAAGAGTCTGAGAAGGTGACACTCTGCCCCGCCAGTAGGTCTCCTCCAGCCGAAAAAGTTTGTACTCCGCCGGCAGAGGAGAACGTTCTTGGGCCAAAGGAGCCCGTCGAGCAAGTCAAGCTGGCCCCGACCCCCGAGCCGGCTCCTTCTCCAACAAAGACCGTGCTGTGAGTTTTTTGGATAGAACCGAGCTAACCGTATCAGCAGGGGTCGGGCACTGGAGGTCAGTTTGTTATTGCAAGGCAGCGCTGCCTTCGGGGCCACAACCCCTACCAGCTCAACGTCCAAGCGTGGCGCACGGTCTGGATCTGCTCAGGTGAGTGTCACTCCGTGAATGACCTAACTGGCTCAGGCCTTCATGTCAAATGTGAAGGATACTTTGGAGAAGTTTGGCTCAAACGTCAAACCGAGCAAACGGTTCAAGGCAGGATCGGCCAAGACCAAGGCAATAAAAACTGCACCGGACCGAGGCTTGAAATCCCTCGTCGAGTATCCGTCGTCTCCTGAACCTTCTACAGACAATACCCTTGACCCTCCTGAGGCGGCAAAGGAAGCTTTGGTTGACTATCCAACCTCCCCCGCGTCTCGTGTGGAGCCCGCTTCGTTACCAGAGATTGCATCTCCAGCTGCCTCTTCGTCAGCAGCGACGCCCATCAAGAGCAAGGCCCGTCGTGGCACGATCACTCGTGCCAGCGACTACAACCTGCGAAAGGGCCTGGGTGCTTCGGAGCCTGATCGCTGCCCGTCTCCTACCCCCGAGACCCCCATTGTGCTCCGCCGCCGGAGTACTCGGGTCCAGGACCGGGAGCCCGCGACTGGGGAGGATCGTGATGTGAGTTCTGGTCGACACCGTCACCTACTGATACAATCGCAGCACACTGTCGCGACACCTTCCCGTGGTCAGCGCCGGAAGGCCACTCACCAGGAGGGGAGCGATTTCCTGGGCGACCGCCCTGCGAAGAGGCGCGCGACCCTGGCCGTGAAAGACGTTGGTAAATCAGCTAGACCAAAGCTGACACGGCAGACACTCTCTGCATCGTCGCGCAGGCACCACGGTGTCTCTTCACCGCCAGCTATCGCGACATCGTTGCCGACGACACCTCGAGTTCCGTCTGCTCCACCTTCGTCTCCACCGATCCCGATCGTTGAGAAGGCCCCAGCTCCTGAGCACGCTCGGCAAGCGTGGACCACGGAAGAGGTGAGGAAAATGTCCACAGAAAGCTGACGTGCAGGAGGTGATCCTGGCCTTATTCTTCCCCTCGTCCGATATCCGCCCGGTTGTTTCCAAGGAAGCGGCAGAGCGCTGCGCCGAGGAGCTTGCGAGGCGTGGACACTTGCCCCGCAGCTCTGGCGCTATCCAGACACGGTAAGCTACTCGATTGTCACTACTCGATTATTATCAGCTCTGACGCGATACAGTGTACGCCAGGCGTGGAGGGAGGCCCCCAAGGGGAAGAAGAAGTGAGAGGCAAGTGGAGGTGTCAGCAGTCAGCCAGAGTACAGTGATGGCGACGAGGTGTGAGGGAGTATAGTACTGTGACGCTGTTAGTTATTGTGTTGAATGCTGCTGTGTAGAAGATAGTGTCCGAGTGTACCCCATGCAACTGCTGTATATGTTCGTTCCGGCAGAGGGGAGCAGTTGGAGACATCGCGAGGGTCTACGGCTGCAAGACCAGAAACCATTGGTGTCGTCATGGCCGCAAGTCCAGCCAGGAGTGCGGGACCAAACCCACGTGGCTTCGCTCACAACACTTTGAGCAGAGATTTGGATTGATGGATCAAAGCAAAGCACAAAGGTCCACTAGCATCCACCTCAACACTCGATCCACTCTCATCGACCTGTGTCAAGAGGCAACAGAAGGGACCGCGACTCGCCAGCGCCGCGACACCCGAACTGAATCTCGAACCTAGACTCGACAAACATCCCCCGCATGTACGGCCAGTACAGCAACCAGCAGCCCGTCTATCCCGCGCTGCCGGGGCTCACCGACCCCTTCCTGCCCCCGCAGGCCGTGGCGGCGTACGCGCCCGACGGGCGGAGCATGTACGGCGCGCACGCCGGTGCGCCGCAGGGCGCGCCGGGCACGGTCGGCTCGTGGCGCGGGCAGCCTCAGCCGGGACAAGGACTACCTCAGCACGCGCAGATCGGTGCTCCCGGCGCACCCGCACCCGGCGCTCTCGGCGCGCCTGCACCCGGCTCGCAGCTCTCGGCCCCCGGCTCTGGCGCGGGCATGGGCTTCCCCTACTCGAGCTACAACTACCCCGCGCCGTCTGCGCTGCAGCCGCAGCAGCTCGACAGCGTCGACAAGGATGAGGACCCGGTGTACGGCCCCGTTGGCCGCGCGCGCGCCAAGGTCGACCGCGCGCTGACGGGGGATACGGAGATCTCGCCCGATCTGGCCGAGACGCTCGTGCAGTGTGAGTTGGAAGGAAGGGGTTTGCTGACGCCAGCGTCCGAGGCGCAGTATGCCGCACCGCCGAGCCAGAGCTCGGCGTTCCGCGTCGCGCGCATCACCAAGACGACGCCGCTGCCGGATGCGCTGCACCAGGAGCTCAACTGTAAGTGACCTGCTGGTCTTTGCTGACATCTAGACAAGCACCTGACCGCGCGCATGGGGCTGTTTGAGGAGATTGAGCGCGCGTGGTTTACGGTCGACAACAAGCTGTTCCTGTGGGACTACAACGACGGGCGCGATTTCAGCAGATACGACCAGCAGGCGGAGACGATCCAGAGCGTGGGCCTCGTGCGCGCGCGCAAGGACGTGTTTGTGGACGACATTACGCACTTGCTCGTCATCTGCACCGTGTCCAAGGCGACGCTGCTCGGCCTGAGCAGGAGCGCAACGGGCGAAATGTCGCTGTACGCCACCAACCTCGCGGCCGACACGCCGACGGCCATGGTCGACATCCGCGGCACCGACGCCGGCCGCGTCTTTCTCCTCGGCGCAAACAAGGAGCTGTACGAGCTCGAGTACACCACCAACAGCGGCTGGCTCTCGGGCGGCTCCAAGATGTGGATCTCGAACAGGAGCAGCGGCTACTTGAGTACCTGGGTCCCGAACGTGTTTTCCGCAGGCAACAAGGACGGCATCGAGTCGTTTGTGGTCGACCAGCAGCAGGGCCGTCTGTTTGTGCTCCGCTCGCGCAGCGAGGTTGAGTACTTTGACGTCTCAGGGACAAAGTTTGAGACGCGCGGACGGTACACTACGCTGCAAAACGACTTTTCACGTCTCGGCTACGCGGGCACGACGCCGTCGCAGGGCTCAAAGGTTGTGAGCATTGCGGTCATCGGCGCGCACGAGAGCAAGAAGGCGTGGCTCGTTGCTATCGCCGCATCGGGCGCGCGCATCTACCTCGGCCAGGCGGCAGGGTACTACTCGTCCTTCCAGGGCGCCGGTCTGCAGGTCGTCGGCCACCGCGGCCCGCCGCCGGACACGAAGCGCGCCGACGCGCAGAGCTTTTACTCCTCCGGCACCACTATCGCGGTCGAGCAGAACGACAGCCCGTCGCAGTCGTCGCGGCTTACGTTTATCACTCCAGCGGTCGGCCGCCAGGCCGCCATGCGGGAGAACTTTGAAAACTTCCAGCCGCCGCTGCTGCAGGAGTGGAGCGTCGTCGAGACGATCCCCTCGCAGGTGTGGACGATCGCCGAGGTGGTCGCCACCGACCCTGCACGTGCGCCGCTGTCTCTCCGCCGCACCGACGGCATTGCACTGTCGGCCCTCCCGCGCCAGGCGACCACGGGGGCGCGCCAGTTCCTCATCCTCGCCACCAGCGGCATTTTCTGGGCGTCCATGCCCCGCCCGATCGACATGATCGAGAACGACCTCGACCTGGAAAAGGACGGCGCGCTCCTCGCTGGCCGTGTCGCTTTCGGTCGCGTGCAGCTCGCGTCCATGGGTGTGCTCATGGGCGTGCGCGCCGGCACGGAGAACAAGGCGGGCGACCTCGCTTCCGCCTCGATGAACATTCTGCTTGCTGCCGAGCCGCCAGTGATCCGGACCTCCCAGACGGGCGTGCGCACCATTGTCTTTTCGCCGCGCCACGACGGCCTTGCGCTTATCCTCGCCCGCCTCCTGCGCCCGATCTGGAATGCAAAGGTGACTGCGCCCGCGGGCCCGAAAAAGCTCGGCCTCGGCGTGTCCGACAAGGTCCTGCTCGACGTGCAGGCGCGCCTCGCCGAGCTGCGGCGGTACGTCGACGACCACCCGTTCCCGCGGCACCAGGCCGAGGGCGACGCCAAGATTGCGTGGGACCAGGAGGAGCTGTCGCTGCACGGCCTGCATGCGCTGCTCAAGCAGGCCATTGAGGCGATTTCGTTTGTGCTCCTGCTCAACGACTACAAGCTGCCGGACGTTATTGCAAAGTGCGACGCGGCGACGCAGACGACGCTTGCGAGCCTCACCTTCCAGGGCCTGCTTACCTCGCAGGGCGGACGGGATGTCGCCCGCACGCTGGTTACTGCGCTTATTGAGCTCCAGATTGGCGCCGAGCTCGGCATCGACAACCTCTCTGCCATCCTCCAGCAGCGCTGCGGGACATTTGTCCAGCCCGGCGATGCGGTGCTGTACAAGGCGGAGGAGTCACTCCGCCGCGCCGAGAGCACGCGCGACGCGACCGAGCGCGCCGAGCAGCTCGCCGAGTCGCTGCGTCTCTTCCAGCGCGCGGCCGCGTCGGCCGTCACCGCCGTCTTCCCGCGCCTGCAGGACGCGACGAAGCGGTACCGCGCCCTGCGCGATGTGCGGGGCACGATTGAGCTGCCGCTGCGCGTCGCGGCCGAGATTGACCCCAACGACAAGGCGGGCGACTACGTGCGCGACTCGCGGCAGGCGGGCGACCCGCGCGCCGCCTTCCTCGAGCAGCGGCAGGAGTGCTACCAGCTCGTCGTCGAGGCGCTCGGCGGGTACGATGACGAGCTGAACCGCGCCGCGGCGGGCAGCGCGCCGAGTGACGCGATGCGTGTCCGTGACGAGGCGTACGGCCTTGCTATTGCCAGCGACGACGAGCTGTTCCACTTTTACCTCTACGACTGGATTGTGGCTCTTGGTCGGTCGGACAACCTCCTCGAGGTGAGTTAGAGTATATGACTGTGCTAATTCCAGTTTGACACACCATTCATCGAGTCGTACCTCCAGCTCACGACATCCAACGTGCCCGAGCGCCGCGACCTGCTGTGGAAGTACTATGCGCGCCGGGAAGACTACCTGCTTGCAGCCAAGGCGCTGTCGGACCTCGCGCTGCGCGAGGGCGCGATGACGCTCAGCGAGCGGGTGTACTACCTCGCACAAGCGCTGACGAACGCGAAATCCGCCGCGTCGGTCGGATCCGAGGACGTCGAGTTCACCACCGGCCTCCAGGAGCGCATCGACGTTGCGCAGGTGCAGCTCGAGATTGTGCGCGCCGTCGAGGGCCACCCCGATATGAGCCCGGCCGAAAAGGCCGAGCCGCTCGGGCAGCTCAACGCCGAGCTCCTGGGCCTCGACGACCTGTACCAGCACTTTGCGCGGCCGCTGCGTCTCCTCGAGCCGATCCTGCTCATCCTCAAGACGGCGGACACGCGCGTGGAAGACGTGTGCGCCGCAGTGTGGAACCAGCTCCTGCGCACGCGCGCGATGCAGGTGCCGCTCGACGCGTCGGTCGGCGAACTCGTCACAGAGCTGTGTCTCAAGTACTACCCGTCCGAGGGCGCGCCGGCCGACCTCGTCCTGCCGCTAGTGTACACCGAGGCCGCGCCGCACCGGGACGAGACGACGCCGGGCTGGGCGACTGCGGCGCTGCTGGCCGGCGGCGTCGGCCTCCGTGATCTCTGGGACACGGTGAGCATGATGCACGACGAGGCGGGCGAGGCGCGCGAGTTTTTCGCCGAGGAGGCCGCGGAGATTGTGTCTGTTTGGCTCGAGCACAAGGCCGAGCTGTCCCCCGCCGACGTGGAGCATTTCGCGACAAACTACCTCCTACGCACAAACGGCGTCGCGCTCGATGCGCGCAGGGCCGAGACGCGCAAGGTCATGCAGAGCGCCAAGACTGCCGCGGGGCGGTTTTAGCGAGAGCGAGCGAGAGCGAGCGAGAGTGAGCGAGAGCGAGCGAGAGTGAGAGGGGGAGAAGGACGAAGTACCAGAAACCATAGACTGCGATAATGCAATGCATCATACTGCTGAACCGCTCGGGATCCTTGACATCGAGCGCCCTCGGTTCTATCTTACAGCTACCGCCCGCCGACCCAAAACCCGACGGCCGCCATCGTGCACGCCGTGACGAAGTTGACCCCAGAGTTGGAGAGCACATCCCGCCCAGGGCCGATAGTCACCACGCTCCCCGACCCCTCAGCGTGGTCAGCGTGGTCAGTCAGCACCCTTCCATCCATGTATCGCGTCTCCTGCAGTGTAGCGCCCAGGAGGGAATCGAGCACCGACCCGCCCAGGCCGGCCACGACGCCCCACGCCAGCACCCCGCTTTGCGGATATCCCTCGACCACGAGGTCCACCGGCGTGAGTGAGGCCCATCACGCCCCCCCCGGCAGCCGCGGCAAGCAGCCCGAGGGGCGTGACGCCCCCGTTCGTGCCCGGCGGCACCTGCTTCAACGTAACGATGTGTACCGGCTTGGTACGCGACAGGATGCCGAGCTCGGAGGAGAGCGTGTCGCCTAGGCAGGTCGCGAAGTGCCCCAGCGCGGCGAAGATGAGCCGGCGGGCGAGGTGCGGGTCCTGCCGTCAACAACAGCTTTCAGCGCACTCACCGAGCCGTGCAGCCTGTACGCCACCGCGGCGAGGAGGGACGGCAGGCTGTTCGCGAGCACCTGCACCCCGTCCCGGCCCTGCTTCGCGCCGGCCTCGAGGAGCGCCTTGCGCGCCGCTTTGTACTGCCGTCAGCTGCGCTGCGCCGCCGCGGGGGCGTACCTTTGTCGCCCGACTGCCGATGAGGTAGAAGACGATCAGACTGACCCCGAACAGCTTTAGCGGGTTCGCGAGGTGCGCGTACCCCACCACCCACGCCGTGGCTGCGCCGCTGCGCGTGAGTGAGCGCGAGCGCAAGCCGTGTGCGGATATGAGGGTTGCGAGCGCGGCGGCGGCGGGGTAGAGCTTCATCGGGCGTGGGTGAGAGCAAGGGCTGGCTGCTGGTGGGTGGTTTACAGCTGGGATAGATACATTGTGTCCGTTGACGTCCACTGCGCCGCCTTTGCGGGCCAGCAGCCTGATCACATAATCTATCCACATCCTCCACATCCTCCACTTCCATTTGCCACTCGACGTCATGAACAGACATTCCAGACTGAAGTCAAAGTGCCACATCCACTAGCACCGATCGCGGCTACTCCCGCCAGCCTCGCACTTGCGCTAGACTTCGCACTATAACAGGCTTACGTAATACTCTGGCAGTGTTGATAAAACTCGGAGATGCGAAATGTTGGTTTCCTCATCCTTCCATTGTTGTGAGTAGCCGGCGGTATGGTGGCGAGCAGTGCGAGAGAGCGTCGGAGGTAGTGGGCACCCTGCGGTCTACCTCTGCTACAGCTCCGCTCGCGCTCGCTCGCTCCCTCCATCCCTCGTCTCAGTCACTGACTTCTCCAGTTTAGAAAAGATGACACTCCACGGCCGCAGCTCTTCGACTGTGCCTCTCCGTGAGCGCGCAGGCAGACAGACGCCGCCCGGCGGCCACCCTCCTTGTTATTAAAGGGGCGGCATTACGGTCTGACTAAAACACAACGATGGCGGATGTTTTGTAGCTTGAGAATATCATTGTTGTAGCGAGGTGGGGTGGAGAGCGGAGGAGGGCAGCAGGCGGAGGCCGGGGGGAGGAGAGGAAGGAGATGTGGAGGATGCTAGCGGAGGTGTTGGATGTACTGTGTTCTCTCATGTCTACTCGCTGCACTGTTCTGCTCCGTCTGTTAATCTTGTGTATGCCGCTGCTCCGTCTGCCTCCGATGTTCGAAGCTGTTCCTGCGCTCCCACTGTCAGAAGCAGCATGCGCCGCACGCATCATGCGCCTGTCCACTCCGTAGCTCCGTAATGCATGCATCTGAGTCTCTGAAGATGCGCATGCAGATATGCAGCGCGGCAGCTCTGCAGGAACGCACCAATTTCCAATTTCCAGCCTGGTGCGCCTAAAGACATAGGCCCCAAACCTCTGCTCACGCCTAATACCCCCTAAACTGGAAAAAATACCATGTCCGATGCCGACCGACGGAGCATCTCGTTGGCTGCTGTACCTGGGCTGGCTGGGCGGGCTGGCGCTGGCCTGCCGCCTGCTTCCGCCCCAGCACTACCACCACCACTAGCACCACCACTCACCCACTGCTCGCCATCAACGCTGTCACTCATTCACGGATCCACTTGACTCTCCACACCACCACCACTCAAAATGTCTCTTCTCCGCGTCACCGTGCGTACGCCCGCGATGGGTGCCGGGCACGGAGGGAGCGGAACGGGATTGGACGTCGTTGGCGCGCGCGGCGCGCGCCGTCGTCGTTGTCGCTGAAAAAATCCCCTCGACACCGCACCCCCCCGTCACCCCGCCCGCCGCACCCCTCGCACCCCGCTCGCTTTGCTCGCTTTGCTGACCCCCAGGCGCAGCGCGTCGCCCGCCCCGCCCTCGCGCGCTCGTTCACCGTCTCGGCCGCCCGTGCTGGTGAGCATCATTCATTGAGTCGGAGTGTGGCTTGGCTTGGAGGCTGTGGATTGCTGGAGTGGATGGCTTCGGAATGCGCGGCG
Organism: Apiotrichum gracile; assembly: GCA_001600335.1. Lineage (NCBI taxonomy): Eukaryota > Fungi > Basidiomycota > Tremellomycetes > Trichosporonales > Trichosporonaceae > Apiotrichum > Apiotrichum gracile. The sequence goes on from BCJO01000005.1 coordinate 3,391,989, forward strand.
CTCAGCTGCTCGGCTGCTCTGTTGCTCTGCTTGCGCGCGTCCTGATGGCGCTGGTGCCGCAGACCGCGTGCGAGCGAGAGCCGGGTGCCAGATCAGCACACCCGAGCCCGGCCGTTGCTTTCCATTACAGCACTCGCACTCCGACTCGCACTCCGCGCGAGCTCGCTCGCGCTCCCCGTTCACGCTGACCCCAGACCTCGTCAAGGAGCTCTACGTCTCGCAGCTCCAGAACTACAAGGTCCCTGCTCAGGTGCGTGAGATTCTCCGGTTGTTTGCTTGGTGTGCTCGTGACGGCTGTTTTGCAGACGCTGGGAGTGAAAGACGAAGAATAGGGGAAGCGGACGAGATAGAGGAAGAGAAGGGAGAGCACGAGAATGGAAGAGAAAGCAGTATCGGGAGAGATGAGTGCTGCGACCCGGTGTTGCGCGGGCCGTAGTCCACCAACCTGCGTTCACCGCAATACTCAGGTGGCCGCTTCGTCGCTCTCTTCTTTGCGCGCTTCTCAGCCCCCTTCTCGCTCTCGCTCGCTCCCACCTGACATACACCTCTGCAATCACGACCCCCACTAACCCCCAGGCCAAGGACGCGCACGCTTCGGTCGTCCGCTCGTACTCTGCCCCCGCGACCCCCACCGCGCCGGCCCTCCCGACCGACCTCGCCGCCGAGCTCTCCAAGTTTGACGCCACCGAGCCCACCCTCGGCAACAAGCCCGCCGGCGCCGCCGCCCCCCAGCAGTCGTCCGAGGAGCACGGCCAGTCGGCCGCCGAGTACCTCAAGTTCCTCGAGGCCGACCTCCCCAAGGAGGAGCACCACTAGAGTAGCTGCGGGTAAAATGATGCATGCGTGAAAGATGCGCGAGCGGAGCGAGGCTGAGCGAAGCGAAGCGAGTCTGCGGAGTGTATGCGGAGTGCGAGCGGATTGTGTGCGGAGTGTGTGAGGAGTTTGGGAGTTGAAGGTGTGACTGAGGGACAGGGACAGGAAATTACAAAGAGCCCAAGATCAAGCACAAGACCAGCGCGACGCAGCGCGCATCAGCAATCTCGTCAGCAGCTATCTAGATCGTCGTCGCCGCTCTAACCAATCTCCTGCACCACAATCTCGCCCACTATGACATCGCCTACATGCCGATCTACACTCTACTCTACTCCTTGCCCTTGTTCTTCTCCCGGCGCTCCTTGCCCTTTGCGCGCGCAGCATCAATCACCTCGCCCTTGCCCTTGCTCCCGTGCAGCGCCTCGAGCAGGCCGAGCACGAGGGGGAGCATGTTGTGCCGCCGGAGGCTGTTCTCAAACTTGCCCCGCGCGGCCTTTGCGCGCTCGGCGTCCAGCTGGTCCTGCAGCAGCATGCGGTCCGTCGCGCTCGTCGCGGCTGCGAGCTGCCGCTCGAGGCGCGAGATGGCCGCCGAGCGGATCGCGAGGAGGTTGAACATGACCTGTGTGTGAGCGAAGTGTATTGGTATGGGAGAGTTGATGCGCGCTCTTGCGGTCATGTTCTTCCAGCTCATCGATATGTATGGGAGCTGTCGGGCTTCACCTTCATCTCCACCTCACGCCTTCCATACCAGCACCCGCTACTCACACTTCCAGCAGGATACGTCTCGATGCGCGCCTGGATCGTCTCGCGCGCCTGCTCGATCCAGTCGCCGTCGACCGCCGCGTGCATGATGGGATTCTCGCGCAGCCCGTCGAGCTCGTACAGCACCCCGTTGACGGGCAGGTACGTCACAAAGTGGTACGCGTCCTCCTTGTCGCGGTCAGAGTACATGCTGGGGTCCATCGAGAAGGGGCTCGTCTTGGAGAACGAGTTGTGAACCTCGCGGATGTTGTCGGATGACGCGACGACGTGTCCGAGGCTGGAAGATGAGCTCTTGTATGCCCAGCACTGCACGCTCGCTGCGCTCGCGGTCACGCTCACTCACTCCATCGACCCCATGCCCGCGCCAAACTCGCGCAGATTCTGCAGCTCGGGCCCGATAGACACCTTCTCGCCCTCCTCGCCATCAATGTTCGGGATGTTCATGACGGCGTTGAGCGCCGCGAGCGTCCCGCACGAGTTGTTGATGACCTGCGGTCAGCTTCGTGCGCGGCTACGACTACGGCTGCAGCTTACCTGGTTGGCAAACCACACGCCGCTCTCGAGCGGGTCGACCTCGACGCCCTGCGCCTCGACGTCCCCGCCGACATACTTGAAGAGAAAGATGAGCGCGTGGATCGGGCGGAGGGGCGCGAGCGCCGAGTCGTCGAGCGAGTAGAGGTCGTCCTGTTGTTAGAGCTGGGCGAGCGGGGGAGGGGAGCAGGAGGAGGGCACTAGGATGACTAGGTACGCGCTTGGCGCAGACGGTCTCGGCTCTAATCAAGACGCTCAAAGCCGTGCTCGCGTCGTTGCGCGTTGCGCTGCCCATCCACGAGCAACACAACACCAACGCGTCCCATCGACGCCCATCGCATCTCCCTGCCTTCCTTCTACCGCTGAGAGGGTACTCACAACCTGCAGCCCCTGCACGCCGAGATTACGCAGCAGCTCCGAGAAGACCTGCGGGTCCGACTCGGTGAGGCACCATCCGGACTCGTCCATGTTGAGTGTGATGATAGTTGGAAGTGAAGAAGAATATGAAGGGGGTGGAAAATCAACAATGGCGGACATGACGTACGCGTCGAGTGTGGCAGCTTTGGCGGTCACGTGCTGCTGGCCACTCCAGCTTCACCGTAGTGCTGCACTTGGTTCGTAAGCATAGGTAATGGGAAGCATAACTCCGAGCATGGATCTCTCGTACTATGTAGAGCGCGCGGTGCTGGGGAACAAGATGGACCCGCTGCACAAACACCCCACCCGAGTCGCTACTGCGACCCGCCTCCTCTGCGCCCTCATCTGCAAGAACGAACTTCGTCCACGCCCTCAACAACATCTATCCTACTAATGCTTGCATGCGCCTACATGAATCCAATACACTTCCCAATACAGATCTTAGAAGTTGATGGGCTTGTCGTAAGCGGCCATGGCAGCCTCCTTGAAGGCCTCGGACAGTGTGGGGTGGGCGTGGCAGGTAAGGGCGATCTGGACATGTTAGCGATGATCTTTCAGTGACTTTGGTTCTACTCACGTCCTCTGCGCTGGCGCCGTAGTTGAGGGCAAGGGTGGCCTCGGCGATCATCTCGCCGGCGGCGGAGCCGATAATGTGGGTGCCGAGGATGCGGTCGGTGTCCTTCTCGACAATGTGCTTGACGAAGCCCCTGTGTTGTTAGCGAGTGTTCGTGGACGTTACGGGAGTTTCGTGCTAGGAGAAGGGCTGGTTGATCTGGAGGAGGTATACAGCACAGTCGCCTGTACCTCATGCCACACCCTCTTCTCCATCCTCGCCATCTTCTCCGCACTCCCGCTTCTACTCACTCAGAGTCCTGGTTGGTCTTGGCACGCGAGTTGGCGGCGAAGGGGTACTTTCCGATCTTGTACTTGACGCCCTCGGCCTTGAGCTGCTCCTCGCTCTTGCCGACCCAGGCGACCTCGGGGTGGGTGTAGACGACCGAGGGGATGGCGTCGTAGTTGACGTGTCCGTGGCCAGTCTTCCAGTACTCGACGGCGGCGATACCCTCCTCCTCGGCCTTGTGGGCGAGCATGGGGCCGAAAGTGACATCACCGATGCACTTGACGTTCTTGACCGAGGTGTTGAACTGGTCGTCAATGACGATGCGGCCCTTGGAGTCGACCTCGACGCCAATCTTGTCAAGGTTGAGGCCGTTGGTGACGGGGCGACGGCCAATGGCGACGAGAACGACATCGGCGGTAAGCTCCTCCTCCTTGCCGCCCTTGGCCGAGTCGACCTTGAGCTTGACAACGTCGCCCTCGCGCTTGCCCGAGACGACCTTGGTGTTGAGCTTGAACTTGAAGCCCTGCTTCTGGAGGATCTTCTGGAAGTTCTTGGCGACCTCGCCGTCCATGCCGGCGCCGATGGCACCCTGGAACTCGACGACAGTGACGTCAGCACCGAGACGCGACCAGACCGAGCCGAGCTCGAGGCCGATAACACCACCGCCAATGACGATCATGCTCTTGGGGACCTCCTTGAGCGAGAGGGCGCCGGTGGAAGAGACAATGCGCTCCTCGTCAATCTCAATGCCGGGGAAGGGGGTGACCTCGGAGCCGGTAGCGATGAGGACGTTCTTGGCCTCGACCTGGGTCTCGCCGCCCTCGAGGAGAGCAACGTCAATCTTGGTGGGCGAAGCAAACGAAGCAGTGCCCTTGATGTAGTCGACACCGTACTTCTTGAAGAGATAGCTCTCGATACCGCCGGTAAGCGCGTTGACCGAGGCGTCCTTGGCGGCAAGCATCTTTTCAAGGTTGACCTTGACCTCGCCGACCTCGATACCGCGGTTCTTGGTGTCGTGGACAATGGTGTGGTAGATGTGCGAGTTGTTGAGCCTGTTGTTGTCAGCCGTCGTCGCAGGAAAAAATCCAGGAAAAAAATCCAGGACCACGATCAGATGGCCAGAAAAAAAAAGCAGAACGCAACTCACATGGCCTTGGAGGGGATGCAGCCGACGTTCAGGCAGGTGCCTCCGAGCTTTCCGCGCTTCTCAATGCAGACGGTCTTTGGTTGTTAGCACGGGCGGTCTAAAAGTCGGATCGCAAAATCTCACCTTGAAGCCGAGCTGGGCGGCCTTGATGGCAGCGACGTAGCCGCCGGGGCCACCGCCGATGACAGCAACGTCATAGGGGCCGGCCTGCGAGGCGAGGCCGCGGACAGCGAGGAGGCCGCGGCGAGCGGAGTGCGAGCTCGCGGGGTTGGAGAGGGGGCGGAGGAGACCGCTAGACTGCGACGTCAGCGGAGATCAAGCAGGTGAGTCGTTGGCGACACAGCCGATGACCAAGCCTGCAGCTTGTGTGTGCATGTCTCTGGTGGGTGTGCACAACAGCGTCACTGTGCTGCAGTTTACTCACAAGGGCTGTCCGGGTGAACATGATGAAGGGGGATGGTGAGGGGTGGATGAGTGTGATTAACAAGAAACAGAGTGGTAGCGACGACGAGTGATATTATTATTGGGGAGCACACCTGGCACCTGGCAGAGAGTGGGGTGGGAAGTAGAGTGTGAGTGAGTGGCATTCAGGGCCTGGGCGGGCGGCACTGAACATACAGAATGAACGGACTTTGCGGCTGCTCCGAAATGGCGGCAGGCAGGCGGGAGACGGCAACTATTTGCCACGCGAGACGGATCTTCGGCACTTGTTCCGAAAAAACGGCAACACCCCACCATTGTACTCAATTTCCAAGACGGAGACCGAGAGACCGAGAGACCGAGAATCAGTAATACACTGTTGCATGCATTGCTAACCAACACTTTGATGGCCGAGACTTGTGGATTAATGAGCAAGCAAAGTAGAGTGGCGACGAGGAATGAGCTGTGCATGAATCTCCACGCAATGATCTCTGGTGCTTACATTGCTGAGTGATGGGTGACTGACCCCGGCCGACACGGCCACCCTCTCCACCGGTCGGCCTCTCGGCGGTGCTCCAGAATAATAAGCACTGGACACTGTGGTGACGAGTGGCCACGACAGCGTGTTGCCTCTTATATAAACACTCGAGCTCACCATCCTCTTCAACGACCGTTGGTGTCTACAACGCGTGGTGTGGAATGGAAATACGGGCTGATTACATTCTCAGTGGGGTATGATAATCGAGCCAAAGGTCCGGGCCGCTGCCCATGTTGAACGCCACGGCGTGGCTTGGCTTTAATATCTACCACCGCGTACCGCGTCGAGAGCATGCCACAGCCAATCCAGTCTTGATGGACGAGTATGGTATGGTAGTCACTCAGAATCGACACATGTTCAGCTTGCCCAGGCTCATGCATATCCATACATCCGAAGCTTGTGCCCAAAAGTCGTGTCAACCAACCAACCACTTTGGAGTTGTTTTATCGCTTCAATCCATCGTCATCATCACCAGGAGCGTCGTCGTCATCGTCTCAAGCTCACAACTGACACACTGACACTGACTCTGACTCTGACTCTGACTGTTAAGATATCTGACTGACGGAAAGAGATTCTGTCGCGCTGTCGCCATCTTGGGTTCGAGCACGCGCGACTCTTGCACCATGCACCAACCCGGTTTTCCCATGATCCCATGCATCCAGGCCCAACAAGAATGAAATGACCCGCCTGGGTTACTATGCTATACGCTAGACGCTACGTCATTCCTTCCCATTCAACCCAACACTACTACAGTGTGCAGCCAGCCAGCCAGCTGCTGCACCAACACACCAGCCAGGAAGAGGGTGAAAAAAATGTGACGTCACAAGTGCCAGATGGCGTGTGGTGTAATGAGTGTAATGAGTATGATGAGTGTGGTGTGGTGTGGTGTGGTGGAAGACAATGTTTGCCCTCGATCTCCCTCTCTCTCCCACGTCCCACGCTTCCCAGGCTCTTCGGTCGACCGCGTTGGGTCTCTTTGGCTGGGCCATGGGTGCATGGATCATCATGATGATGATGATGATACGTGTGGTATGGTGTGGTCATCGGGAGTAACTTTTCACCTTTGCCTGCGCGCATGCATGCGTGTAATGCAACCGAACTGGTGCACCGGTAGGATGAGTAGTCGCCACACCACCACTACTAGATGGAAAGATGCAATCCCACATGTTGTGTTTGCTTCTCATCTCTTTCATTCGACCTTTTGCATCCTACTCACTATAGCCTAGTTTTAGAATGCGTATCGTCCCCCGTATTGTCCCCCTCCTGCTCCTCGCCCTCGCGGTGGATGCGAGCCTCTTTGGCGCCAAGAAGAGTGAGTACAAACGATGCAGCCAGGCAGTAACGCCACCACCCCCCTTAATCCCACATCTAACCCCACCCAGCATCCTACGAGGACTGGACTCTTGAGCAGGCCCAGGAGTTCCTCAAGGCGCAGAACGTCAAGTTCCAGAAGAATGCCGACCTCGCGACTCTGCAGAAGGAGGTCGCCAAGCATGCGGATGCTGCCCAGAACGTGAGTGTGGATGGTGGATGGATGGGAGCAGGACAGTATTGACGCGCCAGTGGGTCAGCGCTACCGCCAACGACATTTCGGACTCTGTGATCGACGGATGGAAGGACAGCCAGCTGCGCCAGTACCTCCTCGAGAACGGCATCATCTCGCCGGCGTCGACGCACGAGCAGCTCGTCGTGATGGCCAAGAACAAGGCCTCGCGCCTGTCGTCTGCCGTCCATGGCCAGACCGCCACTCCCGTCGCGTCGCACGTGTCGACCGCTGCCGAGTCGGCCGCCTCGTACGCGTCCTACGCTGCGTCGTACGCCGCGCGCCGTCTCGACGATGCACAGGACTACGTCTTCAGCTCGTGGCCCGATGAGGACCTCACCTCGTGGCTCCAGGCCCACAACGTCCTCCCCGACCCCGCCCCCACCACCCGCCACGGCCTCCTCAGCCACGTCCGCGATGCCTACAGCAAGCTCACCGGCCCCGCCTACCACGCGTGGTCGAACAGCTACCTCCACGAGTGGCTCAGCACCCACGGTGTCATCCCGCCCCCCAAGAGCGAGCGCGAGAAGCTCCTCGAGCTCATGGGCCAGAACTACTACGACGTCAAGGACAAGGTGTACTCGACCTGGGAGGAGAGCGACCTCCGCAACTGGCTCGTCAAGGAGGGTGTTCTGTGAGTAGAGAAAGAAAAGAATCACACTGACATTTCAGCTCCAAGAACGCCAAGAACCTCACCAAGGACAAGTACCTCAAGCTCATGGACGAGCACTACAACAACGCCAAGGGCACTGTCTGGGAGTCGTGGAAGGACTCTGACATGCGCGACTGGCTCGTCAACCACGGAGACCTCAAGAAGAACGCCAAGCACAGCCGTGAGGAGGTAAGCAGACTTCTACTCGTATCTGCTCGATCGTACTAACAAACTCGCAGCTCACCAAGCTCATGAACGAGAAGTACAACGAGGCGACTTCCTCGCCCTGGCTCTCGTGGCCCGACGCCCGTCTCCGCGCCACCCTCCGCTCGTACGGTGTTGACGACAAGAAGCTTGTAGGCCGCGACAGCCTCCTCCAGGAGATGCGCGTCCGTTACGTTGAGGCCGACAACACCTGGAACAACCTCTGGAACGACGCTTCCAACTATGTCCACAAGGGTGTCTCGTACGCCAACGACGCCTTCCAGAACGTCTTCGGCGTAAGTCAACCTCATTGTCCACCACTGACCCCAGTTTTCGTTCCTTAACATGGACCCCAAGCACTACCTCGATGTCAACATGGACCGCGTCAGCGCCGAGGTCGAGAGGCGCAGCAAGCGCGCGGCCAACTCGGCGACGTACCTCCAGAACTCTATCCACTCTGCCTACAGCTCCGCCTCTCGCGCTGCCACCGATTCCGCCGCCTCGGTCGCGACCTCTGCGTCGCGTTCGGCCCACTCTGTCTCCTCCTCCCTGTCCGCCGAGGCTGCCTCTGCCGCCTCGGCCGCCAAGGCCACCGCCAACGCCGCCAACTCCGCTGCCAGCGTCAGCGCTTCCAAGGCGTACAAGACCGGCGTAGCCGAGGCGCAGGAAAAGGCCGACGCCGCCGCCTCGGCCGCCTATGCCGCCGCCTCGTCCCACGTCGACGTTGCCCGCAAGTCGGTCGACTCGGCCATTGCCGAGGTCTCCAAGACCGCCGTCTCCCTCGCCAGCGACGCAGCAAAGTACAAGGACAAGGCCACCCGCTCCGTCAGCTCCGCCTACTCGGTCGCCTCCAAGAGCGCCGCCAGCGCCGCCTCGCGCGCCTCGGCCGCCGCCAAGTCGCTCAAGCCCGAGCTCTAGAGCGGTCCGACCTCTGTGTGAGGTGAGAACGTAGCGAGCAGCGAAGTAGCGAAGTAGCGAAGTAGCGAAGTAGCGAAGTAGCGAAGTAGCGGAGCGCGAACCGCGACGCGTAAGCGCAGCGCCAGCGCCCGCTGAGAAAGAGGAGAGAAAAGGAATGAAGCCTGGGAGGCCGACGTCTCTAGTATCTAGTAGTACCAGTACTGTGCTCCACCCGTAGTCGACAGAAAATTTGAAAATAGTTCGAGTAATGTCATTCCGTACAGTCGAAGCGAGCAGAGCAAGTAGGGCAGCGTGCACCTGCAAAAGGCTAGGAATGTGGGCGGGTGGCTGGGACGGACGGCAGACGCTGAGGCGGGCTGCCATGGCGCGCACGGCCGCCCCGCAGATCCGCAGAATGTTCTGAGATCAGCAGGCGCCTCATCATCATCACAGGCCGCCGGCTCTCTGCCACAAGTCGGGATTCCCAGCATGGCATGGAATTGTCGAGCTATACCGTACTCGAACTCATCAGCCTTTGGTGAGCTCAATGGACCCTCATCTGGAGACAGTGACACAATTGCCACCACCGCCCGCCTCACTGATAACACGCCCGCCAGCACGCTTCTGCGCGGCGTGTCCGGCTACACATCCGCAGCGCAGCCGCCACCTGTAGCTGCCCACGAGGGGCGACGGGGGAACACGGATTGTGTCCGTGTCTCCGCGCACAAGGCTCTAAAGCATGTTTCTGCAGGGCTCGTTCCGCGGACGTTTCCATGTTCTCCGCCCCTGAGCGCCTGAGGCGGCCAGCCGCTGACGCAGAGAGCGTACCCGCAGCCCTCCACTTTCACCGCACTCGGCATTGCGGCCCAATGCATGCTCTGAGCCACTTACGTACTTGCACTGCTCGCAGGAGATGCAGAGCGCAGAGCGTAGCAGCGCGGTTCAACTGTTGTGGTTGCTTTTGTACAAGACCCGCCTTTGGCCCGTCCTGGAATTGGAAGGGATTGTTTATTTTTGGAAGGAGTGTACGAGTGTGCCTGTCGCTTGGCTCGGAAAGCGTTGAGATTCAAAATAATGAGAGCAAGCTGCAAAAAGTCGCCACTGCGGTGTCGACCGTACGGTACTCGATGCAGCCGATGAGGTCTCGGACTAGCCATTCTTGCCCATCTCACTCTCACATCTTGCGACTGCCCATCATCTCACATCTATAATCTACTGTTGCCTCATACCTGTCTCGCTATTGCTCTCCGCCTAAACACAACTACCACCGCCAACATGGGAAAGGACAAGAAGGAGCCGCCGGGCGGGTATGACGCGACCAAGCTGCACCCGTCCAAGGGCGCGACGTACAATGTGCGGTTCGTGTTCCACCGCGCGGACAATCTGCCGATTGCGGACCTGCCGCAGCGCTCGTCGGACCCGTACGTGCTGGCGCAGCTGAGTGCGCGGCCCGAGGGGACTGAGGAGCGGTACGGCGCGCGGCACAGCAAGGACCCGTACCTGCGCTTCCGGAGCGCGACGGCGTACACGACGCTGGCGCCGCGGTGGGAGGCCGAGTGGGTCGTCGCGGGCGTGCCGGCCGCGGGCTTCAAGCTGAGCGTGCGCGTCATGGACGAGGACAACGGCACAAAGGACGACCGCCTCGGCAAGGTCGAGCTGACCTCTGGCCGGCTGGACGAGAACTGGAAGGTCGACCACGAGGTCCACGAGCTGCACAAGCGCGGCGGATCCACCCGCGCATGGGGCATACATGCTCTCCGCTCCGTCTGCTCGTGCACCGACCAGGCGGACGCGACGCTCACCCTCTCCATGGAGGTGCTCGGAAAGACAGAGGACGAGTGTGGGAAAATGTACACCACCAACTCGTTCTGGTGGATCCACTATGCGCCCATCATGGGAGTGCTCGTTGGCACCACCGCGCCCGCCGACGGCAAGGAGAGGGCAAAGTGAGTATCACCTGGCAAGTCTGGGAACATGTGCCCGGATCTGTCCGCTCTTGCGTCATTGATAGCAAAGTGGCGCAGCGGGCGCAGCGCCTCTTACAGCCATCCCACTGCTCCCAGCCCTGCAGTGACTGCCAAGCCCCAAAGCCCACGCTGACACCAGCTTCCAAGCAAACCAGCTGCAGCTGTGCGGGCCTGTGCCGAACGAGCTGTACCACCGCTACGTCGAGTTCAAGTCGTTTGTGCGGCTCATGTTCGAGGCGCGCGGCCCGCCCGGTCTCATGCTGCACGGCGCGCTGCACTCGCAGCACGAGCGCGTGTACCACTTTGATAACCAGACAGAGTACGGCCGCCTCCCCGGCCCCGGCAAGGCCATGGCGCAGCGCTTCCTCGACATGACCCAGTGGGGCGAGGGATTCCGCATCTTCACCTACGTGCTCACCCTCGACGGCCTGCTCCGCTTCACCGAGACGGGCAAGGAGTTTGCCGTCGACATGCTCAGCAAGCACACGATGCACTCGGATGTAAATGTGAGTATGCGGTGTAGGCGGTGGCTAATGTTAGATCTACATTGCGTTCTCGGGCGAGTTTTTCGTGCGCAAGTGGCGGGGCGGCAAGAAGCGGCGCAAGGACGCCAACGGCCGCCGCGATATTGGTGCGCGCCAGCCGGCCATGCTGGAGAACGGCCACTCGGACGGTCTCAACGAGAAGACTGGGCTGGGAGAGAACCCTTCTGCGACCAACGGCACCGCCGACCAGGGCCTCAACGAGAAGCAGCCACAGGACAGCGAGAAGCCCAAGGACGACAAGAACAAGGAGAAGGACAGCAACGACAGCCAAAAGGCAAAGGGCAACCCGATGAAGGTCGACCACGACGCGCCGAGCCACAGCATGACGCGCATCCCCAAGCACGTGGACACGGAGGACGGCGTGGTCGACGAGGTCAAGCACGACCACCACCTCCCGCACTCGAGCGGGAAGCAGAAGTCGCACGGCGCGGGGCATGCTTCCGGCGGGGGCTCGGACGACCAGACGCTCGCGGCCGAGGGCGAGGGCAAGGGGGGTCGGTCGAGCCGCACATCCTCCCGCAAGAAGAGGCGGGAGACGCGCGTGCCCAAGTCCACCACGCACCTGCACGGGCGGGACGACAACGGCTCGCTCGACCCGAGGCACTACGAGCTCATCATCGACAACGACAGCGGCACCTACCGCCCGAACCGCGACACGCTGCCGCTCCTGCAGGCCTTCCTCGCCGCCAACCTCATCGGCGTGCACGTCACCACCATGCCGTGCCAGGACGACGACTACCAGGCGGTGAAGGCGGCGCGCCGCGCCGAGCGCCGCAAGCACACAAAGGGCGTCATGTACGCCGAGAGCGAGAGCGACATTTCGTCCCTCGCGAGCGGGTCGGATGTCGACGACGACGGCATCTTCCGCGGCGGACGCGAAAAGGCCGTCGACTTCGCCGAGCACCCCAAGGGCACAGCCAAGGATACGGTCAAGAGCGCGCTCCACCTCGGCAAGAAGGGCGACGACGAGGACGACGACGACGAGCCAAAGATGGAGAGCAACAAGGCGCACATTGACGGCAGCCCGTTGCAGGAGACTGGAACAGATGGTCACGGTGATGGGGCGCCGGCTGGTGCTCAGGCTGAGACCAGCGACCACGGTGCCGAGCGAGCGCAGTCCGAAGATGAGTCTGGAGCGCAGTCCGGGCCCTACGGAGCGCAGACTGGAGCGCAGACTGGAGCGCAGACTGGAGCGCAGACTGGAGCGCAGACTGGAGCGCAGACTGGAGCGCAGACTGGAGCGCAGATTCCCCATACTGCTGAGACTGGACCGCATACTGGAGCTCCGTAATGTTGTGGCAGTTGTGTACATCGTCTCATCTAGCTTATAATCTCATATCTCCATATCTCCATCTCCGTATCTCCGCATCCCATGTATCTAATCCTTCTTGGCGGTAACAGTGCGCGAGCCGCCCATCTCCCAGACGCCAAACTCCTCTTCGCTGATATCAAACACCTTGCGCGCCTCGGCGAGGTGCCGCGGGGGATCCGAGAGCTGCTCGTGCGAGAGATCCCACGTGCCCCAGTGCATCGGGAGTGCCTTGCGCGCGCGCACGTCCTTGAAGACACGCACCGAGTCGATCGGCGCGCAGTGCACGGTCGACAGGAACTTGCGCGGCGCGTACGCGCCAATAGGGATGAACGCGAGGTCGAACCCGCCGAAGCGCTCGCCAATCTCCTTGAACGCGGGGCACACGGCCACGTTGGGGTCCACCTCGTGCGTCTCGCTCTCGACGGCCGCGTACCCCGTGTCGCCCGCAAACCACACCTTCTCCCCGCCCTCGAGCTCCTGCTCCACCGCCCAGCCGGCCCACAGGCTCTTCGCCTGGTCCCACGCCGTGCGCGCCGTCATGTGCTGCGCGGGCGTGCACGTGAACTTGAGCGTGCCCTTGCCGCCCACCCCGATCGTGATGCTCTCCCACCAGTCGGCCTCGCGGTAGATCTCCTTCGGGACGGTGCCCTTGAGCACGCGCCACGTGTTGAGCGGCGCAATGAGTGCCGGCGGCGAGGATTGCTGCTTGTACAGCGCCGCAAGCGTCGGGAGGTCCAGGTGGTCGTAGTGGTTGTGCGAGATCGCCACAATGTCAATGTGCGGGAGGCCCGCGACGCTGCCGCAGGGTACCGCTGCAGTCAGTCACACACCCGCACCGTGTACTCACGCGTGAAACGCTTCGGCGCGCCAAAGAGCTGGCTCGGGCCACACCGCCCGCTAAACACCGGATCGAAGAGCACGTTGATGCCCGCCTCGGCACCGCGCGGCGCGTACTGCAGCAGCACGCACGCGTGCCCCAGCCACGTTGCCTTGACGCCCTCGGTCGGCGGCGTAAAGTCGGGCGTGACGGTGGTGATGAACTGCGACGGGTCGGCGGCCTCGGGTTTGGGGATCCACAGGCCCTGCGGGTCAGCGAGGCTCGGAGTGGTGCAGGCACGGATTCTACTCACGTCCCAGATAAACTGCAGGGCGGTGGTCAGTAGCGGTCTCGGCGGCGGCGGCAGTGCGTACCTTTGCAATAACGGAGAATGGCTGCGGTCAGTACTGTCCCACTTCCCACGTTCGTTCGCGGTTGCCACCACGCACGTTCACTCACAGGATGCTGCACGGCAGACGGCCACGGGTTGCGGAATCCCGTGCCGCTGTCGTCGGTCCAGTGCGCGGCGCGCTGGCGGTCCGGCGCCGCGGAGAGTGTGAAGCCGTTGCTGGACATTGTGAGTGATGGTGATGTTGGCGTTGGTGTTGTTGGTGTTGGCGTGGGGCGGGAAGTGGAGGCCGGGGGCACGGGTGCTGTGTCACCTTTTGTAGCTGTGGCTGCGGCTGCGGCTGCGCTGGCGGCACTGGCGACGCTCGCTATGCCGGATACGCTGCGTGTCGAAAGCGTCCGTCGTACACTTACACACTGTGCGAGTGTGCGGCGCATGGCGTAGTTGCGTGGGCGTGAGACCGACGGGCAGCTCCTTATGGATGGTCACAACAGTGCCAAAAGATCGAAAAAAAGTCAATGCTGCCGATGCCGATGCAGCCGATGGCCGATCCGAACAAGTGGAGGAAATCATGGCCGAGGCGCGAGCGGGCGGCGTGGTGGGCACGTGGTTTGATGTCATCCCCTGTTCTCATGTTCTCGACGCGTTTGGAACCTTTGATCGCAGGCCCGCAGCCGCGATCGGAGCTCCGCCAGCTCGGACCGATCGCGGCGACGCGGCGGACCTAGGCACAAGAGGAGCCTGGAATGCATAGGAGGATTAGACCAGGCGATGATGATCAACTCCGAACAGCATGAGCATACGCTGTCTTCTCCTCAGTTTCCGACACCATCTGCTGCTGGCACACTCCATGGCGGACGGGCAAAAGTGCATTCAACGTCCTACTTTCTTCTTCACTTGTGAGAAGCTACAGAGTCGGGCTACAGGGTAGAGAGCGTGATGATATTAAAGTGCTGTATAGATCTTCGAGTTTTTGTTTCTTTCGTTCTGCTATTATAGAGTCTGCGCTTAGACACGGTTGTTCGCGTCGGCAGTGTATACGGGCGCTGCGGTGTGTGCGGCCGAGGGCTGCGTGACGAAATTGCCGGTGGTGTTGCCGACACCCGTGTGGCCGAGTCCGTCGTTGTGGCCGATACCGGTGACGCCGTTGTTGTGGCCGATGCCAGTGCCAGTGTTGCCGAGACCGTTGTCGTGGCCGATTCCGGTGTGGCCAGTACCAGTGGTGTTGTTGTAGCCGAGGACGTTACCGGTGCCAGTCGTGCCGTGGGTGCCGACGACGGGGTCGACGGTGGTGCCCGGAGCAGCGGCATTGTGGCCGAGACCGTGGGTGCCCTTGTCGGTGTATGTGGTGTTGGTGGCGCCGCCGTGCTGCGAGTGCCACGAGGAGGCCCAGCGGACGCCGGCGCTGATGGTGTAGATGACGGTGAAGATGATCCAGAGGAACATCTGGGTGTTAGTGGAACTTTATGGGATGCGATGTCCTCTGTTACTTACAAGCCAGTCGAGGAGCCAGCCGAGGCCGAGCATGGCCTTGCCGACGGAGGGGTACGACTCGGGGCCGTAGTGGCTCGTGGCGGCCATGGCGCCGAGGCCGAAGATGAAGAGCACGGTGAGGCAGATGACGTCGAGGAGGGGCGAAATGAGGACGCTCACGCGGGCGAGGGAGAAGAGTGCGCTGGGGATTAGTATCAGGGACAAAGTCGGGGTGGAGTACGGCATGTGGCTATTTGCCACTCGGCTTCTACCTACCCAAGGACAAAGTAGACACAGCAGATGACGCTCCAGGCGATGACGGCGTCGGTCGAGTTCTTGAAGCCCCTCGAGTAGCCGATGCGCAGCTCGTCGCCGAACACTGTGCCGAAGCGCAGGTAGTGCTGTGCGCGCTGGTGCATGTCGGAGCTGAGGCCGATGACGATGATGGACAAGATGGCGAACAAGATGTACGCCACGGTGCGGAAGTGGTGCACGGGGTGAGTGCGGGTTGTCGTCGTGTTCGCCGTCGTGCCGACGTTGCGGTTGCGTTTGTTGAACAGCGGCATGGTGTTAGGGTCGGTGGGTGGGTGTTAGTGTCGGTGTGGGTGTGCTGGGCTGTGCGGAGTGCAAGTGGAGCGGGCGAGGGCGTTGATGTGAGCTTCATGCTGCAACGGCGAGGCCATTTATATCGACTGAACGGGGTCGCCACTCGCCACTGACCCCCGAGATGACGAGGACTCTATTACAGAGAGGTTACTCAGCACCGGCAGAGGGTGCAGAGGACCGGTCGGTACACACCGGGGCGGAATTTCCAAGCAACCCAAGACCAGATGCCTGGGTCGTGCCTCTGTGCAGCTGACCGACGGCAGAGCAGCAGAATGGCAGAGCAGCAGAACAGCAGAGCAACAGCCGCAGAACACCTCGACCGTCAGATCCAAGAACCAAAAGCACTAGACAGAACAGCGGATGACGACGGATGGTGGAGCTTAGCCGCAGCAACAGCCAGTTCACACAGTCTACCTCACAACAATAGATAGGGAACAAACGCATTGCGCGCATTGGCAAGGAAAAACACCGGCACAACGCCGATGGCATGTGGAGTGGAGTGGACCCTCGACTGCACGTCATCCAGCATTCCGGCTCGGTCGAGAAGCTTTATGAGGTCACGCGCTGAGACAGCGGCGCAGGGCAGCTCGCAGCCATCGTCTCACACGGCCGATGGGCACGGTACACAAGGGCAAAAGCAAAACAATGGCGACGTGATGGCGCAAGGAGGAATGAGGTCACACGTTACGACACGCCTGGGAAGTCAGTCGAGCAGGCGGCACTTTACGCGCAACCTCGGGGCTCGGGCTCGGTGGAGGACGAGGGCGACCCCGGGCGACCCCGAACGACCCCGAGCGGCGGCCAGTCGGGCTAGACCGGTAACATCAACTAGTCGAAACGCATATTGCAGTCTATCTATGCATCTACGTCAGTAGCACCGCGACATTGACCTCTCGACCTCTCTCGACCTCTGTGGTCAAGGTGCGGCGGCAGCGGAAGGACACGGATCAGTAAGCAATGTCGACGGACGATGGAGGGTCGGGTGGACTAGTACGGAATGCGCAATGAGGTCATCACCTGACCAGCACCAACTTTTTTGGATCAAGCCATGATGGCCCATGATGGCATGCGCCTTTACATTCTGGCATGCTGCCAAACCTTCGCAGGCGTGCTGCCATGATGCCGCCGGGTCGGATATCGCATCGTTGCATCGAACCCACTTCGGCCGAGATTCCAGAACCTTCGCTTGATATCTCTCCATCACTCGAATCGTTGCACCACCGATCAGATATCTGCAGGTGGACGCGCCCACCCGCCGACGCGGGGAGCAGACGCGGCGGTGATCGCAGGCACGCCGATCGCGTCGGCGTCGGCATTTGCACGCGTCGACAACTGCCGTGCGGTGACGGACCGAGCCGCGGCCCGCATAGGCTGGCAGGAGGCAGGAAGGTTTTGCGTCGATCTGTCGCAAGCTCCTCTGGAGGATGCGAGCCGGGATGGAGTGGATGCTCGATGTCCGAACGCCGCCCTGCGCGTCATGATCATGACGTCGAGCGTCGATATTACAGCTTGAGGATCCAGTACCATGCCAAGCGTCTGGAGCCCCGCGGGCGCGGGTCTGCGCGCTTGCTCCGCTCGAGAAGCATGACAAGGGTCACTTGGTACTGATGACTCGACCACTAATGTCACGAGCGCGTGGTAGGCGCGCCGCGGTCGCACTGACGGCCAGGAGGGATCTGAGCACTGACCGGCTGAACGCAACTACTCACCAAGGACTGCGGCATGTCTGCCAGTCTCTAACTGAGCGTGAACAGCCCTTCGGCGACGGCATGCCTTGTGTGCATGTTGAGGCTCTCTGGGGTCTGGGATCAACGTCTCATTTGTCCCGTTCACTCTGGAATTCCGGAATCAACTGCACGATGGGGACACCAACCCCTTCCTCGCCTCGAGGCCTCGAGGCCTCGAGGGGAGGAGCCGCAAGGAGGTCCTTGTGTTCGTTCTCACAACTGGTAACTTTTCACACGCTCTTCACAGCCCTTCACTACTCTTCATATCTCCTCATAACTCTTTACCACTCTTCCTACCTCTTCACTACCGTCGCCACCCCTTCAACCTTCCATCCAAGCAGTTCTCCTCTTATAAGAACGTCGACGAGCCCATCGACAGTTACAATGACCTCCTCGATCAGCGACGCCTCCGCCTCCGAGGTATGGCTCAACTATTACTCCTACCCGCACATCGTCCGCAACATCATTCATTATGCCTCGACCGATGAGCTTAAGTCGTTTCGACTAGTCTCACGCGCCTGTTGCGCCCACGTCGACGCGGCACTCGGGCACCACCTCATCCTTGATGGCGAGGTCGGCAATCGTAGGGCATCATTTCTGAGTCGGGCCGCGTCTGTCCTGAACAACGACTTCTGGGGCTTAGTTGGTGATCAGAGAGACATGGGGTAGGTATAGTAGTGGCTCTCGTTTTTGTCCTGACCAAAGAATAAATACGCCAGACCACATGCTCAAGTTCGGGGTGCAAGATTCACCTAGTAGTTCGAAGCCGATTGTTACCATTCTGCCAAACCTAGTCCGCGCGCGAGTACTCGACATCCACGGCCCAGTGAGGCGCGCTGTGCTCGCAGGTCTCGCTGAAAGGATGCCGAACCTTCACACCGTACGAGTGTACTGCCATTTCTGGAGGCGCTGCCCATTCGACCCAGAGTGTACCATGGTATATGACCACCCCAACAGTGCCGACAAGAACATCAACCAGTGGCAGCTGCGCACTCTACCAGTCCCCTTCGCCTCACGTTTGGTAGCATTCACTTCATTCTCCTCTCTGAGCCAGACGGGCGCGTTCCTCCCTAGGTGGCTCCCAAAGGCTCATGAGTTGGTCGTCCACATTTCATACAAACCCACCACAGACCTTCGCTTTCCCCTCAGCTGGGTTGACAGCTCGCCATCCACTCTCAATCGCCTGATCATAATCGTCTCCGACAGCGGTAACGGGAAGATGATGAGGGAAGACGACGCTTCGGCAACTGACGTTGTCTCCTTCGTCGCCTTCTATGTGGACTTTGTCGCCGATTTTGCTACGCCTACGACGATCGTAGGTTTGGATACTCTAGTAGAAACCTCCAAGCACTTCATCTCCACGACATACGACGAGGTAGTTGCATCTTTCCGAGAAGCAACGACTCAGATTACATTCTGCACGCTTGCCGACTATCGTGCCGCCGTCGGCGAGGAGCTGTGGGACGTTTACACCCGCCCAAAGGTCCTCGACAGGCGGTTCCTCTCGGAAGAGAACTTTCCCGACCATGCGTCTGGCACCGTCATCCTCGGACGAGTGGACGCTAGCCATCCCCCCGTTGGCCATTCTTCCGCGTCGTAAGCGGCACTGAGAAGAGAATGAAGCTTAGGAGGAGCCTGTAGATCCCCCGCACCATCCCTTGGTGGCGCCGTACCGAGTGTCATAGAATGAGGGCCAAGACGCTGAGAAATAGGGCACGATGTTAGATGTTCGCACGCTGTTGGAGGGTACAAGTCGTGTGACTGTTCACATGCGCAGTGGCTGATTCCGAAGACTGCATTCACCCGGCCTTATGACTGACCTTGCGCCCCGGTTTCCTTGGCATCTTGCAACTTCTCCTCCTTCCTCATCAGCGACTAGCCATGGGTAACGAACATTCTGCGCCGAGCCCCATCGAAGAGAGCGAGGACTCCTGGCCGACCTCGGAGGTGGCCACGCCGGCCCCCGTCGACCCCTCGCCCAAGGTATGGATCAACTACTACAGCTTCCCCGACATTATTCGCAACGTCATCCACCACGCAGGCATAGAGGAGGTGAAGGCATTCCGGCTCACCTCGCGCGCCTGCTGTGCAATGGTGGACGCGACGCTCCGCCAGCATCTGATTCTTGACGGGGGCTGCCCCAACCTCTTATGGGGTCCGATCGTGGTAGCGGTACTCCACAACGGCGTCTGGGGTCTTGTGGGAAATCGGGGGTGTAACCAGTAAGCAGGTGCACGGTGAGCCGTCACTGATGCCAGGTTCTGGACAGCTGTGGGAAGTACTGGTGCTGGTGCGCCCGACGTCGTCCACACATCTTCTCTCCTTCCGCTCCTCGCTGCGCGTGTGCTCGACTGCCGCGGGATGGTACGTGGGCCCGTCGTCCGAGCCTTTGCTGGACGGATGCCGAACCTCCACACCCTGCGGATGTACTACCGCATTGCCGGCTGCGACGACTCGAGAACGGACCCGCTGTGGACGGTCCCGCTCCTGGAGCTGGGCGACGACAGGGGCATGACCGCCGAGGAGTGGAACGTGCGGAGCACCACCCTGCCGATGCCCGCCTCCGTCCAGCGCGTGGTGGCGTTCACATGCCTCCAGCCGCCCATGAGTGCCTCGTTTCCCACCGCGTATCCGCCCAACACGAGGGAGCTGGTCGTGTGCATCGCCTACAGCGCCGACACGGCGTATACCTTCCGCGAGCCCGATGTCGAGTGCACGCCCACGCCGTCCTCGCTCGCGCGCCTCACGGTCATTTTCCGCCCAGGCAACGGACCCAGGAAGTACTACCAGGACTGCGCAGTGTCGCGGCACGGCACGTACTCTTCTCTGCCCGAGCTCCTCGCGCTCTCCGACGTGCCCACCACAATCGTCGGGCTGGAGGCTGTCGCTGCGACGCCCACGTTTGCGTCGTTGGGCTATGCCAACCTCGCTGCGCCCCTCAAAGTAGCGGCGGCAAATGTCGAGTTCCGCGCCCTCACCGAGTACCGCGCGTCTATCGGCGAAGCGCTCTGGGACCTGTACACGTCCGAGGCGGAGGTCGACCACCGCTTCCTGCGCAGAGCTGTGGGAGAGAGTGTGGAGGGCGACTTTCTCCTGGGAGAGTCGATGCGAGGCAGTAGTCTGTAAGTAGTAGTTGGCACCTCCAAGCCACCGATGTTTGTCGTGA
This sequence comes from Apiotrichum gracile, assembly GCA_001600335.1. Lineage (NCBI taxonomy): Eukaryota > Fungi > Basidiomycota > Tremellomycetes > Trichosporonales > Trichosporonaceae > Apiotrichum > Apiotrichum gracile. The sequence continues at coordinate 3,412,716 of BCJO01000005.1, forward strand.
TATCGAATCTGGTCGAAGACCACAGGACCAGTCAGTGTGGGCTTCTGATCTCAGCTGATTGACGCCCTGCAATGTGTTGCGATAGCGCCAGCCATGGCGAGGTCACGCCCGCAGCTAGTGTACTGAGCCCCGAGCTCCGAGACAGCCACAAAGCTACCTGCCCAGGCTTCAGACACTTGGCAGGAAAGAAGCAGCAGCGTCCGAGGTCCCAGCCAATCTCTCGCAATCTTCTACTCTTGGAATCCTCCGAACCCTGAAGTATGCTTACTGCCGATTTGCTCTGATTTAGTTCGGTGGCAGTGACCGAGGGTTGCTCGCGGACTATGCATTGCGCAGACCGAGATTCCAGGAGAGCGGTATCGCGATGCCTGGGGGAAACCTCGGGGAAACCTGGGGATAACCTGGAGAAACCTGGGAGATACCTGGGCAATTCCAGACTGCGATCGGTCGCGGTCATGTTGGGCGAATCGGCGCTGGGGCATATCCTGGACTACGCTTGGCTTATCTTGGACACAATCGCCCATGTGGTGTCGCGTGCCGCGAAGGCTAGACGCGTCTTGGCGTGCTTGGCCGCTGGCACGGGTGTAGTGGTCGAGCACGCGTTGTGCATGCACTGAATGGCACTAGAACTGCCAAATGTGCCAAGCTGCGCTTGTTTGTCGGCTGTGTCTATGCCAGTCGTAGGCAGTCGTAGGCAGCTGATGAGCTGCGCCACGCGGTGGCTGCCAAGATCGAGCAGATGGATGCATCCATGTGGCCTGCTCTACATGAAATGTGGGCAGCTAGCAGTGCCAAGCTCCTTGGTATCAGCTGCGCACTACTTATCACAGCGGAACGCCAGTGGTAGCGCGTGGTGCAACTCTTTCGGCTAGGCACTAGTCCGTCCATGATAGCGCGGATGATAGCGCAATCGGCGCGCGCGGCGACAATGACAATGGTCTCGCGTGGTTCTGCAACAGCTGGCAGCCTTATGAAGGGGGCACCACGCTGATGCATGAGACTTTCCCCAACACTTGCAACACTCACTCACCAATGTCAGCTCCGCCATACCAGGAGAAGGTCGACGAGAAGCAGGAGCTCGCGATCGTCTCGGTCCTGGGACCCGACGCCGATGTCGACAACCTCGACACCCGCGAGCCCCACCTCATCCCGTCGGTTGAGGACCTCAAGACGCTTCGCCGCATCCCCGCGGGAATGCCGTGAGTCAACATCGAAGCGGCTGTCGCTTGAAAGTGGCAGGCCGTCAACCGCGACAATGTGGCACAGCTCACACTCAGGCTCGTGGCCATCCTCATGTGCCTCGTCGAATTCACCGAGCGCGCGTCCTACTACGGCACGACGGGACCGTTCAACAACTTTATCAACTGTAAGCAGGACAGAAGCTCCCGTTGAGATGCTTACACAGCAGTGGGACTGCCTGCGGGAGGAAATGGCGCTGGCGCCGTAGCGCCAGGCAAGGCTGGCGAGGAGCAGAGCGCGGGAGCACTCGGCATGGGCTCCGTCTCGGCCTCTGCGATCGTCAAGATGTTCACCTTCCTCGCGTACGTGATCCCCATCCTGGGCGGTATCGTGGCGGACAACTACTGGGGGCGCTTCAAGACGATCTGTATCGGAACGGCCGTCGGAGCCTTCGCGCACGTGATCCTTGTCATCCCCGCCATTCCGCAGGTTATCGTCCMCCCCGCCGCGTCCGTCTCCACCTTTATCATCTCGATCATCATCCTCGCGTTCGCGGCCGGGTTCATCAAGCCGTCGCTCGGCCCCATGCTCTGTGACCAGTCGCCCATCAAGGAGCCGACGCTCACGCACAACAAGAAGGGCGAGCGCGTCATCATCGACCCGCAGGCGACGATCGAGCGCTACCTGCTCATCTTCTACGGATGCATCAACCTCGGCTCCTGCTTCTCGGTAAGTAGAGTCGTAAGATCAGTGGATCAGCGCTGACGCCCCAGATGGCGACCCAGTACTCTGCGCGTCTGGTCGGATTCTGGCTCGCGTTCCTACTCCCAGGCGTCCTGTATATGCTGCTCCCCATCCTCCTGTGGTGGGGCAACTCGCGTCTCGTCAAGCTTCCCCCGCAGGGCTCGGTCGTGCCGGACGCGATTCGTGTGTTGCGCATCTGCCTCGGTAACGGTGGCATCTGGAAGATGGGCCGCGGCGGCGATGATTGGTGGGCCAAGGCCCAGCCTTCGCGACTGCTGGCGAGCGGAGCCGACATGTCGCGCGTGCACTGGGACGACCAGTTTGTCGAGGAGGTGCGCCAGACGCTCAACTCGTGCGTCGTCTTCCTGCTCATCCCCATCTTCATCCTTGCCGATGGAGGAATGGGAAACAACCTGAACGACATGTCGACCGCCATGGTCCTGCAGGGCATTCCCAACGATTTCCTCGGCAACTTCAATGCTATCGGTGAGTGAGACCCAGAGAGGGTGTCGGCTGATAGTCAGCAATCGTCGTCAGCACACCCATTGTCACATATGTCGTGTACCCCTTCTTCGAGAGGATGGGCCGCCCGCTCAAGCCCATGACGCGCATCTGTATCGGATTCCTGATGGCCTCGATCGGCTGTGTGTTTGCTGCCGTCATCCAGGCGCGCATCTACTCCACCTCGCCGTGCGGCAAGTATGCGAGCAAGTGTGCAGAGCACTCGAGCGTGTCGCTCTGGTGGCAGCTGGCGCCCATCGGTATCCCGGCGATCGGCGAGCTGTTTGTCAATGTCACATCGTACGAGCTGGCGTACACGCGCTCGCCGCCCCGCATGAAGGGTCTCGTGTACGCGATCGCACTCTTCAACTCGTCCATCGCAGCCGCCATCTCCATGGCGTGCTCGGCCGCTCTCACAGACGTAAGTGCCTAGTGACTAACTCGTCACACGAGACTGACTTTTGCCCCAGCCGTATCTCGTGATCCCCTGGACTGTGCTCGCGTGTCTCTCGTTTGTGTGCGCCTGGATCTTCCCCACGTACTTCCGCCACCTCAACGACTTTGACTTTGAGTGGTCCGCGGAGGAGAAGGCGGCCGTCATCGAGGGCGAGAAGAAGCGCAGGGCTGCGGACGTGGAGGAGGTCCGCGACGACGACAAGTACTAAAAGAAGTGTGGGTCAATGGGGTCAGTCACGCTCATGGGCACCAATGCTCGTAGACATAAGACGCCGGGGCCACGGCCCATGGCCACGACTCGCGCAGTGACTGTGATTGATGAGTAAGAATGAATGGGTAATCATGTTCCAGACGCAGCGATTTTGGGATCTTGGCTCAGGCTAATAACTGTGGGGTCTCACTCAGCGGCGCTCAGATGCGGGTGAGGTGGTTGGCAAGCGGAGCATTTTCGACTCTTGTTCGGCAGCGCGCTTAAGTAGGCTTGTCAGTCGCCAGGTACGCCGGCGTATCTGTTTCCGTTTGAGGTTGATAATCGGTCAATTGCTGAACAAGTGGACAGTGGACAATGGACAATGGACAATGGACGAGTGGACAGATGGTCAGATAGTGGACAACAGTTGTAAACAGAGACACGAATGTCTTGACACGTCTCCGTTGGCATTGCCAAAGTCCGGCGGCGAGCATACACCATCTCAGAAATTTATATCCGCGACGCTCTCTCTCTGCCCCTTCCTAATGCCGTTCCGCTTCAACAAAGGCGCATGAGAATGCTTAGCCCATCATAACGGAGCAATGGCGTGCACCTGTTGGAGTGATTTGCCGAGGCAATTGCATCGACCCTCTGCCGTTTGGTTTCGTTCGTTGGGCGTATAAAAGTAAGGGCACACTGCACGCACACGGAGCGCTCGCCGAACGCACACACATTCCTCCGAGCCCTTTGGAATGGTGCCGCTTACTGCCGCCGTTCACTTTGTTCAATTTGTTCACGATGGCGAGACAATGGCTTGAGTGGGTGTCGGCTGATTACTTCGTTGCGCTGCAATTCTGGTGTCTATTGTTTCCCAGAGACGCAAACGCGCGGAAGGTACGGGTGGACTGTTCAGGGGCGTCCGCCGCGTCAGGGGTGGACTGGATTGTGTCTTGCTTTCCCCCGCTTGTCCTCGCACAGACGTTCGGGGGCAAAGAAGCTTCGAGATTGAGACTGTCGATCCTTGCTGATCATTAACTTTCAGTCACGCGCGGGTGGACGAGGATCAGCGTCGCCTGGCGCGCCCGGTGCGCCCGCGCTCCAAGCCCGACCTGATGTCTCAGCCGTCCCCTTGGCAACGTCGTGTCTGGCAGGAGGGCGACAAAGTGTGAAAGCCAAGCCCCAAGCCCCCTCCGGTCACCTCAGATACCGATAGTTCCCACCTGTAAAATTGATTCCCCGGCCGTTTCGGCAACACTTCGGGTCAAGTCTGTCAGTTGACACTAACACGATCCTGGTGCAGCCATATCACGAATTCCTCCATTACAGCAGCCACTATACACTACTGTCCACTAATATGTCCGTTTTATCCCATCGCGGAAGTGGGATCGGACTTGTCCGTCTCCCCTAGCCGCGAGTTATTTCGGCGACGGCAAATATCGGCAGTGGAGCAAGGACAGGCCTTCGGACGTCGGCGTTCGGTCATGCTGTAAGTCCAGGGCACGCTATCTTCGGGGTCGTCAATAAAAGGCAGACTGATGACGAGTACACAAGTACACATTCCCCGGGCTGACGGGTGTGATAAATCCACAAAGCACATGTACTACCAAGCACCCCCCATCACCAGCATTACCATCGTCACCATCGCCGTCCTGGACGCCGCCCAGCCGCGGCTGTGAGGCGGATCGGAGGGTACTGGAGCTAGTCACCGATAGCCTATGCTCCGATGACGAGATGCCCTAACGGCTATGAGAGGGTTGTTGTGGTGCCACACAAGAGTTCTGGCAGAACTACAAAGCCGTTAGCGGACGGACCCCCGACCCGACAGTAAATATCGAAAATGATAAATCAGTTGTAACAGCGATGGCTCCACACTACAACGACCTAATCAAGTGGCGCAGATGTTGGAATGGGCATGTCATCAGCCACGACAAGATCTGGGTGTGAAACGAGGCAGGCACAGAGAAAACCACGGATCGGCATCCCCGTGCACTGACCCCTCAGGCCAGAAGTTGTTCTGGGACCATGCCGTAATGCCTCCCCCCCAACTTGCCCCTGCCGACGGGGCCGACGGGGCTAGCCCCTGGCTTGATAGGACATGGACGCACGCACTCCCTCGTGTAGTATTCAATTTCTCGCTTTGCCCGAGTTCCATTGCACTTTGCTCTCCCTGCTGGCTAGACTTCACACTCTAGCCCCCTGCGGCCGCTGCGCCGGCGCGCCGGAACGTGCTCTCTTTCCCTTGGAGCAGCATGGTTTAGCTTCTGCCTACAACTACGTGTTTATGCAACATACCCCCCTTGGTACTGAACAATAAGCAAAACAGCTCCAGATAACGCAACCTTGCGATATGTGTCTGAGCTGCACGGCTTCGCACGGCTCTCCACTGAACAAAAGTAATGTGCACAGGAATCACTTGGCGCGCCTTGGTATGGCGTTCTCGCCGTTGTGGCTTACCTTGAATGTGTCACCGAAATTCTACCGTAGTGCGTTTGCACACCATTGTTGATTCTCGGATAAAAGATTTCTATTTTTCCGTAAGGTTCATTTTCCTCCCTGAGGCGCTGGTGAGTTAGTCGTCGGGGCCGTGGTGCTCTTTACTTTTTTAGTTTCTCTTACGTTGACAACTCAATCGTCGCGAGAGTCGCACTCTAGCCCGTTTCTCCTCGCAACCTTTGGGTTGTACGCTAACCTCAGCCCATTAGTACCTACCTCGTTCTCAGCTTGGCCCAGTCCTATCCTCGACGGAGCCGACTGTAGCCGCTTGCTTGGGTACGCGCCGAGTTGCCCCCCTCTTCCCGCAGCCGCCCGCCGGTCGTTCTCTTTGTTGTCGTATACAAGTTGCAGTGGTATTATTATCATTTATTGTTTTATTATTCACACCCGGCTCGGCATTCCCTCCCCACTAGACAGAGGGCCACTCGGCAACTCTATACGTCCACCCGTCCACTTTGCAGCAAATCCAATCCAGAACGCCCAGTCCACCCACCCGACCTCTTGTCCAGTGTAAAAATTCAGACCTTTACAAAAGGACTTTGACGTCCACCATCATCTCTCTCGACCCCCCACTGTCCATTCCTCAACCACACGTCCACATAGAGGCTAGCACACTCTCCACTCGTCGGTCTACCGCCCCCCTACCCCAATCAGCCCTCCCCCGGCAACCCCCCACCCACCGACCCCTCTCCGCTCCACCTCACAATCACGCTCTCCATCAGTTCAGACCGTGGGGTGATGGCTTCCACCGACACCGAGAGGGTGCCGCGCGCATCGCACGGTGGCTCCTTGTCGCCGACATCTCCCACGCGGTCAGCAAGCTCGTCCAACCTTCTCCAGTGCGTCTGCGGTCGCACCTTCACCAGGGTGGAGAACCTCCGCAGACATCAGCGTAGCCGTGAGTTCTCCTCATCATTCCATTTGAATCGTGATTTAGCTGACAACTCTATAGATGAGGATAGTAGGGTACGTTGATAGACCAAATTGCTCAGCTAATGACAGCGACTCGCATGCTCCATCTGCAGCCGGGCCTTCAACCGCCCAGACGTGCTCAAGAGGCACTTGCGGACACACCGCGGTCCGTCTGCGTCGCGATCAGGCGACTCACCTCCACGCACGGGACATAGCTCTAGTGCAACGACTGTTCCATCTCTTTCAGCGGGCACTCGCCAGACCAGCTCTGCATCGTCACCCCCCGAGAACGAGCTGCCTCCGGCTCACTTCTCGTACAGCCAGGAGGATGGTCATCGTCGACACAGGGGCGATCTTCCGTCAATTGAATGTACGTCCTAACCATCTGTTTGGTTCCTGCTGATCGCATAGCACTTGTCCCTGGTGCTGGCTCATTCGACGTTAATCCGCCCAGTGAGTCGTCTGCTCACGCACATTTGCTGACAGCCCAGGGTCTCGCATCCCTCTGTCCTTCCCAGTCGATGCGCTGCTAAAGAACAATTGGGGTATGTCTGGCTCCGCCATGGCGGCGTTCCGGTTGTTTTCATTTTTGTTTTGTTCTTTTACCTGACGATCATCACAGACGACAGCCTATTGTGGATTCTCCAAGACACTGCCCTGGACTTGCCGTGGCGTGACTTTGCGGCACTTGAGAATGCTATTCCTGCATCTACCGATCCCAGCTCTGGATTCTCCTTTCTTGAAGCGCTTCAAGGCTCATCTAGCCATGGACGGTCACGATATTCGGACGATGGAATGCGACGTGAGTAGTAGTAGTGTTGGTGTCGACTGCAAGCACACGACGAAAAAAATAAGGGTCCCGCAATCCAATCGAAAACCAAAAATCAGAAAGTGGCGCTGACACTCCCCGGACAGCAACCAACAGCTACCCCTCGAGACGACCCTATGTTCCTGGAGTGGATGGCCGGATTATCGAAGTCATAATTGATCCGGCAGTAGACCCCAAGCTGTGGCCTTGGTCACGCTTTTGGCTCAACGACGCCTTGTACGCAAGGGTCAAAGCAAGTCTCAGTAAGTCTCAAGCAGCATTACGGTGCAGTGGCCGCCACACTGGCTGACGAAAAAGACACCATCCCGGTCCACGACTTTCACATGCCAGAATCGCTCTTCACGGTTAACACTCTTATTAGTGGTGCGTTAAACCAGGATCGTGTCCAACGACTGCCTCCGTTGCTGACAGTTGGCAGAATACTTCACTACTTTCTACCCTCAATTGCCCGTCATTCATCTCTCGTGAGTAACATCGTGAATAAGTCACGTTGCGCGATCCTTTGGCCCTGTGCTTACCTGACCCTTACGCAGAACCTTTTCTGTTGAAAAAGCGACGCCACTCTTGCTTGCAGCCATTATTGCCTTGGGCGCCAGCACCTCGAAGATCCCGGGCTCCCGTCCCTTTGCCGTAGATCTTATTGAGATTATCAGGCGGACGCTCACCAACGTGTTTGAGAGTGACCCTGTCAATGTAGGTCCACTTTACTCCAGTGGCACCGCCAAGTTGCTGACATGTCCTCTACAGGAGCGAAACCCCGACCTGGCACATGCATGCCTGATCAACACCGCCGCTGCGCTGTATGTTGGTCACCGACGCTCGTTCGAGCTCGCTGAGCTGTCGCGGACAAGGCTTATTCAGCTCTGTCGCAAGATGCAGCTCCTCTATTCACCACCAAACTCGCAACAGCTCTACTCGTCGCTGCCGTCCCACCCTTCGGAGCTCTGGCAAGTGTGGATCGACATGGAGAGCCGAAAACGACTTGGTCTTGCTATTTTCCTGATCGACTCAATGTTCCCTTCCTTCCTGGACTCTCCAAGCTATCTGCCTCTGGGAGAGCTGCTCAACACCGCTCTTCCTTGCGACGACCGGTTCTGGACAGCCTCCAGTCCAGAAGAGTGGACGAGACTTGTCGGACACTCGGTTCTTCCTCCGTCAACGCTGTTTGCTACTGGGTAAGAGTTAAGCCAATAAGCAATACTAACGGCAGTGCTTCCCCAATCTTGATCAACAGCTTCCGAAGCGACCCCTTCCCCGCTCGCCATCGCAACCACTTTGGATCGCTGTGCTTGATTACCGCTCTCCACCACTACATCAACGAGTTCCGGTCGCAATTCTCGGTGTACCAGTCCATGGGTGCCATGTCAACTTTATCCMCCCCCAACGACAGCGAGTCCTCGCCGAGCCTCAACCACGGCTTTGATGGCCGCCGGCTTTGGTTGGAGGGCGCCCTCGATGCGTGGCGCGATGACCATTACGACGCTAGGGACCGCACCTCCACGTCCATCTCTGGCAAAGTGCTTTACCACCTGGGACACATTTCCCTCCGGATACACCTTCGTGACCTTTACGCCGTCTCCGGCAGTGAGTGCACATTTTACATGGTCCGGTATTGAAGCTGACGCCTCCCAGAAATTGGTACACCATCGGCGCTCGCAGTTGTTCCAGCTCTCAAAGCGTGGGTGCGATCGGCCGAGGCTCCCATTGCCGCGGAGCACGCAGTTCGCCTTCTCGCCGCTGTAGGCTTCCCCAACGCCTCGGAGAACCGCCTTGCCGTGCCAGGCGTGTTTGTCGCGGTGCTCGTCCTTTGGGCGTTTTTGAAATACGACGGCGCGGCGATCCACTACAGATACGACACCTCCGAAATCATGCACCTCTTCGGGTCCATACCCTCGGCATACAGCATTCTCAAGGGAGGACTCAAATACATGGTCAACAACAAGGCTTGGAAGCTGGGCTCGGCGTTCGCAATGGTTCTCGCCCAGATGGTGGACCGCGACGAAGCTGCTAGCCCCCATATTCTTAGCCCGTGCTCGACACGCTCCCTCTAAGACATTATTACATACACGAGTGTACATGAGAAGCCCAGCTAGAAGAAGAAGGAAGAACACAGCGTCCGTACTGTTTCCATTACTGCCACAACACCACAACCATATCCGCAACCATTACCACCACAAATACTATTATTATTACTGCCGTGTTGTAAAACTGTAAATAACGCTTTTAGTTGGACCCCAAATCGATGCAAACAATCAAAAACTAGTGCATGTGGCACTGAACTGACTGAACTGGCCGACGACGCCGAGAGCCGCGGTTATGGCGGCAATTGAGAAAATAATCGCAATGGTAACACAATTAATGGTCGCATTGGGGGCTCCGACGTGCCCGTGCCGATCTTTCCCTGAGAATATTCAGGGCGATCCGAATCGGCGGCCCCGGCATATCATTATTCCATGACGTCAACCCTAATTTTTTATTTCTTTCCGGTTTATGGCCGCAGCCGCAACCGGTTATCTGGATATCTGGAATTGCGCCACTCTCCCACTCTCCCACTCTCCGCCACTCTCCCCCTCCCCACCCCCCACTCTCCCCCACTCCCGGAACTGAGCAGTCAGTCACCCGTCTGGCTGTCGTCGTCGTCGTCGTGGTCAAGCCTGGACTTATCTGCTGTAGTACTAGGCGCTCATCCCCGCCCCAGGGATGCTAATGACTATGACTCTTGATCATGGAATCCACTCTTTTCTTTTTTGTTATTTTGGGCACGGGCGGCCACACGGTCGTTGAGGCCCCTGAGACACGGGGACACATGATGGTCATCTGGACCTCTGGACATGCGGATATGTGGACACGATGGCATTCTTGTCTGCGCAGGGGATGTTTGATAGATTGTTACTGCTTGTGTTGATCAGCTCTGGATCCAGAGATCTCTGCCGTTAGCGATTGCACCTTCGCGGTCAATCTCTCGTATTTCATTACAGGGCTTGGTGGTTTACCAGGTGTACCAGCCTGTGAACATGTGCGGTATGGCGGGTACACGATTGCTGAAACGTAGGACACAACTCAAATTGTAATCGCTCCTGGACGGCGACATGTCCGATACAAGACATACTGGAGAGGGCCAGGAACCAGTCTATTTGCCGTTTCTTGCCGACTGCGATGCCGTCCACAGCCTCAAGTCGTAGATTGTCGCCAAGGTCTGCTTGGCGTTATGCAATGCATCGCATCCACAATCCACAAATCTCGGACTTCGATTCTTCCATGCTTTTCGTTCGTAGCGCCCGTCAAGCGCCGACTAGTGCGGTATGAGGAATGCACGTGCCTACGCACAGGAACAGTCGGCGCCCCCGAGGCCAGACGTACGCTCTGCATGGTGAGACATGACGGGTCGGCAGCGCCCGGCATGACGATGGCACGTTAGATCACATGCCTTGGGAAAATAGAGGTGGGAGAGTACGTAATTCGCAGCAGTCATTAAGCTTAGGGCCACCGTTGGCCCGCGCATAATCCACAGTAGGCACTGTGGGAACGCAGTGTGGGAACCGGTAATTGTCGGCATTTCCACCCATGTCCCACATTCTTATGGACACTTCCGCCTGCAACCTACCGTAGATATGGCGCGCTTAGCCTTACGCGCGCTTCTGGGCTGGCTGCGGCCCGCGGCCCGTCCGGCCGGAGTCTTGGCATTCCCGCGGCCCCGCCGGTTTGCGATGTTAGCAGTGCATGATATTCGTCGGGGATCTCCCCGACGAGGCGATGGTCGTGCGACTGCTCTGCAATCTCGGCAATGCAGAACCCATCTCTGTCGCGGGCGCCGTGGTGGCTGATTTTGGTGTCTTTAGCGACTTGTCCAGACCGCAGATGTGAGGATGCGCTCCACATTGGGGGACCGCATGACGTGAGGAGGACCTGTGAGTACGACCAGGAAAGTCGCGCTCCTCCCCAACCCCATGGAGCCGAACGCCGCCTGCCATCCGTCTGCTACCGCCCCAGCATCGGCGTTGACGGTCAGTTCACTGCCACAGATGTGGCCGAACGCCGAAGTCGAGACCATTGTCGAAGCGAGGTGCGCTCCACACTCCGTAGGTCTCGGAGACTGGAGGCGGTAGCGCTTCCGCAAGGGCAGGAGTAGGTGGGAAATGCAGAGGAGACTCGCCCCAGACACCTGCTCTTCGTCCCCTGATGGGGTCAGTCTTGGTCAGATATAGAACACCAGACCCTATCGAGGTTCTCACGAACCTTGTCCGGAATCTGCACCCGTAAGTTGTTCATCAGACAGGAAGAAGAGCCCCCAACCAGTGATTCGCCCTTGCCGGGCGTCGTTGGAGTCTTCGACGCCAGGGTCACTGGAACCCCCAGCTCGCTCAAGGGTCAACCAGGTGATGAGAGCGACACATCCTTTTCCTTTTGAGGGAGGAGCACATCCTGTCGTTCCCCGGAACATTTTTGTGCGCGACCAGTGCTCCGGTGAGAGGGTCGCGGATGTTCTTGTTGCCAGGGAGGAGGGTGTCATCTCCCTGGGGAGTCGCTTCAACCCCGAGCTCACAGTGCTAGTGCAGGGTGTACACAGCTGTAGATGCTGCTGGATGCGTTTAGGAGTGCTATGGGCGTAACTGACTTCAGTGGACTCACGGTCGCCCCTTATCGACCTGGGTAGAGGACGTTGTTGTCGGAGAGACCTTCAATCCGGTAGCCCAGGTCACCTCAGCTCTACAATCTCGTCCCTGGTCTTCTGCTAGACATATTTGTCTGGCTTGCAGATATGCCAGTCGAGGTGGTTAAGCCGGGGGCGGGGCAGACCTAGAAAGGTGCTGCTTCGTGGCAGTCCACGGGAGAACGAGCGTTTGTGTCATCGCGAGACAGTACACCTGTTGTCGCTTGTGAGTGTCTTCTCAAGAGGATGCAATGCGAACGATGCGGAGTCGGCGAACTGTGTGGAGCTTAGTCACCACGCTGACGTGCTTTGCCGACGGACGGGTACGGGGTGGCTCGCAAGACCGTCCCACATCTCCAACCACACTCCCTCCTCCCACCAGCCACCCCCTGTCCGGGTTACCAGCTGACACCACAGAGTCTGCCATTTTTGTTCGTCTGCAGAAAGAACCCCGAGGGCCCGTTATGCATATCGCCATGACGGTCCGGAGAATTCACCCTGCAGCTCGTAGGCGGAGGAATCTCGGTTCCGCGGAAACCCATCTTTTCGGGCCCTGGTGGCTGATGGACTCCTGCTCGCCCAGAGTGCTTGCGATGGAGTTGGTAAATGGCTCCCAGACGCCTCCTATCGTGTATAGTTCGTCTTGGAGTACAGTGTTAGCCGTTTCCTTCCACTTGTGAGTCAGAGCGTCCGGAAAAGAGGGAGGCGGATGTCATCGCCATTCGCGCTTGAGCTATATCGGAAGCCGAAGTCAGCCATTGGCGAGACCCAGGACCGTGCATCCCAGACACGGAGGGGCTCTCGACAAAATTCGCGGGAAGTGTACTGTGATCAGTGCTTCTCAGAGACACCTTGAGACACATTTCGCTAAACAGGAGCCGACGGCAGCTCAGGAAGGGTGTGAGAGGGTAATCGACAACCGATCCTCGCTCACTGGCATTTGAGCCAGTCCCTCCTCCCCAACACCGTCCGCGGGCTAGCCAGTGGGTCCTATCGACTCAGCGGCACGCGAAGACCTTCACAGAGCGGAGTTATCCTGAAGAATTGAGCACGAGGAACAACCGCGAGGACCCAGCGACGCGGTCGTCATCAGCCGCCAGCCATTCATCAATCCTCCGCTGCCGCCAGAGTTTTCCACTTTGCGTCCCAGAAAATTGTCATACGACTCTACTCCATCTCCTCAATGCTTGACCTTTGTTGGGAAGCTCTAGGTGGTGGCGGGGATGAGAACGACTGGTGGACCGCTGGATGCTCCGGGGTGGCGGATGGCGCTGAACGTTGTCCCATGGCTACTGTGTTCGACGAAATCACAATACTCCAACTGACCTCTCGGGAGTGGATCCCTCCGCGTACCGTATACTGTCTCCTGTTCATTTTATCAGCTCTAGATGTGTATGCAGATGTTCTAGTGACAGAGAGACCGCCGCTGCTCCGATCGGTCTGCATGTCAGCCCAAATGTGATTTTGCCCCCGCTCGCTGCTGTCCGTGGCGGCGCCTTCCGATCTTGCCCAGAAGCTAAGAATCTATTGGCCTACGTTACCAGGCCCTTCGTGCTCTACTCGATGCCTGCTGTAACTGTGCAGTAATTGCGCTGCCGATCATCACCTGCAGCACTCGTCAACTCACGATCATGAGTGGGAGGGCTGAATACGGGACGGGCGCTTAGCACAGTGGGGGGGGCGGAGCTACCTCTAGTCCCGTACACCTGCGTCTGCTTTAGGCTATACTCACGTCTAGGATTGAGAATGAAAACAACAGCGCAGTCGAGGGAGTAAGAGAGGCTCGGAGCACAACAGCACAATGGGAGTACAGCGGCGTACAGCGGCGTGTGAGGCGGTTTCCGATGCGATCCGCGATCCGTGAGCTCCGACGGTGCCACGCAAACACTACAGAGTCCGCGTGCCTCGGTAGCTGGCGCACCCGCCAACGTAATTACCTAAATTACAAGTCAGTCTCAGGGCCAGTCCACGGATAGCCACTTCTCTGCTCCCTCTCGGCCACATGCACGGCACCCACAGTACTCACAAACTCTGTTGCGAGGACGTCGACGACCCTGGTTGCCGCAATGGGGAGTACGACTCCCAGGAGACGTCTAGGCTCCACGATTGTCCGTGTGTGGCTCCTCCGGGCGTTGCCTGAACGACAGCTCGTTCACAGCGCATTCACAAACTCCCACAGGGCAAACGGGCACAAGGGCTGTCTCTGTACGTTATGCTGCTCAGCGTCTCCGCTTTCCGCGCTGCCACATTGAGAGGTACGCACATCACGTGAATCCCAGTTGATCCGAAAGAACGGTCGAGGGGATAGTTTTCCCAGCGCTGTTCACATGTCCGTCCTATTAGCCGTCGAGGGATCAGTCTCCGACAGCCGTGGCTATCGAGGGATCGCTGAGCGGTGGTGAAGGCCGCTGATAGATTGTGATAGAAGGCCCTCGGGCGGAGGCCGCGGCGCGACCATGAGATCTGAGTGGTCAGCGTGTTCGTTCGCTTGCAGCATCCCCAACGCGTTGGCTTGAGGAGCTGATTGACAGGGAGGAGCGTGACCCATTCAGCACTCACAGGTCCATACCGACGTAGCCGACGTCGATTTCTAAAAGCGCGGTACCTGGAGTACCGGTGTTGTAATTGTGTAAGCCCCGGGAGCACCACCCCCGTCAGTCTCTCGACCAACGACTCTGGGAAGAAGCAACATCTTACCAACAGTTCCATAATTGCAGACCGCTAACTATCAAGAGTGTACATGCCTTGGGGGGTGTATAAATATGCCAGGCATCCCTGTACTACTGTGTATGAGGGTCGTTTCATCTTTCGATTGTGGACTGACGTACCACCCGCGGCCGTCCCTCACTATCGCAACAGCCGAGATCTCGTCAGTGGGGCCAATCGTGGAAGCTGTATATTTGTCGAGGTAATACTTTCTTTCCCCCTCTCCATTTTATCTTTATCATCATTCTGGTCACTGCATAAATTCCGAACGCGCGGAATACACGATGGCAACGCGTCCGCGTGCTGCCAGTCTGCAAGCTCCTGCCGTGAAACCGTGACACGTTGAGCCCGACAAGATGCCAATGAGAACCGGGCCGGCGTCGATAAGCGGAGACTCGACCCAAGCTGCTGGCACGCTCTGAGAGGTTCGTCCGCAGTCACTGACACCCCACCTCTGTGTGCGAGTTTTTAACACAGAGGGTTATCCAAACGTCGACGTGAGGACAGCGACAGCAGGCTGAAGCTACATCTGAGCCTTGGTCCACTGACGCTCAACCTCGCAAACAGTCTCGGCTTCTGTTCCTGACAAAGCGTCTTGTTCCGTCTAGTTGATGATTGTGGGGATTGCATTTGAAGGTGATGGTCTGGCACTTGCGTGACGCTCACCGTCATGACAATCTCCAGGCGTGGGCCGACTTGGTCGGCAGTGCCACGCTCTGCAAGGAGACTGACGGGATTTGACTGATACTCGATCAGTTCCGGTTTCACTCGGCTCACTCCTACTGGCCTAGAGACGCCCGGAGCTTGTGGATGCTTTAGGGGATATGGAGCAGCCCGTGGCACAGCGTTGTGGCGCGCGCCTCGGAATGCCACGTTGAGCGCTTCAGCCCCATCGCTCATGGTGGTCAGCCAACTCTGTATGTATGCATGCTACCAAGCTGAGCGGGAGATACGGGTGACTGGGTGAGTATCAATGTCCAGTGAGCACGTCCTGGAGGTGAGCTCAGGCCCAATGTGGTGTCGAACCCTCTCGTCGCTACAGTGCCGCCGACGTACTCATTTTGCGCTCGTGAATGGTAATCGAAAATGCAAGTGACAATGGACAGCCAAGGTGTGCGATAAGCGGACTTGGGACCTCGACGACATGCCGCGCACCTCCAGCCCTCTTCGTAATGCAAATGGTATACATCCGAGTATCACAGATTCAATACAGGCAGAGAAATAACTACACATAACACAATTATATACTAGAGTTAACAGAGCGGAGCTAGCTTTCCTCCTGGTCGGCATCGCCAGCGAACATGTGCGCGAGGCCATCGGCGGCTTCGTCCTTGGCGGTGACGAAGACTTCGAACGCAGTGCGCTCTCCCTTTGCGAGCTGCTCCTCGCGCGACTTGTTGCCGTGACCAAGACCCGCTGACCAGCCCTTCTCGCGTGCATAAGCTTCGGGTGACCGGTCAAGCAGAACCTCAAGATCGGCGTCCGAAATGATCATGTCGTCGGCGGTGGCAATGTTGATCTCTTCTCCCTCGAGATCAAGGAGAGCTCGAGCCATTTCGGCGGTGGACTGCTCTTGCCTCGCCGCACGTCCCAGGAGAACGCGACCGTTTTCGTCCACCACGCTGCCGAACTTGCCCTGCTGAATGACCAGCGCCTCGAGCTGGCGCTTACTGGAGGCCTTCTGCAGGATTTTGGTCTCCACAGTGTGCTCAGACACGAGGCGGAACACTAGGACCGGTTTAGTCTGGCCGATACGGTGGGCGCGATCCTGGGCCTGGAGATCCATCTGAGGGTCTGAGGTCAGCTCTTATCTGCTGGCACGAACTCACTCCAGTCGTTGTCAAAGAAGATGACAGTGTCGGCAGCGACGAGGTTGATACCCAGCCCACCAGCACGAGTGCTGAGAAGGAACAGGTTCGGGGCGCCCTTGCGGTTTCCGCCATTGTTGAACTCATCCATCTGAGCTCGGCGGTCCTCCTGAGACGTGCTTCCGTCAATGCGGCAAACATTGAAGCCCTTGTAGACGGTGGCCCAATCCTCGATGACGTCCAGCATGGTCGTGAACTGCGAGAAGATGAGGACCTTGTGCTTCCTGGCGAAGAGTGCGTCGAGGAGACGATTCAGGAGCAGCATCTTGCCACTGCCATTGATCAGGTCCTCATTCACCTTGAAGTTGCCAGTTTCGTCCACAGGCCACTCGAAGAGGAACGGGTGTGAAGAGATTTTGCGGAGCTGCATGACCAGGTTCTGCAGCTTCATGTTGTTCACCGACTTGACCGCCTGCATGTACTTGTCCTGTGCGAGTTCCGCCGCTGTCTTGACTTGGGGTGCCGCCGGCTTCTTTTTGGCATCCGCCTCAAGCTGACGGAGCCACTTGGAATCGCTCTCCTCGATGTTGTAGTTGACCTCTTTGCGGCGGCGGACTTTGCGACCGTCCTCCACTGTCTCCTCCAGGAAGATCGGGTCGCGGCCCTCTGCCTCCTCGGGAACTACGTCGCCCGCCTTCATGGCGATGAGATACTGGCGAATATCGCGCTTGAGAATGGCCTGGTAAATGTCCTTCTGGAGCTGTGTGAGGGGGGCGTAAAGAAGGTACTCCTTCTTAGGAGGAAGGTCCTTCTCCACCTCGACCTTGAGACGACGGAGTAGGAAGGGCTTGAGGATACCGTGGAGCTGGTGGACGATGGAGGTCTTGTTCAGTAGACCGTCACTGGAAGACATGTCACTAAAGTTGAACCACTGCTGGAACGAATCGAGATCGTCAAAAATATCGGGGAGGATGAAGTTGAGCAATGACCAAAGCTCTGCGAGGTTGTTCTGTCCGTCAGCTTCGTCATACAACCAATACCTACGTGAAGAGGGGTACCAGTGAGGATCATGCGATTGGCACTCTTGTACGTCTTTAACTCCTGGATGAGCCTAATTGTCAGTTGAGCTCTTATCATAGAACACTCACTTGCAGTCGAGGTTCTTGAGACGGTGGCCCTCGTCGACAACAATGAACTTCCAGTCGTATCGCGAGAGATACTTGCGGTCACGAATGACGATCTCGTAGGTCGTCACGATGATGGGGAATGTGGCAGTGTTGGCCTTTGCCTTCTTCGACGAAGGCACCCGCATGCTGGTGCTACGCAGCTCGGCGCGGTGCTCGGGCGTTCCGTGATACATCAACACAGGAATCGTTGGGGCGAACTTTTGGAACTCCGCAATCCAGTTGTACAGCACCGAGAGAGGGCAGACAATAAGGAAAGGACCCCAAATGGACTTGGCTCGAAGATGGGCAAGGAACGAGATGGTCTGCAGCGTCTGAGTTTGTCAGCGACTAGACACCAACGGCACGTACCTTTCCAAGACCCATTTCATCCGCGAGAATGCCGTTCAGGCCATTCTCATACAGAGAGATCATCCACTGTACGCCAGCCAGTTGGTAGTCACGCAACTTGGCGCCGGTCACAAGAGCTGGTTGCCGGAAAGAAAACTGCTTTTGATCCTCGGGCACGTCGTCGCCCTCGGCTTCATTGTCGCCCTCGTCCTCCACTTCTTGATCCTCAGGTTCAGGTACCGGCGAAGACTCTTCCTTGACTTCGACCTTGGCACGCTTGCGACGGGACTTGCTCTCGGGAGCGGCTCGCTTCGCAGCAGTGGACGACTCGCCGGAGCGGCCTCCGCGCATACCATCACGACCGGTAGCGATGGTGGAGGACTCAGCTTCCCGCTTGACTTTGTTGGCACGGCGGACCTCGGCACGCTCCTTAGCCTTCTGCTTCTTCACCTGCTGCTCCTCCATGCGGTCGCCAATGACTTTGGCGTACAGTGTCGACTTGTCCAGCAGGAATTTGAGCTGTTGGGCGCGTTTCTCGGCCTGTCCAGTGATAAGGAGGCATTTTGATAGCGTAGTGTGAGGGATCGGGCGTGATAGAAGAGATTGGGGGCGTGTTCGAGGGAGGAAAGGGAGCAATGGTGAGAACGGAATGTAATGTCAGCCACGGCTCGTTCCACAGGGGGCGCGACTATATACTTACGTCGGGGTCCGCAGCATCAAGCACACCAGCCTTGGAGTTGTCGGCAGCAGCTGCCTCTGGAGCATCCTGAACCGTATCAGGCGACGCCTGGTGGGGTGTCTTGGGCGACGAGGCCATCGATTCAGGCTGGCTATTCGACAACGACGTCGTGAGGGAAGGAACGGACGACGAAGGCAGCGAGCGGCGCGCCATCGGGTGCTAGTGTGGGGAGGGGATAGGTAGTTTAGATAGCAGGACAGGGACTAGGGCAAATGCAGGAGACACCGACAAGAAAGAGTGGTTGATGATGACAGAGGACTCGGTGATGGTAATGATGTTGAAAGCAACCGCGCGACAGCGAGCAACCACGCTCATCCTTGTGTCATTTACTTTTGTTTTCTCACCCAACCAGCATCCAACACTGGCTGGGAGAGACGCGTCCAAAAGTCGCGTCAACTGGCCTAGAGCACGGAGGCAAAATTTCAGGCAATTTATTACGTCAGCAAACCGGGTCAGTAAACAAACTCAGCGTCCACCGCGAACAACTGACAGCAGATGCTATACACTATGCATAGGTAATGGATCTAAGACTAGAGCGACGACAGTACAAGCTCAGCACGCAGGTTTGAGAAGGAAGAGAGCTCATCTCCCTGTTGTAGATCGTGGTTTGAGTGCCGATGAGTAGAGACGTGTGTCAGATTTGGATAAGGAGACGGGTGGTAGAATGGCGGTAGTCGGTCAGCTAGGTGACGATGGGTGTCTC
Organism: Apiotrichum gracile; assembly: GCA_001600335.1. NCBI lineage: Eukaryota > Fungi > Basidiomycota > Tremellomycetes > Trichosporonales > Trichosporonaceae > Apiotrichum > Apiotrichum gracile. The sequence goes on from BCJO01000005.1 coordinate 3,432,141, forward strand.
CGTAGCTGTCCCACTTCGAGGAGCTTTGCTAATGTAACTGGGTGTCAAGTAGGTACTTGCCGACATCCCTATGTTATCCTGCCGCCACCCGGGGTCGATTATGGTGAAGTAGCAGCAGAACCACCCATATAAACAAGAATGGAATGAATGGGCGATTGTACGCGGGGCTACATAGTCAGGAGTGGCGACATCTCAGATGAACGGCCCGATCCCCGAGCACCAGGTAGCGAGCGGGCGATTAGTATGGACGGCGCTCGTCAGTAAGCTGCGGCACGGGTGTTAGATCTGAGCACTAAGACGCCTCATATTGATAGTGTCAGTGTATTTCCTCCCGTGACGACAGGCCCAAGAGACCATTTCGCATCGAGCTCCTGAGACGCGATCTGAAAGTAACGTGATCTGAAAGTATTGCGAAGTGCGGAGTCAGCGACGTTCCCAGCTCTCGCCGAGCGCGCCGTGAATGAAAGTTGAATGGGAGGTGTAGACGGCACAACCCCCGTATTGCGTGTCTACCGTGTCGCAGGCTCTTGCACCAAGAATTGTTGAATAGATAGATGATGTTGAGTGAGGAAGTGCATGAGGAGGACGTTACTTGTGGATCCGCAGACATGTCATGCATCTCGAATATGTCACTGAATGTTCGTTACGTAAAGATTAACCCACGTGAAAAGCATATGGACTGACTTTGGCATTGATGCCACAGTCATCCGGAGTTTCGGGGTTACACCAAAATTGACTGGAAACTCTGTCCAATTTGTCGGCACCCTGGCGTTTTTGGCTGAGCGGGTGGTGGGACAGGATTGTGCAGTGGGAGGTGGCTGCCTGGAGGGGTACGGAGTGCTGGCTGGCTGGCACACCAATTTGTCGCTCGGCTCTATCAATTTGTCCTCCTCGACCATCAACCCACCCACCCAAAAATACCACGATGAGCAAGAGTGAGCGTCTCTGAAATCCGCCCCGCACAGTCTGGCCCGTCGTCGTCTACGTCGCTCGCAAAATCCGCAACACGCCCGAGTGTCTGGAGAGGGAGAAATGATATCGAAGAACGCACCGGCTTGGACGATTGCGCGCAAGGAGGGAGAAGAGCGCGGATTGGGAGACGGCGGAGAGAGGGTTTTGGGAAGTGTCTGGGCGGCGTAGAGAGGACGTGGTGGACCGAACTCTACACGTTTAGAGGGGGAAACTACGTTCAAAATCTGCCCTGCCCAGACAAGTTTGAGACGGGAGATTGAGGATTCGACCACGACGACGACCGACGACGGACTGTGCTGGAACGATATCGATCGAAATACGGGGCTATTGCTAACTGTACAGACGCCGCCACCGGTACCAAGTTCAGGATGTCTCTCGGTCTCCCCGTCGGCGCCGTCATGAACTGCGCTGACAACTCGGGTGCCAAGAGTGCGTATCGAAATTCGCGATTCTGCAAAAGTTAGGGAGGTGCAGCCGTGTGTGCACACGACTTTCGGCGCACAACATGCCGCGCACCTCCCTCGCTCTGCAGAGCCCCTCAGCGCAGCTGTTCTCTAACGCTCTACAGACCTCTACGTCATCGCCGTCGTTGGCTTCGGTGCCCGTCTTAACCGTCTCCCCGCCGCCGCCGCCGGTGACATGGTCATGGCTTCGGTTAAGAAGGGTAAGCCCGAGCTCCGTAAGAAGGTCATGCCCGCCGTCATCTGCCGTCAGCGCAAGCCCTGGCGCCGTAGGGACGGTGTCTTCCTCTACTTCGAGGACAACGCCGGTGTCATCGTCAACGCCAAGGGCGAGATGAAGGGTTCCGCCATCAACGGCCCGTGAGTACACTGTTGTGTGGTATTTGAAGAACTGTCAAACTGACTTGCCAGCGTCGCCAAGGAGTGCGCCGACCTCTGGCCCCGTATCGCCTCGAACGCCGGTACCGTCGTCTAAGCGCTTGTTTGCGCAGAGTTGGGGATACATGGGTGTACGATGCACGAGCTATACGGCTGCGTTTTGACTGTAATGTGGACAGTGTGGAGGGGCAGTTGGATGCGGAGGAGCCCTGGGCAATGTGCAGTGATGGCGGCAGAGTCGTGATAACTGATGACATTGGCCCATGAACTAAACTACCACAACGACAATATAAACCAAGGAAACATGTCCTCCCGCGAAACACTACTCGAGATGTCCGAATTACAACTGTGGAAGGCCGTACGCGAAACCTACGATACCGACAAGATATGCCGCCCAAATCGCTATTGGTGTCAACTACGGTATGCTTTCAACTGTTGCCAACTCACAGAGCTTCTTCTTGGGATGCGTGGACAAACTGTGGCCGATCATGGGAAGGCCCATAATGTTGCAGAATGTGTGGGAGAGGATGGATGGAACCACAGAGCCTGGTGTGAGCGACATGTCGCAGCAGAATCTCACCAGTGCGGAGGTAGAGGTACGCCGCAATCCAGCCGAACAATGTGGTGTATCCCAGCTGGAAGACTACTGTCAGTAGTGCGCGCCCAAGGCCTCGATACTCACTGGTACCGATGGCTGCCATCTTCGCAGCGCGAGCTGTTGATCCCCCGCTGCGAAACGCCTGGTACGCGTGGTGGATGTGAGCTGATATTAGAATGAGTACTCTAATGTGCAACCCTACCGAGACCAAACCAGAGCGGAGTTCCGAACACGATCTGCTTCCATGACAGACGGCCAAGGAGGGAGACGGAGATGATTGCTGATCGGAACACGAGCTCCTCTGTCAAAGGACCCTATTGTTCAGCTCTACCCAGACTGATAAGACATACCACCACGTAGTTACGTAGCTGGGGAAGACCCCACTCGTTTGCAAAGTTGTTCTGTCCAGGGAGCTCGCCGTCGAGGAAGTAGCCGTACAGGGGACCGACGAAGAGGATGGGGCACAGGAGATATGCCAATGGCTTGTGAAGAGCCAGCGACGAGAAACCAGCGAGGCATGCTGCGGGATAGATCTGTAATGTGAGCAGAGTTTGTTAGGCAGCGGCGCTTCAACTCACTGCCTTGGTGAGCTTGTAGCCGCCGAGCTTCTTCACCAGAAGGACGACGGCAGAGAGACACATCCGCGTCGCTTGTGATACGGCTTTCATGCGCAGCTTCATAGTCCCCGGATGGTCGCGGTGGCCCGGAGGGGGGTACTCCACGGGCTCCCCCTCCACTTGCTGGTATCCGAAGAACCGCTGGGCGACGTACAGCGATCCCACATAAACGCCGGTGAACGCGAACGCGAGGCCGTTAGCCTGCAGGGGTGTAATGCCCACCGCCAGAGGCGGTGGAAGTGCGAGTATAGGATCGAGAGAGACCATGTATAGGTATATAGGTGATGGAGTGAGTGGCAACAGTTGGAGACGTGTCGATACAAGTCGTGTTCGACAACAATAGGCAACTCATGGTGACTGCAATCGCGATTGACTTTGAGCTTTTGACGAGGGATGGCTGAGACCACGTGACCAGTGCGGGGTAGATCAAGATACCCCGCATTCCACTCACTCCAAAACACTCCACTGTTGTCAGACGTCGTTGCATCCGTTTCAACCACTTCAATCCTCCGCTTGTCGCCACCAGCAATATGGACGACAACCAGCTACAACGAGTGCGCACATACAAGCAATAATACATGCAGAACTGACTCTGCTCAACAGGCCCATCACTTGTCTGCTCAGGGGGCAACGCTGTCGCGCCCAGCGGACGCCGACGCGGCAAGCCTCCGCAAAGCCCGCGATGCGTATAGTCAAGCTGCCGACCTGTTCGAAGCGGAAAGTGCGGCCGCTGACAGTGCGGTAAGCTCCAAATTGATCTGTTGCAGGTGGGGATCTGACACTGTGTAGACGCGCCAGACCCTCCGTATGCTGCTCTTACAGCACCGCAAGCTGGCCCGTGACCTTGATCGACGCATAGCTAGTCTTGGTTCGGCTCCGCCGTCGCCCGCGTCGGAGCACTCGCCGGCCTCGACTTCCCCGTCAGGCTCGACGTCACCCTTCTCAACGGCAGGTCCGTCAAGGTCAAGGAGCGGAACGCGGACTCCGACTCTTGGAGCTCGACGTGCTTCTGGGGCGACGGTGGGCCTTAGCGCCGGAAATGGTGGTACGGTCAACCGCCCAGGGCTAGGTGTGTCATCCCTTCATTTGCAAGATTGCGCGATTCGGACGATCAAGGCAGCATGCCAGCTAACACAACAGTACATGCCACGTCCATCCCACCCTTCTCCCAGCGTCCCGTCGATACTATTCCGCCACCTCCACCCTCCGCACCGTTCAGGAATCCCAGCAGCCCGCGAGAGCTGTACTCGAGCAGTTCTAGCTCAGAACCACCAGACGAGAGTTTCCTGCTCCCTGCCGCTGGTGCCGACACGCATGACCCATTCTCGCGGTTCTGGGGCTTGCTGGAGAACATGCTCGATGACATCAGCATGCCCAGGGCGCTTGCCTCGGCGCCAGTTGAGGTGCTGGCGGCGATGCCGACCAAACAGAGACCGGCCAAGGGCAAGTCGAAAGGGAAAACACGCGGTGAGTGGCGTGTACGTTCTCCAGTTCTGACACTGTTCAGCGGATCGCAGCCCGTCGCCCTCTGAGTCGTTCTACTTAGTGCCGCGGGGGCGCGACAAGCCTGATGCCAATGACGGGCCTGTACGCAATACGTCACCTTCGGCCAAGACGAACGAGGAGCTCGCGCTGGAGAATGAATCTCTGCGGGCGTCTCTTGATGCGCTTGCCAAGCATACGCATCAGGTGGAGATGGCCAATCGCGTGCTCACCGAGCGCGCCGAGGAGCGCGACAAGCTCGTGCGATCAGTCGTGACTGGGGTGCGGCGTGAGGTGAGTTGAAGGAGCCGATGGACGCCGTGACATTAGTTTTCAGCCTCAAGGTCGGGTTTCCCTCGATACTGGACACATCATCGTCCCTGTCTGCTGACCCTTCCAGGCCCAGAAAGTGCGGCATGATCAGGAAGTGATGAGGTCGCAAATGTTGGCATCGACTGCAGGTCAGCTTCCGGGACAGCCCATGGGCCCGCCTGTTGCCGGTGAGTGCCCTCCCAACGCGATACGACGACTTGTTCTGTGACAATGGCTAACTCTCTGCAGCCCTACGGAGGCGAGTGGGAGAACTCGAAGGGGAGGTCGGACAGCTCAAGGACGAGAACTCCAAACTTGTAAGTAATCAGATCTGACTTTTGAGTCACCGCATAATGTCCTTCGATGACATTACTGACGCAGGTTCTAGCGCGCCCAACTAGACAAGTTCAAAGAGAAGGTGATTGGGCACCAAAATCCCCACCGAAGCTGTGGCTGACATTCTCAAGTGGGACAAACTCAAAGCGAAGAAGGAAGCGAAGGTGGCACTTGCAAAGGCGCGTGCCTCGGCGACACCTGACCCGGCATAGACGGATGGGAATCGTCAGCGGCTGCAGGATCTTGCAGAGGTGTCACTTATATATATATATATACTGTCCAGTCAGCTTTGGTCCGCTCTCCAGTCCTTCAGGAGGCAATTTATGGAGTCATATGGTCCCGTTGACCCATCAGGCCGAGGCTTGAGAGCAAGGAATGCCAAGCGACAAGGGTTGGGACTGCACCTAGTGATGCCTACCCCAGGAATACTTGACCTGCGAAAGGCACTCCTGACTTGGCTCCTTGAAGTCGAGTCTGACATTGGCTGGAGGCGTGCGCTCGGAGGTTTCTGTGTTGATCGCGATTGGGTATCGGGTAACAATCCCCTCCTGGTTCAGCCCCTCCAGGATTCGACTAGCACATGACCCTTCGGAGACGGTGTTGTCTCTGTTGACGAGTGCATGGTCTCCGCACGCCGTCGGCGGCGCTATTCTGAATCTGATTAGGCGTCCAGGGCCTTTGAGGGAACCCACGCCAGCCAGGCCCCAGGATCTCGGTGGCGGCTTCAGAGATGACATAAGAACGCCCGTTGACCGTTGCTGGAGTCACCGCGGTGCACCGGACGCGGAGGTGGACGCCGCAGGGCTATTTGCTAGGTGGCGCAATTGATCGAGGACGTTCCCTCTACAACAATGCGCAGACCTGCCAGGTCAGGACGGCGTCCACTATTCAACCCGGAGTGTCGGAAGAATGCCACTTGCTCCACAGCTCGCTAGCGTTCCAGTGCGCCTCCGCCTGCGTATTGTTCCTTGCTGGAATGCCAACCGCAAGTAGCTGTGTCAGTCGGGGCCTGAATGGGGCGTCGCAGCGACTAGGCAGCCATCTTGTTGTATTTGGCAGCACCGACAGTCCGACCGGCTGCGCACCACAGGATACCGCCGTAAGCGTGTTCAGCCGGCGGCGAGAGCCTCGTATCGTGAGTCATCTGGCGGACATTGTCCCCTGGCCCTTGAATGTATTTATTGCTTGGCAATCGCAGAGGTACCCACCGTTCTCGCAGTTTGCTGGATACCCGGGAACCGTTTCAACGGCGGCTCAGCTGGCTTATGGGCGCCGCACCCTGTCTACGGACTCGGGCGATATCCTGTGAGCCCCGAGATCTGGGGAGCAAAGACATATATACCTGAGTGTCTCGGCTTCAGTGACACTAGCGCAGGTGTCCACGACTTGGATCTGTGCAGTTATCCTCTCAGTATCTAGACGCCACGGTTTTGACTTGGGGCGGCGCGATGGCGGAGGGGCTCCTCCGGTCTCAGCCCAGGCTGGGACGAGAATGTTCCAGCGAAGGGTGAAAGCTCTGCAGGCGCGAAAATGCATACCATACATTTGCCAGGGATGCGCACAGCGACCGAAAGACTGAAGATAAACATGAGATGCAGAGAAAAAAACGGACAGTCCATCACTCGTAACAAGCTACTCATCGCCCCATCCATCACATCATCCGCACCAGCTACTTCTGTTTCCCCCTCAAATCTCATCTCTGCGCTACAGCCAACCCAACGCCTCGGCCCACCTCAGTCAAGCACATTCCCTTGCAACCGTAAACTCTATCTCGCTCCTGCCACCAACAGACCTCGATATCTGCCAGTTTTGGACTAGACGTCGCTGCCACAGTGACAGTCACTGTTCGCTATCGTAATCAGCGTGGCGACCGTACGTACAGAGATCCGTATCGACGATACGACAATCCCCCGACCACCACTACTACTGGAGAGGACGAGACAGCTTCCCCCTCTGGACTCAGGAATCAAACAGTTGCTGTGATCACTCCGCCAACGGCACCGGCAACGTCCAGTGTTACAGCATCATCGGTTGGGGCGCGCTTTGCCCATCCTCGACCTGTTGGTGACCACATCATCCCCACTTGGACCAAGCCACCTAGTTAGTGCATAGCTCCTTCCTCCCGCACATCATCTGGCACCGCAGCTGCCATACCCGACAATCACCCTGGCTCATCTGCGGCCTCGTGCGACCAACCTCGTCAACTTTGTTTGTGAACGGCTAGCAGCCCTCGCTTCAGATCTCATTGTCACAGCAAAGCTTGATTGTTAATCTGTACCTTCGGAAGCAAAGCACCCGTTTATGGGAACAGAGCCAAGATATACACGACTCTCTTCAGCATTGCGGTGATTCTGTGTGTCTGCTTGAAATCACGCCCGTCCCCGCCGGTTTCGGTCGACACTGCCATTGCCCCTTCTCCTGCCTCGTCATCTCAACGCTTGAGTGGTGGTTACGCAGCGACAACACAGGTCTCGCCGCAAAGTCTCCGGTCACGATAACACCAATCGCCCGTCAGGTCCCAACCCCCTCATTAGGCTGTTGCAACTTGGTAAGTGTCCGCGGACCAAAATCCAACCTTCCGCTCTTTCTGCTCTCATGCAGGCAGCCGAGGCTAGTGTGCAGAACCGGCAGCACACTTGAGCTTTTGCGTTTGCCATGGGATTCCCCATTGCGTACGGGCCCCTGAAGTGACACGTTTGGTCCGCACAACTCTAAACCTAAGTTGCAATTCCAGAGGAGCAGCATCCTCAAAGCCTGGAGCGACTTGGCATGCTCCCACTGCGCCACTTCTCTCCCAGATCTCTCCTCCCAAACCTTGTGCTCGCCCGAGGTTATAGGAGCGTGGGATGAAGCATGGCGCTGTGCGGCGGCGGTGGCGGCGGCATCGGTCCCGGTATTGGACTTCGATCCCCGCGAATGTATGCACATTGGAGACGCCAGCGTTACTTTCTCGGGTTGCCGTCCCGCTCCACCCTCATCTCCAAGGACAGTCCGATACCTGTGACACGCCCGTAGTTCAGAGAAAGGAGGCTCACCACATTCTAGTCTTCGGCAACCCGTTCAGGCTCGGCTCCAGCAACCGTGTAAGTCGTTTATGCTACACTGAGAGACCAATTAGACCACGTAAAGGCGCCCCTGTGCATAGAATGCGCAGAACAATTCATTTTGTGCTAAGATTTGTTGGTTCAAACTCAATATTCGTACGCTGGACCCCGTACTGGGCAGTCGCCAAAGTTGACTCTTATCCGAGAGCTTGTGGACGGCTGTGTCGCCTGCACATTCCTCTGACTGCTGATGACACCTTGGTGCCAATGGTGGCAATCAAGACTGCTGTGGCGGTTCGTAGACATACGAAACCCACATTCTGCACCTGAGCCATGCCTGTGTGGAAGGCGCTCAACGCTCTCAGTGTCCACAGAGTCCCCGACATCTTCACCGTCCTAACATACCCCCTCCCCCGTTCATCGCATTTTATTGCCGATCGCTGACACTATCCTCAATGCCAGCCCCATCCAATTCTGCCACCTGTATTAGATCTGTCACGCTGTTCGAACGGTCTCCCTCACCCTTCAAACCGATCTGCTCACCACCTGATCAAAGTTGCATCCGACCTGTGAGGCCAGAGAGCATATAGTTTGCTGAAAAGGGTTGACACGAATAGGAAGCTCGGTCTTGGCCCTGGTCCATCCCATCTGCACAATTGTTGTGACACAAAGAACGAATAGCAACAAGGTGAGTACGTGCTCCAAGCTCGTTGCGTCAGGACGAGCGGACCATTTCTTGTTCGCTTCCTACAGGCCCAGAGGCATGTGCTCGTTGTACAAAGCGACGCTGGAGCACTACGTCGGCGGCTGTCAACCAGCCACCCTGGATTGCCATGGGCCCCATGTCAACGCGGAGCCACCAATCCGTGATGGGTGTGTGTGAATCCTCCTTCTCGGGGACATGGTCCGTTTCTTCCCTCGGCGTGACATATTGCGAGGGAGCGATGGCGCGTTGGGGATGTTTGCCTGGCAGCCCATGTTCTCCTCCTCCGCCGTTGGCGGTTGCCAAACGGTCGACCTACCCTCGTGTGGCCGGTACACAAGACCTTGTGTACCCAAACTGCCACACATGTTGATGCCCCTGGTCCGCATGCGCTGGCCGTGAAATCGTGTGAGGAACACTCGTTCTGTGTGCCGGAGAGTTGTGCTTGGGGATTAGTCCAGAGGGTTGTTGACATCTTGCATGCTGCTGCTTGGGCAGTGCTTGGGGAGGCGCACGATAAAGTTGACCGCACGTCTCTGAAGTGATCCTCGTGCACCCCGGTTTACCCAGTTCCTGCCCGCGAGGAGAGGACAGGGGTGAACTATCAGGTGACCTGGTTGTGCCTGTCTCCATGTGAACAAGCCGGATGGCGCTCGCCGCACACTGTTGACACAGGCACGCACTCCTTACGACCTGATGAGCCAATACCTTGTTCTGTGCTGAAGGGGGAGATGTGAATCCGTTCTAGAAGGTATATTCTGACCAAGACGCAGGTCAAGCTTGGCTTCAAGGAGCAAAACGTACGCCCCCGCCGGTTCGATCACTTGGAGGAATCATTTTCATTTCAAACTCTGATAGCAAAGAGGCGTTCTCGCATAACAGTAGTGATTGCTCCTGCTTGGCACTGGTCGACCTCGTCATAGAACAAAGCAAACCACACCCAGCTGCACGACATTGGCGTATAGTCCTCGTCAAGCCCGTCGTTGTTCACCATTGGACCGCCCCAGCTCGCCGACGACAACAGCCGCGGTGGACTGTCGACAAAGGGCCACAGAATCACCAAAGGAGCAGCCCTGATCTCTGGTATCGGCATTCGCTAGGTGCTAGACCAAGCCGTTGTGAAGGTGAGTTGTTGGTGTGAGATTTTCGGAATCGGGCACGAGGACGAGGAGAACCGTGGATACTTTGGAGTTTGTGCGTCAAAACGCTCGTTTCCTGGAGGGAGGATGGGAGAGCCCAGCGAGAGGAGAGGACGAGGGAGAAATGGCCCCGCTTTCCAGCCAAACACAAAGGCTCTCAAGCAGCGTGGTTGTCCTAGTTCGGGTGAGGGTGTGATTTGAGCGTAAAGTCTACCTCATTCTTTCCCTGAAGTATGGGCATGATTCAACAACGGGGGTTGAATAGTGGAGAAAAAAAAAAGTGACGACCTGGTCGTGCCCTTTGATCCAGGCAGGATAGCACGGCGCTAGTCCTTTTTTTTTTTTTCTCCTTTTTTTTTGCTGTCGAGTGAACAGGCACAACCAGGGTGGTCCCGAGAAAGCACAGGGGAGAGATACCAGCCTTGCTTGAGCCCCAGGCAAATGACGTGGGGCCGGCCACCGCAGCGCGTGGGAGAGTTTGGTTTTCGTGAGACCGATGCGTGCGAGCGGAATCTTCGGGCGGTTGGGTGCGCATGTGCGTGCGCTCGCGGAGCGTAATCCCACCAGTGCATGCCATCACCGCATGCACGTACACTATCGTGTGGTGGCGTGCCGAAACCCTCGGTGTAATCCAGCCCACGCAAGACAATCAAGGCGTGTGGTGTCTCTCCAATCCAAGACAGCCGACATTGACTGGGAGCACTAAATTGTTTCTGGTTGTGTACCAGGCAGCAGTGCTCTTTCGTTCATTGCCCTTCCAGCCCCCCGTTGATTGATTGATGTTTGGTCCTCCTCTACACATCCTGGTTGTGTAACTGTCACTCGTCCGCTTCACGCCTCTTGTCATATCACATTATCCACTCTGCTCATATACACATCCACCTGCGCCCTCAACCCGCCGTGGCGCACAGTAGGATCGCCCGTCGATCTCCTCTGTCTCCGTGCACTTCTAGGTGTTTTCCATTTTTCCTAATACACACACAGAATCATTACTCTATCCACACCCACTACCGACTATTGATTGTATCACGCGCATATTAATATCCCCACTTTCTCGGGCTTTTGCACCTCACATCGTATACGACCCAAAGCTCCCCCCCCCACCCCCACCCCCACCCTGTCTGTCGCAACCTCTGGTTGTCTGCCTTGTGCGGGTTTCTGCCTCTGGTCTTGTAAAGGGACCTTTCTCACCTTGTGGGTCCTTGAGTTGGCATAACGTCACTCTGGGTCTTCTGCCTTGTTACGCGTATCTTGGGCGGACCTCCCCTCTTTCTCCCTCGCTTGTCCTTTTTTTTCATCATTTGGTTGAATATCATAAACAATCCAGGGCTGACTACCTCCGCGATCATCTCAGTCCGCGACCAGTGTTATCCTTACGATCCCTGTGATCCTTGCGATCCTTGCTTCCTATACTTAGATATCCTCCTTGGTCGCCATATCCTCCTCCAGTCTCGACGACTACAACACGGGTACTAGTTACTAGTCGGTCGGCATCCATACATACATACAGCTACCTATCCAACCTCGTCTCGCTCTCTTTCCTCCCCCGGACCTCTTCTTGTAAAGATCCATCTTCTTTCGCTATCTCTCTTCTTCTTGCCCAACCTTCTACTCGCCCTTTTCATCCTCTTTCATTCTTCACTCTTCTTCTTGTCAACTCCCCCCGACGACAATGCAAATAGCCTGAGGTCAACTCAAACTCCCGCCATCTTTCGTCAACATTATCTCAACCACACCGCGGGTTCGGTCGACTTCACCATCCGCCATACCTTTTGTGTTCTACCTCGGTCTTGACTGATCACACTTCCACTTCTACTATACATTCACCCTCAACATCGCTAGACGCGTCCATTCTATTCGTTCACCTCTACGTCTCGACGACTCGTTGTTCTCAACCCTCCATTCATTCCTTCTTTCCGCCCTCTTCTTCTCCCCCTCTCCTCTAGTCATACATCAACATGTCTGACGACAAAGTTGAGGACATTGCTCCTCCTTTCCACGGCTTCATTGCTACCACCTACGATGCGCTCCTCGTCTTCGAGGCCGCTCGGAGGGGCATGATCCCTCGAGTCACGCGCCGCCTCAATGACACTGAGCGTAACATGGTCCAGTCTGGCTCTGTTTTCGTCTACGACGAGCAGGAGAGTGGCATCAAGCGCTGGACCGACGGGCACTCTTGGAGCCCCTCTCGTATCCTGGCCAACTTTCTTGTAAGCTTGCACTGGTATATCACAAGGCTGACTATAGGTATACCGCGAGACTGTCAAGCCAGCCGACAACAAGGACGCCAAGGAAGGCAGCGACACCTCCACTGTGAAGAAGGAGCTCACCTCCAGTCGCCCTCCCACCCGTGACGGTCGTCCCATCACCGCCAACTCTTCTCCTGGCAATGGCTCCCCTGTTGGCACCGACCCTGGCATGATCAACCCCGCCGCAGGCTACGCCGAGTCGTCCCGCATGGCCCTTGAGGCAGCTTCGGCACGCCCCCTGGCCCATGGCCAGATGCGCCCCCGATCAGCTGCCGAGGCCGGTGGCTGCCGCCTTGAGAATGGCATCTACATTGACCGTCATCTGGAGCGCAAGCTGGTTGGCAGCCTGACCAACAGCTACTTGTTCCAGCCCGGTGGCTTGGTAAAGAAGGTTAGTGGCTTGGAAGCCCCATTATTGCGCCATGGCTGATCATATCCTCAGACCATGACCCTGACGATCTCGGGCTTCCACCAGCACGTTGTGTCGTACTACACCCTTGAGGACGCCGTCGCCGGTCGCCTGAGGCGCCCCTCCACTATTCCCGAGTTCGCTGCCCTCGAAATCTCGCCCGACTATCTCAACGTGGCCAACTTCCGCTACCCCCCTTCCATCGACATTGGTGCCGACGGAGTTCCTCGTTACCACGGCGAGCCCGACGACAGGCCCGTGTCCCCTTCTCGTATGCCCCAGTATGGCGCCGAGCTCTACGACACTTACGGCGGTGGCGGAGCACTCGATGTTCACCACCAGCCGAGGTTGCGGTCTGTGACCGTTCCCAACATGGGCGGAAACTTCAACTCCCCCACGTACCCCATGCATCCAGGCTCGGCTCCTGGATACTACGACCCTCAGCCCGCGCATGGCATGGCCGTGCCCCGCCAGGCTGGACCTATGCGCTCCATTGGCGGTTCCCGTCGTTATGACCCCTACTCGAGCCATCGCTCAGGGCTCATTCCTCAGAACACTGGCGACAGTGGACACCACCGCCGTCTCTCTCAGCCTCCTCCAAACTCAGACGGCAACTATTACCCCGGAGGTGACTACAGCTATCAACCCCCCTCCAGCGCACCCGGAGCCTTTGCCTACTACTCCAACTCTGGTGGGCAGCCCCCGTCTCAGCAACCCATGGCTTCGCCCATTGTATCACCCACTTACGGATCGACGCCCTATGGGACGTGGCATCAGCCCGTCCCGGGTCTCCGCATGCTTCCCTCTGGTCGCCCAGACCTGAGCTCCGAGAACCCTCCGTCTTCCTCGGGCTCGCTCGACAGCACTGCCGGCTCTGGGCAGCCTGGCCACGTGATGCCCTCGGACTGGGCGGCTGGTCTTCCCGCAGCAAACACCGCGCCCCCTGTCTGGGACAACCACCCTCCTCAGATGTCGCAGCCCTATGCAGTACCCCAAGGATCTGAGGGCTGGCAGGCAAGCATGGCATGATGAGCGTCCTCGGCGCAGCTGCATTCCGTTACTCGCGCAACGCCAATTGCGTCTCGCGCCACGGCCGCCGGACGGCCTCCCTCCCGCCTCTTGAAGACGCGATGTGGACCTTTCTGGCCTCAAAAAATGTACACCATCGAACAATTTCCGCGTGTTCTCCATGGGAGTTTAAACATGTCGTCTCCCCTTAGATATCTCTCGTTTCTTATCTCTCCACGGACCCAGCCAATATCACAAGAACTCTGCCTCTTTCTCTACGTATTTCATGACACGACACGACACTTGATACGGCATTGCCAGCTTGTCGAGATCTCACTTTCTTTCGTTCACACTTTCTTCGTTCTTTCTTTCTCCCCGAGTCCCAACGCACACATTCCTGGGATGGGATCTCTACATGCGTCAACTGCTGGCCACCCGGGCTGCTACCTCGCCCGTAAATCCCCTTTCCGTAACTTTGTGTCACCGAGTGGTTTTGATGATATTACGTTCATAATGAAACTGCCGCAGTCTCACCTTTAGGTTGTCTGATCGCTCCCGACGCTGCAAGCTGTACTGACGGTTCCTTGATGATTGCATGCTTACTTGGTCTGTAGGGTTAAGGTCGTAGCTCTAGTGCAACATCTTGCTTGCTCCCTGGCGAGGTCCGCAGTTGGATCTATCTTACGCACAACCTCCCCTTGATGATGTACTGCAGAAGGCTTACATACCCCCTCTACTGTATCGTACAGCTATACGCACGACATTCATCATCAAGGTGCCTTGGTCAGGCATGGAGTTGCTTGGCCTCAGTCGACCGTTTCGGCAAGGACACGGAGGAATACAACAAGTACAAAGAGGCGTTCAAGGGTAACAAGCCAGCGTTGGGGACAGAGGCACAGCGCAGTGCAGGGCGAGCGCAGCACAAAAGACACGGAGAGGTGATCGAGGGACACATGATAGGTGGTGGTGTCGGGTGGGTCCAGGTGTGCCGTCCATGGTGGACCACATGTGCGTAAGTGCGGAGTCTGACCAAGAGGACAAAGGCCGAGAGAGCCCTGCAGCCACACAGGAGCGTAGATGAATACATGCAGGAGTGAGCCAGCGACGACATCTGTATACTGTATCAGCGTCGATCACTGTCTCAACGCCACCAGGGAAGTGCGATTCATTCGGTGGCGGCGTCGGGCGTCGAGCAGGTGCATTGAGGAAATAAACGACGTCGGTGGCTGAACACACCCGTCGTATCCCCCGGAAATGAATCGGCCATCGAGTCCGAGTCCTCGGGCATGTGCGCCTGATGTGCTCCTGCGCCTGTACGCCTTTGCTACGGTGCTCCTGGCCAAAGTCACATTGAGAGCATCGCGTTCGCGTCTGCCGAGGCTCTGCTTGGCCTCTGGTCAATGAAAAAGCCAAACAAACAGAAAATGCGTGCAGCGCCAGGCAGTTGCTGTCGTCTAAAGCCTCGCCAATGCCGCACACCGCAGATGTCACGCACCATTTGCCGCATTGGATACGCATCAGTTCGGTTCCGATACTCCGTCTCCTCCGCCATGCACCTTTTTCCGCCCCGCCCTGGTAACCTCGCAGCCTCGCAGCCGGTGCTGGTTATCTCAGCGTGCTTTGGTCAACTCATTAAGGTACTCGGGCGCAATCTTGCGCGGCGAGGGCCAGGCCCCTCGTACGGGCACGGCGTCTGAGCTCTGAGCGCGTGAGGCGTCTCGGTCGTTCATGTGGACAGAGGAGCAGCGGCGTATAATTTCAGTACCGTCTCGTGCCTCGCCCTCCACCCTTCACATGGGTATCTCTCGGGTGCAGAGCATGCAGCGCATGCAGCGCGCAGAGGTCGTAGGTTGACAACTGGATCTGGAGGGATAACCCTTTATCCGCCAATTTGTATCCACCGTATCCACCTGCCCGTTCCCGCTCAATGCACCTGTAGTCATGTAAACAGATGTGCGACAGGCGCCTGCAAAACTACCGTTTGAGGATTAATCTAGCACGAGGCTTGCGGCAGGAGGCGTGCGGCCTGCCGTAGCTCCCGTGCAGCATGCTGCGCTACGCTACGCGCTACGCACAGTGGGGCGTGGCGTCGTGAGTAGCAGCGTGCACGCACGAATGCACGCGATCCAGAGACGCACGACGGCAGGCGACGGCGCACGCGCGCACGAGGACCGAGTGGAGCGCCAGAGCAGCGGTCGGAGCCGTTGCCGCCTCGCCAGCTCTCCCTGGTTGGCATGGGCGCTGGCGTCCCTGGTGACATCTGACCTCTGGTCTCTGACGTCTCGCGTCCCCTGCGTCCACTGCACTAGACCAATTAATACACGACAGACTAGCGGTGCCAACCGCCTTCACTCGCCCCTCCCTTCGGCATGCTGTTCGATTTGATTCGAACAACATGATAGAGACAAGGTTGGTCTCGGAAGAGAAAGTGACCGGCTAAGGGTGTGGGTTTCTGGCACGTTAACGATAAAGGATAAAGCATGTTCTGCGCAACCACCCCAGGCAGCTGACCGGCTCTCTCAAACACGGTGCATGGAATATGTTTGAGCTGAGACACGGAGCGAGGAACGGGTCTACGCGAGCCAAATGACTCACCATGACGATGCATATCGTACTCTAGAATGGCGTATGTACGCCCCTGTTCCTCGTGTAGTCTGCTGTAGAGTCTCATAACGTACAGCGAGGTGGGAAGCGACTACAGCTACCACGACAACAGACTGTTACCAAACACGAGATCTTCGTCAAACCATGTTGTCACCCAGTGACTCGGTTCGACCGGATAATCAAGCTCAGACAGCAGATTCCCACAATGTTTGCCCAACTCTGATACACTGCCGCTCTTCGCATCTAGCACCTAGCACCTCTTTGTAGCGCAGGTCGAATGGAGCTCCAACAGAAGTCGCAACCCTGCCTGTTTGTTCTGCGGGTGAATTGAACTATCCACGCTCATGATCATCCTCATCATGTGCTTTGCGGCATACATTGCGGGGAACCCCATCGGAGACATTGATGCAGCTTGCTCCGCCCCGCTCACCCGTCCATTTGCCCAGCTTGCTCCCTTGTATTGATCGTTATATTGCTCGATAGATTGCTCGCGTCGGGACCAATGATGAAATGAATGCATGTACGAAAAACCTGTGGTACTCCTCCTGTTGCTCTCAACCTCGTCGCCATGTTGTCATGGGGTGTCGTCCCATCCTCTCCTAGTTGTGTGCGCTTTGCGCCTCCTGAATCGCTTTGATCATCTTCCCACCCATCTTGGTTGCCTCGTCGAACCGCGGCGCGAAAAAGTCTAGTCAAATAAAACGATAATGTAGGGTAAAACATTGCGATAAAGGTGTGACAGGACGATGCAAGTGTCAGCTCATTGACTCTCGTAAATGTACGGCAGCATCTCAGGCCCCAGGTCCCCACAGGGCCGCCACGTCCACAGGCCTCAAGTCTTCTGGCATGTGTCGTCAAGGACCATCAACCGCTCGCTCACGGCAGTGTCTGCCGTGAGCGAGTAGAGGACTGCGGTCTGCAGCAGCACCCGCGCTGCGTTACCGCCGACATCTCCCGACGCATCCGCGACGTTCAAGGACGTATCCGAAGACCGAGCTCCGAGCATGTGGATGCGTGAGAGTAAAGCAGGTGCCTTGTCGAGATGCAGGCCCCCGACCTCTGGCCATGCTTTTCATCACTTTGTTCGGGAGCCGCCCACACGTGCCCGACGCTCCATTGCTTAACGTTGACAACAATGTCGTTGGTGGGTCGCCCTTCACGCAAGGCATGAGATCTTGCAGAGTGATTGGTTGCACCCTTGAGACCTAGCCCAGAACGGCTACCCCAATTGATAGACACTCCAAACCTGCGTGCCGTCAAGCCGCGGAGAAAAGACCGCGGCATGTTGGAGTTCCGCGGACCAGTGTCGACCCAAGACAGCCACAAGCCTCAACTCTAAACCGAGTTTGCCTGCCCATTCCTTCCAGCAGACCAAACATGGATAACCACTTCAAGCTTTAGGACTTACCTGCTGTCTCCATAAATCGGCGCTCGTAAAGGTCAAAGTTACCGAAGCTAACACACTCCGCCCATCCTCGGGCAGCGGTGACAAATTCGAGGTCATCAGAGCGGAAAATGCGGTCTGACAAGGAAGCGTTGATGGCCTGCTGCAGGCGCGTACGCGAGCGGAAGAGGTACTCGGCGACACCTTCAATTGTCAGCTTTGCGCAACTAACTGCTTTTGACAGTACTCACCGATCCACAGCATGAAGACCGGGGTGCCAGCAACCTCGAGATGCCTGAACGGGTGGATGTCCAAGTGGGCCCAGCAGTCAACCATGGCCAGCAGGGAGAGATGCGAGTTGAGCTCCTTGGTGGCCAGCTCGTGGTTTCCGAGGGAGAACTGGTCGAGAATGTCCTCGGACAGCAGGATTGGGCGCCGTCCACCGTCCTCGTCGCCGTCCGCCTCCTGGTCAGGGGCCCGGCCGAACACAGTCTGGCGCGCGGCCCACACTCGGCGAGTCAGCTCCTCGGAGTGGCCTCCCATCATGAGCTTGAACAGCTCAGTCACACTCTTGCCGTACTGCTGGATCTGGCGTTGCGCAGCGGGGTTGAGGATCGCAAGACCAGCGTAGACGTGCCACTTGGCGGCGTAGATACGAAGGGCAATGTTGACCTTGACCACCTCGATGCCAGACACCCAGTGGGCCTTCTCCCAGGGGTACGAACCCTCGCACTTCCAAGCCGTGCCCATACTACTTGTCAGAAAGGCTCCGCAGACGTGGACAATTCAGTAGACTGCTTACCTCAAGAATGCGGCGTGGGTGACAGCCTGGGTGTTGGCAGTGACCTCGTCGTGCTCCTCGTAGGACAGGTAGACGTAGCGACTCTTGAAAGAGGCGAAGATGTTCTCCACCATGGTAACCTTTTCCTTGGGACCGCGGTGGTGGATGATGATCTGCAGGTGTCAGTGGACCTTCATCTTGTCATTTCAGGATGGGCAACTCCGCCGTGTATGAGGCAGGATGCCATTCAGCCGACGCTCCTCGCGAGGGAGAGAGTCTGCCTGTAGGGGACAGCATTCGGCTGCCCTAACATTCGTTTATGCCTCAGTGTTGAAGCAGCCGTCGCGGGCCACAGCCGCCCCTTCTCCTCATAGACTAGACCTAAGCGTCCGGCCCCTTGGTGGATTGTGCTTTCAGTGTTCTCTCTCACTCTCCCTTGCTGCTCATAACCAAGCACTTCTCCGTTCCAGTCCTGTATCCTCGACTCCACACCCCAGCAACCTCCACAACAACTCACCAACGGCTGTCCGACAGTGGTAACAGTGGGCCCATGCAGCGAGTGCACGCTAACGATATCGACGTCGGCGGGGAGGTACTTCTCGAACGCGTCCTTCTCCGGCGCCTTGACGGATGTCTGGCCGGCAACCGTGGCGCCGACCTTGGTCGAGGGGCCATACTCGCGCACGACGGCGCCGATGGCCGCCGCCTCGACCGAGTAGATGACGAGATCCGACACGCGCGACACGGCGTGGCCGTCGCGCAGCACCTCAATGCCGGTGCCCGCCAGCTCGGCAGAGAGCGCCTCGAAGCTGTCGGGCTTGTCGCACACGCATACCCGCTGCCCGTTCTCCACAAGGCGGCGCGCGTACATGCGTCCCATCTGATGTTAGTCGGAGCACAGTCTGAGAGGCTGGGCTCGGGCAGCAGATTGTTCTGCTTCGCAAGACTCTGGGTACGGCAGACTCACATCACCCATGCCGATGATGCCGACGAGGGGCGAGGCCGGGACAGACACGGACGAGCTCATCGTGGGAAGTACGTGAGAGAGTGGGCGGAGTTGGAACGGAGGAGTTTGGCAGGGGGTGTGGGCACGCAGCGAACGCAGAGGGACAGACGATCGCAGTGGAGTTAGGTATCGAGAGCAGGCAGCGGCACCTCGGAGCATGTAGAGAGCAAGAGTCTCGAGCGGCAGAAAGGTCGTCAATATCCTTTGTCATGTCCGACATTCCACTTTTATTTGTGCACCTAGTTGATCGCGACTCGCATCGGAACTGATATCTCCCGAGGTCACGTGAGATACATCACGTGACTTCAACTAACCATCAGATCGTCAAACTTTTCCATGCGAGCTTCACATGGCTAGACGAACGGCTGTGACATCTGCCGACCAGCCGAGTGCATGGAAGACCGATCTACATGATCTGCAGCTGGAAGACGAGACGGATCAGCAGACGTAGTAGAGCATTGCGGAGGACACCGAGATGCAGACGAGCTCGCCGACGCCGATCTGCAGACCCTACAGTCCCTGTCGGGCTCCGTCGAACCCCGCAGTTAGTACCTCTTGCCACCCAATCAATGATTCAATGCCTCGAGCGCGCACTCAGTATCTCGTCTATCTTGCAAGCATCACGATGATCTATACTCTCTGTTGGAAAATTCGATGCAGAAAGAGCTATGACCCGTCCCGAACAAGGGGCAAGCCCCTCCTCCACCGCACCTGCTCGTACACGAATACACCGTATACCCATCCGACAGCAACTGGAATCCCTCATAGAAGCAGCCACTGCCGGCCCAAGATGAAGCCGATTAACGGTTCGACTTGGCGACACGCTCAAGCTCGTCCTTCTTCTTGATGGCGTACGAGTTCGACGAGCCCTTGGCGGCGTTGACGAGCTCGTCGGCGAGGCACTCGGAGACGGACTTGGAGTTGTGGAAGGCGGACTCGCGGGTACCGATGGTAAGGAGCGAGATAGCCTGGTTGACACGGCGGAGGGGCGAGACGTCGACAGCCTGGCGACGGACGGTACCCTGCGAACCGATACGGGTGGAGTCTTCCCTGGGGCCGGTGTTGACAATGGCGTCAACAAGAACCTGGATGGGGTTCTGCTCGGTGACGAGGTGGATGATCTCGAAAGCGTGCTGAACGATGCGGACGGCCATGAGCTTCTTGCCGTTGTTGCGGCCGTTCATCATGAGGCTGAGGTTGGTTAGCAAGCCGCACGAGCGCTTTTCTGTGCTCTACTCACGCGTTGACGAGACGCTCGACAATGGGCATACGTCCCTTGGCGAACTGCTTCTTGGCGTAACGGCCAGCAGTGTGGGGAACGTAGACGGCGTGGTTGACGTTGACATAGTCGGTGAGGGAGATGTCCTTGACCTCAATGCTGGGTTTGTTAGCGCTTGTCACTCTGGTTGTGGCTCGCTCATGCGACTGTTGACAGGAAACCGCAGACTGGAAGAAAGCACCAAACTCAACGTCCTCGGTGCTCTGCAACGGCTGTTTTCCGCTGCATGTGCTCGTCCCCGCCGTTTCCAGGCCGCCGAGCACTTCCAGCACAATCCGTCGCCGAGCCTCCGATTGGCAGTTTTTACTCCTTAGTCCCAGTCCGCTTTTCCGTCCGCATCGCAGCCCGTTCGTCCCCGCCGTCCACTGCAACACTCGGTAGTGCCAGTCCATCGTATTCGCGGGCGGGGAGTCCTGTGGCTACTCTTTTTTTCCTCCTCGAGATCACTTGCGATACTCACTCCTGAGCGTCCCACTTGCCGAAGAGCTTCACGACGCCCTCGTTGGCGACCTTCTGAACGTCCGAAGGGAGCGCGGCCATTTTGTTTTCGATGCTGGTGTTCGTTCGGTCGAAGTGGCGACCGGTGCTCGTACCAGAGGTAAGTTTAGTGTTGAGGGATGGGGGTTCGAGTGGCTCAATCAGTCGCACTTGTCATCGAGGAGGCAAGGAGGCAGCAGCAACCCTCGGCCAGAGACTGGACACCCACCCACCCACAACCCAGCCAGCCCAGCGTCTGCATCCAGCCAGTCCCACCACCCTACCACCCTACCCACCACCCAGTCTCCCACCCCAGCCCCCCCGCCTGCAACCACAGAGCCTCTCTTCCTTCTCTCACTCAATTGTCCCATCGAAACCGATACATTTCGGCGTTATACCACAACCAAATCCCGGGATTATAAAAAAAACGAGTGGCACGTCTGCGGTGAGAGGTAAAAGTAAAGCGGCGGGATCAATTGAAAATGTCGCTTATTTCGGCGTTAGCACATGTGTTGAGCATGCAGATGCCACGTGAAGAGTACTGCTTCACTCGATCCCTTCAGAGTGCTTGCGTATGTCAGTTGTTGGGTGGCGACTGCTGGATCCTGGAGGCGGCCGAAGACGGTGATGGATGATGCTGGAGTCAGGAGCGTCATGTCCCACTGTGCGTGTGGCAGTTGCAGTCCACAAGACTGGCTGTTATGGTGCTAGAAGAGCGACCCCATGCACTTCATCTGATGTTCGATATTGAGCATGTCATTCAACGTACACGATACCCACGAGTTGCAGTTCCGCTCATGAAGGGATCAGGGGACAAGACGAACGAACACCTTAGCTCGAATTAGGCCACTGTCGCCCCACGCCAGTCGTAGATAGCAGATCAGTTCTGGACGGGTTGTCCGTGTGCTACCCCAGAGAAACATCTAACTGCCAGGCTTGTCACGAATGGTGTCGTCGTTCAGTTCAGCCTGGAGGAGGTATCTCAGCTCATAATTTTGGCTGCTCGTCATCAGAACCAGTACCGGTGGCAGGCATGGAGCAGCAGCGGACCAGCTTTAGGCAGACACCTCGAGCTCCAGCACCACTCTAACCCCGCGATCCTCTCCATAGATGCACTCTGACTATCACTCAGAGACGTCAGCCTCATGCTCGCGCGCCACTCCACCCCGCCGTCCAATGATATACAATCCATATCATACAGTCTATTGCGGGTGGTTAATGATGCGAGTTGATGAACAGGAGCTGCTGCGAAGGAGCAATATTCTACTGCTGTCTCCTTATCCTTTACTGGGTTATGAGGGTCGCCTTGCGAGCAGGCCGCGGGTGCACTCCATATGATTGCCGAGCTGGACGCCTCCGAATCACGGCCGGAGCATGTCGGACCGCGGTAATAGCCAAGCGTCTATGCCTTGCCGCGGACCTGGAAGAAGCGCTTCCACCAGCTACGTCCGACACCCTGTGCGGAGCGGTGCACTCCGTCGCGCATGCGGTCGTAGTAGAACGGGTCGTGCTGGGGGTGGAGGAGCGCGTTGGACACGGGGAACTGGCTGTCAGCGCACATCCGACGAGCACATCTGCGAAGCACCCAGGCGAGCACACTCACCTCCCTAAGCGCAGCAGCCGAGTTCAAGTTCGTCACGCTCGTGAGCGCCGAGTCAATGGCGGCAATCTCGGTGGTGCTCAGCTCCTCGGCGCGCTTGTCGAGGACGGCCTCGGACGCCTGCGGCGCGACCTTGAACGAGCGGCAGACAATCGCGTCGAACGCGTCCGAGAGCTGCGGCGAGCCGCCGGAGCGGAAGGGCGACGGCTGAATCGCGCGCGCAGAGAGCGCGAGCTGGGCGAGGCGGCTGGTCATCGTCGGTGGAATGGTGTAATGTGGAGGTTTGTTGAGATCATCGGGTCGAACTTTGCGGCGGGTCGGTACGTAGTTGATTTTGTGGTGGCGCACCGTGGGAAAGTCGCCTCCACCTCCACCCTGTCCTCCATTGGTCCTGAGTGGCAGAGCCTCTTGACGTTTGCAACTCTGTTACGGATCGGTGATACATCGACTGACTGACCTTTCTGACTACCTCACGGCTGTCATATGAGCTCGTATAAGAATTGAACTGATTATAACTGACCGGAGCTTCTGGCACAGGTCACCATCGGTGCGCAACTCCTCCTTTGACCGCAGACGCCCCTCCCCGACTCCGGGGTCCCCGTCCGCGAGACCCTTCGTCTCCGGCTTCCCCAGTCACCACCTCCGAGGCCGATACCCGCAAAAAGGACGCGATCTCGGAGAGGATTGAACTCTCGATCTCCCGATGACAGCCCTCGACGCTCGAGAGCGAAGATAACAGTCGGACGCCTTAACCAGCTTGGCCACGAAATCTCCATGTCCGCTGGATGGGTTTAGCGCTGAAGATCGGGGAAAGGGGCGGGGGTGAATTTGGCATTCCCCGAGAATGAAGAGAGAGCTGGGTCCGGGTTTCTGGATCTGCTGAGTGGTAGGTCGCCGCGAAGAGGTTATGATCGTGCTTGCGGTGCCCCTTGTGGCATATGACTGTGGTCGAGTCTTTTGGAATCTGGGACGGATGCTGCTGGGGAAGCCATGTGCCTGCGATTCCTCTGCAGGGCTGGTGGCTGGGACTTGCCCAGTGTCAGAGAGCAGACAGTTTTGACTGGAGCGCCGGTGAAGATGGCAGCCAGCCAGAGCCGTAGGGGAGGGCAACGTAAATGAAGGTGGGCAATCAGCGTCTGGAGCGGGGTACCTTCCCCCGTGCAACATAGGTAGCGAGGGTACCAGCCTGTCTCGCACTCTCTGCTCCTGGTCCTCCGGTGCTCGGCCTGCTCATCACTCTTGGATCATAGGGCTCCACCCGCCGACCCTCATGCCTAGCCATCCCCATCCTGGCCACCACGGCATCTCCCGTACCCCTCCCCTCTGTCCCCCTCACCCTCCAAAAATGTCCTCGCGCTCTTGCGCTCGTCCAGGCCACGACGGGGATCGAACCCGCGATCTCATGATTGCTCATCGTAGTCATACGCCGTACCATTTGGCCACGCGACCGGATGTTGAGTCTCCGGCGGCGATCTCGTGCGCCGGCGCCGTGCGGTAGCGGTCGCGGTGGATAGCGCTGCAGACTGGTGAAGCGTTCATGCGGGTGACGCGTTCATGCTAGACATGGCGACAGGGGTCGTACGCAATCTGGAAGAACGGGAGATTCATCCGCTCACAGCTGCGGCAACGCCGCTCGGAAGGCAGTGGTACGTGTCCGGACACTCGTGCACCATACATACCCCAGCTTTCGTTCTTGGGTGGAAAGCTTCATACCACCCATCTGAAGCGCGGACGGCATTCGACAGCTACGAAGGCGACGACAGCAACAGATACGGCTACAAATGCCGCGACAGCAACAAGTTGCCTTGATCCCTAATAGACTGGTACGTGGTACACCCGCATCTCTCCTGCCGCGTCCTCGCCCGCGTCCTCCCTCCATCCCGAGTCCATCTCCTCTCCACGCGACCCCGCACCCTCCTCTAAAAAGCAGGCCCTTGCCCGGATTTGAACCGAGGACCACTCCCAGCTTAAGATGCGTCTGCAACCCTAAGAGAGTATGATAGCCACTACACCACAAGAGCCACGTGCGGGTGGGTCAGTGGTGTTGGCTCGCGCCCGGGCAGCGGGCGTCAGCGAATGTCAGCGAGTCAGCGAGCGTCGCTGGGTCTTTGTGGCGGTGAGCCTTGGCGAAGGCCATTGAGCCTGAGCGTCCGGCTACCGGGAGCGTCAGTGACCCTCAGCGGGCCTCAGTTAGCCTCAGCGAGCGCCAGTTAACCTTCGTGGCCGTCAGTGACCCTCGGCGAGTGTGTGAGCTTGAGTGAGTGTTAGGGCCACAGTGAGCGTCACTGGGCCTCCTTAGACGCTCTGTAGCGAGGATAAGAGGCGACGTGAAGAGGTGTAGTACATCCCTCCAATCGTCGATTCCATATCAGAACCAGAGCATGCAGCACCCCTAGCAGTGCTCCCCATTCCCTAGTCCGAGCCGCGCTGCGTTCCTACCCGCGCAAATGCCGGTTCCCCGTGTCCGCGACGAAACAAGGTTGGCCTCCACCGCCACTGAAAAATGTGTTTTTAATCGCGCGCGGCAGAGTCTAACTCTATCGCTACATAAGCTTCGCGCAACGCGTCCGTCGCACCCGGCGCGTCTACGGAACGGTGCGATGTGGGTTCGCGTGGGGTACGTGGGGTACGCGCTTTAGCACTCGGTAGGCACTGCGTAGCGGGCACTGCGTAGCTGGCACCTGGCTCAGAACTGCCAGGCACAGTGACAGTGTGGAATCCCAGGGCCGCCACAAGTCTCCACATCGACGCGCTGTCCTCATCGGTTTGCCCGCGGTTCAGTCTGCACCTGGTCGTGCGACAGGTACTTCATGCGCTACCCTCAATTACCCATCACTGGAGCTGTAGTACTCCGCGCATGGTCGCTGCCACCGCCAGGACCCCTCGAGGCCCTCGGCCAATCACGTCCGGCACCCCAACCCCAATCTTACCCCGCACCTCCGCACCCTTACACTCTCCCGCCGAATCCCTGTCCAAAAAGAGAGTCTCGGAGACTCTAATGACCAACGGCGGGGTCGAACCGCCGACCTTACGCGGACACACATGTGAAGCGTACGCTCTAACCAACTGAGCTAGTTCGCCATTTATGAAAGGAGGGGAGGAAGATGGGGCGTGCTTGGTGGCGGGGGGTGACCGGGGAGAGTTACGGGTCTGGAGCGGGATAGTGCCGATGCGGTGAGCACGCGACAGAGGAGGCGACTAGACCTGAGCCCCGTTCAGAGTAAGCCAAGTATCGGCGCGGAGACATTGTTTTGTTTTGTTTCCGATTTTCAGCGGGATTTTGTGCTATTTATGAATCATTTATTTTTCTATTACGGGCACATTCACGGCTGCTCTGCATTGCCTTCGCCTGGCCTACTGGGGTAAGGCATACCCGGGAAGGTACGTGGGCCGTGGAATATCTGTATAAGACAGTAGCAGGGGCCGGTGCGTCCGACAACGAGAAACACCCCGGTCCCAGCTGTCATCTGGGTTCCCAATGCCACGAATACTCCGCCTCACGACATGTGCAGCGGCTCGACATGTAAAGACCGGCTACACACCAGTGGGACCCCAGTCCCCGTCCCCAAAACCTGCCCCAGTCCCCCCCTCCGCCCCCCGCAAGTCCGAAACACGCCCGTCTCAGCCCCGCGCACCGGCAATATACTGAGATAAGATTACGAAGAAAGTGTCCGAGGCATGACGGCACCCCGCAGCCCCCGCGGGAGGCGCACTGCACGTTTGTTGTCTGATGTACAGCCATGAACTCGGACGGGGGGGCAGTGGAAGGAACGTGCTACCCGACGTTTGTGAGTGTGGCATTGTCGACAGAGCAAGTGGACGATGCTGCCACTGACCTAGCGTGGCCCTAACTGCACATGCCCCCTATATCTCGATCACTCTGCGCGAAAGTATGTATGTACCAGCTGCCCGGATGCGTATGCCGTACGCCATGTGGAGCCACTACTTGTGTCGATCGTCAGAAGATTTTCGAAATGTGCGCCACGAGTGGCGACAGTGGCGACGAGGCGGCGACCAATGCCAAGTCACGACTAGTGCCAAGTTGCGACCAGTACCAACCAGTGGCGCGGCGACACTCTGGGTGTCACCACTGCCGCCACGAGGAACACGCCTTGTGTCTCTCCGCCACCCCGCGGCACGGGCCGTGGCATTCCGTGCCACAATCAGCACCGAGACATGGCTCGGAACGTGTCAACGACTTGAGATTAGGCGTCCTATGTGCACCAGCTGCAAGCATACGTGAGTAATAACATCAATGACTGGTCCTGCAGACCTAGACCATGGGATAAGCTACATCAACGTATCAGTACCACCGGGTACTCGATTAGGATAGGTGCCAGGATTTTGAATCACACGCCCTCTGATTACCGTAGTCTAATAATTCTAAAACCTTATACAATCGCGGAGACGGAAAGCCGGAAGGAAGGGCACACTGGAAGCATGGACAGATGGAGGGGGTCTGTCGGTCATTGAGAGTGTCGGCGAGACTTGGGGCTTAGTCCCAGCCCTGTCCACGCCAGCGACCCGCAAGACCGTGGTAGACAACCCTGATTCCACCACTTCGCCAAGTGCTCCAGCCCTTGCCCCAGATCCAAGGCGAGGCACGCTTCTCCGTGTTGTAGTTTGCAAGGTCCTCAAACACGTTTGTTGGCGAGAGGAAGGCCTCCTCCTGCAGGATACTGAGAATGTCAGAGATTTTGCCGATTTTGATAGATGTCTACTCACAGGACGTCTCCCACGCGGACAGGCTGGTAAATGTTACGCAGCTGCTGCGGGCGCACACCGTAGCGGACAAGGAGGTATCGCAGTACAGCATCAGTGTACGGTCCGGGGCCAGTGAGCTTGAGCGCAGAAGTCTCGTTGCCCTGCTTGACCAGCTCGCGCACAGTCTGGACAGTGTCGACAAAGATAGGGTGGTGAGGCTTGGACTGAACGTGTTAGTCACTGAAAGGGAAGACTGTGCGTACCGTCAGGATGTACTGGACAAACTGCAAGCTTCGGCTGCCGCAGCTGTTCTCTCCAAAGCGCTTGAAGCGGAGGGCGCTCATTTGGCTCCAGCGCGAGGGGATGACGGCGATAGACGTATCACACTCGATTCCGACAACCACGTTGATACCGTCAAGGAGCGATCCCTCAGTGGGCTCGTGCAGGAAGCTGTCAATCTGCTCCAGCTTGTGCGGCACGATCGATTCGGCACCGTGGCCCCAGACAAAGGGGTGAGCAGTAGGCTGGTTGTCAGCAAAGAGTAATGCGGATCTACACTCACAGCTGTGTCGGAATCGGCGTAGAGACCACCCTTGTACAGCATGGCCATGTACCTGTACACCTGTCAGCCAAATGTCCCATGCATTCAATGTCTTGTGACTCACCTGTAGACGTCGGCGCGCAGCACGGGGTGCT
This sequence comes from Apiotrichum gracile, assembly GCA_001600335.1. Taxonomy (NCBI): domain Eukaryota; kingdom Fungi; phylum Basidiomycota; class Tremellomycetes; order Trichosporonales; family Trichosporonaceae; genus Apiotrichum; species Apiotrichum gracile. The sequence continues at coordinate 3,460,380 of BCJO01000005.1, forward strand.
CGAGCTTGCCCAGCTCCTCCCAGAACTCGGCCCACGGTCCAGTAGTGCCAACCCACTCGGCGATGTGGCGATCCATCAAATCGTCGTCGGCGACGATAATCTCCCACGGCTCGAGCCTGGGCTCGGGGAAGCCGGGCATGTTGATAGGCTGGTTGACGAGGTTCCAGAGCTCAAACTGCGGGGGAACGCCGGCGGGGCCATGGACGTCGGTGGAGAAAATGTTACGGGGGAAATCGCGGCTGTTGCGGTGGGCGCTGGCCTTCCATCCGTTTGTGACGTTGAGGGTCGCAATGGCGCCGTTGAGGCGCTTCCAATAGAGCTCCTCGTCGGGAGTAAAGGTCGGGTATCCGCCAGTCTCAGGAGGCGCATCCAGGTCGCGGGCTGCCAAGTAGGCGTCGAAACGCGAACGTTTGAGAAGGTTTTTCCGCCAGGCGTCATATGTCTTGGCCACCGCGTCGGCGGGCAATCGGCTAAGCGTGTTTGCCTCTTCCAATGTCAACGTGTGCGGAGAGTGAGTGTTGAGGAAGAAGATGAAGACGGTGATGATGGAGAAGATCAGGAGGACCTTCCCACGCGCCGAGGTCAGAGTGCGTGTCGCTATCATGGTTAGACGATGGCGCGGAGAGTGGCTATTCGCTGGGTGCGGTGAGCTGCGGCGGTCACGGTGGGCTGCGAAAGGAAGACCAGATAAGGATCCGAGGAAGGTGCGAGAATGGGCGAGGTAGTGGGGGTGGGAAGGAGAGAGTAGAGGGAGGGAAGGGAGAGGGAGAGGGGAGGAGAGGTGATGTGTGATGTTGAGTGATGAGTGATGCCAGAGGAGGATGAGGTAGTGAGCACGATAAGAGGAATAGGGAGGAGAAGAGTTAGGATGAGATGGAGAGGGAGGAGGAGGAGGAGGAGGAGGAGGAGGAGGAGGAGGAGGAGAGGGATAAGGGGTGTGTATGTATGAGATGAGATGGGATGAGAGAAATGAAGGATGATGTAGAGGAGGGGTTTGTCGACGACAAACGATGGACGAGAATAGTTATCTATCCTTCTCTTTCTTGCCTGTACTGGTACAACCGTACAGCGTTGGGTGCTCGTTGACTTCGCGCGGCTGTGTAACACGTAAAAAAAATAATACCACCCAAAGGAAAAAAGGAAATATTTGTTTACTGCTAGTCGTAAATTTCAAAAGCGGCGGACACGGACAGATTGCTGGCATGCATGGCCACTGGCTGGTTGGCCACTGGACTGCAGCTGGGCCAGCTGGGCTGCGCTGGATTGCAGTTGGCTGGCCGGCGCTTGCATGGCTTGCATTGCTTGCATGGCTTGCAGCTCTTTGCATGCTTTGCAGTGGACGATGATGAATGCCATGCTGCTGCGCAAACAGGCATCTCAAAAAAAAATCAGTTGAAAAATTCTGGAAAAACAAAAAACATATCTAAAAAATGGCGCGTGCGTGGGCGCGCTTGCTGCTTGCCTGCATACAAAAAGAAAGACACGTCCACCCAAGGACCCAATTAAGACCGAAAAGTAATCACTACTTGGTGCATTGATGCATTATGGAAAGTTAGTACCCGCGACAGACTTTGTCGGATCTCAACTCTAATATATGCTCACCGGCTCTGGCTCTGGCTCTGGTTCTGGTTCTGGGTAAACCATCATATATCTACCCCTCTGTATCCAGTTACAGTTAACACAATGCATGCATTTAAGCACTGCTTGGGACCGCTTCCTTGGTATCTGCATCTAATGCTATTCCATTCAAATCCCGTGTTTACCGTAGGCCATGGGTCATGGGGTAAAATGAGGAATGGCCAAAACGGGTCTAATAAAATGTATTCGGATGTAGGCGACTGCGCATCAAAAGATAAGAAACAAAAAAGGAAAAAGACCCAAAATTTCAATCCCATTCATTATGATTCATAGATTCACTTTTGATGATACTACCTGACGATGATGCGCTGATTTATTCTGATTATTAGAAATGAAAAAACACGTGTACTGGCATTCACGTAGCACCCAGTTTGCAGTGTACCCAGCATTCCTTTGATTACGAGTATTAACAATCCCGAAGACAAAAAAGAAGCTGCCAACGCAGGATAGATGCAGGATATGCAGGATAGAATGCAGGACAGATGCAGGGCTGGAATGATCAAATAGGGGCTAGAAGCCTACGAAAAGCAACGCGGGCGACGCCAGGTACATGACCACCGGAGACAATGCCAGCCAGGCAAAACACCACCAAAACACGCACAGACGCATACAGTTACAGTGCACTAAGTACATTAGTAGTTACGCCCCTCTACGCAGCTACGCAGCTACGCAGCAAGGCAGCTGCTACACAGCAAAGTCATCTCGTCAAGTGACATGAACGGAGACGGCCATTGTAGAGCATGTTCAAAGCATAGCCTAGCGCATAGCCTAGCGCATAGCCAAGCGCATGGCATCGCATGACCGGCATTGGAATCGGATGTATCAAAATTTCTGGGACGGACAGACTGCCCCGCATTGTCTGGACCCAATGATCGGCTCTGCGACTGTAATCGACTCTATTACTATCTCTCTTCTAATCAGACATTTTTGATTATCGCCACTCACTTGCTTTTTCACTAATCGACAAGCCAGATCCTTTCTAATTGTAATAGCCAAGGGATTTTTCTATCGTCTAATTCCACTTTACCCCTAGATCACCGCGTAATGCGCAGTCGCATCCAAAAAATAATTTTCAAAAATTGCAAAAAAAAGATTGGACCAAACAAAAATTGGATTGGGATGTAAACGACCCGAACAAGACCATTCTGTACTGGTAGTACTGGTATCGTTGCAGTAAGCTCGGATCAATCTGTGGCACATATGTACTACTGTAGTGGATGTTGCGTGTTTCGACTAGTCGGTAGTCTACGCACCAAGCGCCGTCCTTCACGCTTTACGCTTCACGCTTCTCCCCTCGACTCCGAGATCCATGGTCTCCGAGACTTGGGCTCCTCGTCTTCACCTCCTCGCGCTCCTTTATCTGCAGTCTCATTTGTCACTGCTATCCAGGATTAGCTCCACGACCCCTCGCGCTCACAGCCACACTGAACTCTCTCCTTCTTTCCATACGTTATTAGTTTCAAGCATAATACTAATACTCTGAAGCAAATACCGTTCTACGGTGCACAGTTCCCGATTACCTCGGCATGTCCGGTATGTCGGGAAAGCGTCGGACGTTACGCTGAGCTGGTGCGCGCACGCGGGCAGGCTTGTACGCTTGTACGGGTCGCGGGAGCTGGGGTGTGTTCCAGACTTCCTGGCCTAACGCTCAATTCAAGGCATGACGAAATGCTACTGGTAGAGACACCGTGGGGCACCTGTCTGACCCACCTGGCCTATGGACGTGGAGCTCATCAGGCGACGAGTAGCATGATCGCACGATTGACTGTCGTCTCGCACAGCTTCCAGCGCGGCAACCACATGGGCTCTAGGGCGAACGTCGAGCTATCCTGCATCCTAATGTCCTTGCAGCCTAGCAAACTCTGCCATGGTCGCTATTCAACCGTCGGGCGTGACAGACTCGCACATATCCCCTCCCTTGGGCGGTTACAGACGCCTTTGAATCGTACTGTGTGGACTGCGGAGCATGCAGAATGGAATCGAGGACAGCGATGGGGGTGATACACGAGCATGACGCGCAAGAGAGCCTATACCTATCGACTGTGCTTCTCTACATTAAGCAAGACCGGGGTGCTGTGAAGTGAGACAACGTCGCATAGACGCCGTGCCTCGATGTATCTCTTCAGCTCGCTGCTCGTTGTGGCCCCGGAATCAGGGCACACACTCGTGATCGCGCGACATCGACATCTCATGCGCAGCAGACATCACACACGACGCCCGACTGCGCAGAACGCAGCTCTTACTCAGGGTGCGAGATCATGCGAGAGCGGACAGGAGAATGTCAGGACGCCCTCGACACCTGACCGCGGTGTCCCGATAGCACTCGGCTGCGGCGAGGCGGACTCTAGGCGGACATGACATGCCGCTGAGGATTATGCCACCTGTCTCTGCACAGAATGTGGCGCCACCAGGTACTGTACCAACATGCCAACGATACCAGTTGTTGGCATTTGCAGATGACTCCCCTCCATACTCTTCATACTCTTCATACTCTTCAACTGCCAACTTTCTACGACATTACCCATCGCAGCCGCTGCGATGATGTCATACTCGTTTTCAGAAACTCATCGCACACCAGTTTGGGACCTCACCGACGCACAGTGCAATCTGGTCACCCCCGTAGCAGATATCTGAATCTGAGGGTGCACCTCTCCTCCGTGCACGATGCACGATGCACGATCCACGCTGCATGGAATGCGACTGTCACTCGATCCTCTCCTCTGTCTCGTGGAGGGCGCCGTGGTCGTCGGGTCAGCCAGCAGGTGCCTTTGCGGAAGCTTTCGACCTCTGGGCGGTGCGCGAACGTGCGAGAGACTTGTGGCACTCTTGGTCAGCTGCAACCGCAATAGCAACAACAACTGATGCTGGTATCTGCGCGCCACTGATGCTACAGATCACAGCGACAAAGTGGCTGAATCAGCCTGTCCAATGACCATGGTCGGAATGGCTGTCTGGAACAGGCGGGGGCCACAACTGGCTGGCTGGTTCCAGGCCCCATGGGGTAGTGGCAGTTCGTCACGTGGCTGCCCAGTCCCAGGCCGGAAGCAGCCGCTGCAACATTGTATTACGTCACACCCTTATGCGGGCCTCCATCTTAGCCAGCCAATCAGGCGGGCTATTTCTCACTGTGCTCTCATCGTCATTCTCTCTTCCGCTCTCCATCTCATCTACACCTCACATCACATTACTCTCTCTTACAAACCAGCCTACACCGCGACTACAATGACGACGACGACGTCTCTCCTCCACACCGCGCTCCAGAACCTGCACGTCGCGCAGCAGGTCGCGCACCCGTCGCACACGCCGCGGCCCCCGTCGAGCGTCGGGTCGTCGCGCTTCCGCAACGGCGCCAGCTCGGGCGAAGGCGAGGGCGACGAGGACGAGGACGACGATGACAATGAGATTGTCCGTGTCGGCCTCGGGACCGCGCCCGGTACCCCCATGCCCGGCCGCGGTATGGTCCTCGGCCAGCGGATCAAGAGCCTCAACAGCAAGGATCCTGTGAGTGGCAACAATGGGAGGTGGAGTGAGGTGCTGTGGAGTCCAGGCAGCTGGTGGGATCTCCAGCCCGAGCAGCTGCGACACCACTGGATTGTATCGCCTCCCCGTATCTTACTCATCTCTACTGCAATATCTTCTGATCACCACTAACACCCCAGCTCCGCCTCCTTCCCACACATCTCGCGGTGCGCATCTTCCTCCAGCTGGACATCCGCGCGCTCGCACGCTGCGACCGCGTCTGCAAGCGCTGGCACAAGTCGAGCACACTCAACTATGGTGAGTCTTTGCACGCCGTCGATGACTACGGCCGGGGATGTCACCCAGCCGTAGTCTATTGTCTGCCGTGTTCCCCATCCACGCCGCATATGTGCTGACGCATTATTCTCTATTGTTTCACACGCTGCCCTCTCTGAAATACACTGCAACTCTTATTGTCTTATAACCACGCTCCACGCAACAGTCTGGTTCCTCCAAAACCGCGCGCTCACGCTGCCAATGCTGGAAGCGCTCGGCGGCAAGAACCGCAAGCTCGAGGACGGCACCGAGTTCTTTGACCCGTACGACAAGGGCGGGCGTCTCTCGTCGCTGCCCTCGGTCCCCATGCCCAAGTCGACAAGTCCGCAGTGGACCAAGGCCGAGTCGAAGCGCGCGTGGAAGTCGGTCTTCCACACGACACTAGCGCGCACCGATCCCACGCACGACGAGGACGACCACCCGTACCGCGTCACCATCGACTCGCTCCAGTCGAGCGGCTACAATACACCCAGCCGGCACGCGCACGCAGGTCTCGGGTCTGGCGGCGCAGGCCGCTGGCAGGAACCCGCGGGCACCGGCGCACTCACGCCCGGCGAGCGCAAAATCGCCGCTCGCGAGGGGTACAAGGCCCTCGGCGGCCGCAAGTCGCGCGCCAAGCGCAAGATGGGCGGCGAGTTTGGCGCGCGCGACAAGGGCGGCGCGACCGTGCTAGAGGACGACGCGAGATTTACGTGTCCGTGGTAGTTGACGCCGGCGGTCCGCCGTCAGCAGCTGTAAGAACGCTACTGTGCTGCTCCAACACTGTGCCCCGCCGCACTGCCCGCGATGACGCGTCATCGCCATCAAGAACACTGAAAGAATACCTCGCGACGCGATCTTTCACCGTCCGCCGCCGGACGCAGCGACACGACCCAGTCCTGTCGACTGAAAACCCCAGTCCTAGTCTAGTCCAACGAAACCCAATGAACCAAAGAATCATCCGAATCCTTGTTGTCTAGCCGCAACGAGGGACCACCGCAAGTTACCTGTCATTACTGTCGAATCCATGTACGAGCTACCAGAAGATCAAGAAGTGGACATGTCCAAGAATGTCGCGAAATGAATTGTCGTAGTTATCAGTAGCAATGTCGTGCCCAATGCATTGTCTGTCGAACTCGCAAACAAAGTATCGATCCTGCCAGTCAGGCCCCTCAGCTTCATGCACCTGCCTCGCACTCCATAAACTATAGCTGCATGACCCATCTATCGCCGTTAAACAAAACAGTACCGATGCCAACGTCTTTCCACCATGAAATAAAATATCAATTGCCATAACACACCTAGTCGTAAATGACGAGTGGCAGGATCCGCTCCTGGTTGAACAAAAAGTTGTTTGCGAGGTCCTCGGCCTCGAGGAAGCGCGTAGAGTACAGCACGAGGTGGCCGCGCACGTCGCCGAGCAGGTCCTCCATCTCGTCGAGCTCCCACTGCGCCCACGCGTCGCCGTCGCCGCTCGGCTTGCGGTCGTCGGTGCTTGCGGACGTCGTGAGGACTGGCCGGCTGGTGGCAGCGCCGGCGCCGCGCGAGCCGGACATGTCGTTCTGCACGCCCCCCGCGGCCGTCTGCGGCTGCTTCGAGTCGGCGCCCGCGGGGCCCGCGACGCCGCCGCCCGAGCCCGCCTGGTCGTGCGTCGCCTTGACGTCGTGCTGCGACTCTTCTGTGCGGCCAAACTTGTCGTGGTGGTTGGCAAACGCCTTGTACTGGTCCCACGTGGTCACGAGGTCGTCGGGCACGCAGCGGAACACCTTGCGGTAGATCTGCGTCTGGAAGCGTTAGTTTAGAGTTTCTGGAGGTAACTCACGTTGTGCACCGCGGACGCGACCCAGATCTCCTTCCAGAAATGCTCGTCGAGCGGGTCGTGGAAGCGGTTCGGGTCAATCTTGGGCGTGGGCGTCGGCATGGTCCACGTGCCGTGGCCGGGCTTGGCGGCGAGGTTGCGGCGGAGCACCTTGCGCGCGTCGCGCCCCTCCGTCCCCTCTTCGTTGGGCAGGAGCTCGTGGCTCGGGCGCTGCGGCGCGCCGTCGCCGTCGGGTGCGCTGGCCGGCACGCCAAACTTCTCCTGGACGTGGTCGTGCGGCTGTCCTGCCTCGACGCCGGGCTTGGCCTCGGTCGCGTCCCGCTTCACAGTGACTGTCGCCTCGGGGGGAGTGTCGTCGTCGTCGTACCGGACGTTGTTTGCCGCCTCCTGCGGGTGCTCCCGCAGCATGACCTCCTCGAGCGTAGGCACCACACTGGACGCAAAGCCAGTGGTGAGCTTGCCGTCGGGGCCAATGTCCTGCCGCTCGGCTCCGGTGGGCGCTGTGGTCGACACCTTGCCCTCGAACGCGTCAATGGGGTGCGCGACCTTGTCGATGACAGTGCCCGCCTCGCGCTTCATGTTCTCGCCGACACCGCGGACCACGCTCTCAAGCGCAGAAGCGACGGTGTGGTTGAGGCGGCCCGGGGCGCCGACCTTCTTCACACGCGTGATACCGCGCGAGTGGCTCTCGCTCTGCTCATTGTCGGGGTCCCAGAGCGCGACCTCGGACGCCTCGGCGAGCGGCTTGCGCAGCATCAACTCGTCCTCCTCGATCGCGTCCACATCCACGCCGACGTGCTCGCGCATCAGACGCATGCGCAGCGTGTGCGCGTACCGTCCGACTTTGAAGGGCTTGCCGGCCATTGTACCGTCGATCATGTCCGTGTCGCGGACCACGGCCAGCAGCTCCGAGTCGCGGTCGCCGCGCTGCGAACGCTCGTTGATGTTGGCCGAGCCACACAGCACGAGACGGTCGTCGACAATCATCGTCTTACCGTGGATGTAAACCTGCTCCGTAGTCAGGGCGCCGCTCTTGAACTTTGCCCAGCCACGCAGCGAGAAGAAGGTAATGTAATCGTCGGGATTGATGCCCTCCTTGCGCAGGCGCGTGTAGATCGAGTGCGCGCCTCGGCAGATGGTGCGGTTCTGGCACTCGAGAATGAGGCGCACCGATGACGCTTCGGCCGTGTCGATCGGGTACGTGTAGCCTGGCAGCAGCGGGATGACCACACAGGCCATCCATTTTGTGCCCTCCTTGTGCGCGCGGATGATGCGCTGCACGAGCGCGTCGCCGATACGGTTCTCAATCGTCGTCGTGTCCACCACCGTCGACGTGATGAAGAACTGGTTCTCAATGTACACAAAGTGCTCCGACAGCTGGATCGCTGTCTGTCAGCTTACATATTGACTTCCTTTACTCACACTTGACGTAGGCGTTGTGGATCGAGTGCTCAATCTTAGTGAGCGTGCCCATGCTCCACGGGCCGACGGAGCGGCAGATCTGCACCTCGCACGTGCCCTGGAGCTTGAGGTCGATGAGCTCGCGCTCGGTAAAGTCGGCGGGCGGGAGGAGGAAGGGCATCTTGCGCGTGTGGTTCTTGATGCGCAGGAGGTAGTTCCAGCGCTGGCAAAAGTGGCGGCACAAGTCGCGCGCGGGCTGGCCGACAATCTGCAGACCGACATCGTGCCACGGCATACGGGGTGTCTTGTCGCGGTCAAACGCGTCCTCGAACGGCTTGTCGAGGTCGTGAAACTCGGCCACGCGCTCGTTCCAATAGTCCTTGCCGCGCCACACGGGACCGTCGGGGCCGTCCGGTGCCGTGTGGTCCTCGTCGGTGAGAATGTGCTGCGACGTGTCCCAGCGACCGAAACACAGGTCGAGGCCACCCATGAAGCCGATCGCCTCGTCAATGACACACATCTTCTCGTGGTGCGACCAGTACAGCGCGCCGGACGGCAAATGCGACGGCGAGCGCTGGACCATAATGTTCGGGTGCAGGCCCATGAGCGAGCGCTTGGCGTACAGACTCTCGACGGGGGTGGTCTTGGCCGACACCTCGTTGTAGATGACGATAAAGATGCGCACGCCCTCCTCGGCCTTGCGCTTCAGGAGGTTGTCGAGACGGTACCGCTCGTCGCCAGGACGGCGGAGATAGATCTCGGGCGAGATCCTGGGCGTGAGCTAAGAGGTATTTTGCGGTTACTCACCACCAGTCGTGGATGTAGATCCTCGAGCGGGCCATGTTGATGGCCCTGCTGAGGTTCCAGAAGTAGTCGCGACCGTCGACGAGCCACTGCGCGGCAACGTTCATGCGCACGGGCGCAAACGAGTCGAAGCGGTTGCGGCCGGTCCAGAGACACTGGAACGCGACGCGCTCCATGGACACGATGAACTGGTGCATCTGGCGCGCATTCTTTGCGACAAGCTTGATGCGGCGCTGGCTGTTGGAGACGTAGAATGTGTGCTGCGAGGTGTCCTTGTTGCTGTCATCGTCTGCGAGGTCGAGCTCGTGGGATTCGTCGCCTGACTTGTGGCCCTTGTGGCTGGAAAGTTAGCACTGGCTTGCTCAAGGTTACTCACTGGTGACCCGAGAGCAGGTGGAGACCCTTGCGGTACGCGCGCTTCGGACGCTCGATGCTAAAGTCGCCGTCGAGGATAAAGACGTCGTAAATGTCGGTTTCTTGTGGGCCGTCGGTGGCGACAAGATACGACTCGCGCACAATGAACCACTTGGGGGAGCGGTGCTGGCGCCAGGTGGACGGCAGGAGTCCCGGCTGGTTGTTCTTGCGGCCCGCCTTGGAGTTGAGAATCTTGATGAATCCCGCCTTGCCCTGGAAGCCACCGCGCGGCGCGAGCGCGACAGTGAGAGCCGACAGCTCAAAGAAGATACACAGCCTGTTCGACTCGGGACGGAAGAGCTAATTGTCAGCGCGAGCATGTACACCAGTTACTTACAACTGCGCGGATGAGGTCGATGAGATACTGCTGCAGCGCGGTGCGGCTGGTGGGACCAAAGCCGTCCTGCTGGCGCTCGTTCCTCTCCAACGCGGTGCTGGCGCCGAGCTTGTCCTTGACCTTGTCCTTGACCTTGTCCTTTGCGTCTCCGAGCATCTCCGACTTGTCGGCCTTTTCGCGCGCCCAGTATGGCAGTGCTGATTGTCAGCGGAGGAAGTCGCCAGGTGTTACTCACAGTTCTTTGGGAATTCAGGCATCTCCACGCGGCGCGAGCTCCTCAGACCGGTGAGGCTCGTTCCGATGTTGGCGGCCTTGTAGTGCGCGTGCAGCATGAGGAAGTCACGGAGCTCGCGGTACACGACCCACTTGATGGCGCCGTCACCGTACTCGCACTCAATCTTGAACATTTCGCGACCCGTGTGCCGCCCGCCGGCCTTGATGCCGACGCTGTCGCCGATACGGAAGCGAAGGTTGCCGAGGAGCACTGGGACGGCGCGGTGGCCGTCCTCATCGCGGTCGAGCCACGTCTTGAGGATCATCACGGGAAGGGTGCCCGCGAGCATCTCGTTGGTCATCGAGGGCATGGGTGCGCTGACGGCGTCGTCGCGCGACTGCACGCCGCCAGGACCGCGGTGGCGGATCTTGGACGTGAAACGCGCGGCGGCATTGCGCATTCCGCCAGTCTTGGAGCTGCTCCCCTGCCCCATGTCCTCGACGGTGTTCATGTGCGCGAGACCAGTGTAGGTGCGCACCGGTGTGGCGAGGTTGGCGTTGGCGAGACTCGGGGTCGCCGAGGGCCTGGACGAGCCGTGGCCCGAGCCGTGGCCCGAGTGGATGTGGTGGCGGGACGACTCGCCGAGGGGCGCAATGTCCGGCGTACGCAGCGTCGACCAGTAGCCGTGCTCGCCCTTCGGGTCAGCGGGGTGAGATAGCGGCGTGTTGGCACCGCTCTGCAGTGCGCTGCGGAACGTGCTGCCGGCGTCCGTGTCGTCGTCTTCCCAGTCCTTGTCCTTTTCTCCCGGAGGCAGGGTACCGAGCCCCTGTGAGCGCAGCGACTCTGCGCGGCTTCCACGGCTCGACGTGCGGGTCAGCGACTGCCGCCTGGCCTTGTCCTTGCGCTTGATATCGTGCGAGACGCGCGGCGGGTGCGCCGAGTGCCCGACGCGGCGGGGCATGTTGGGCGCCGGGTCGTCGTCGCGCCGGTGGTGGTGCTGGTTCTCGTCGCGCTGCGTGATGGTCGGAGTGACGGTGACGCTCGGAGCGATGATGATGTCACCGGCGGGGTTGGGAGGTGGAATGAGCTCGAACTGAGAACAACAACAAGTAGGAAATAGGGATTGAAGAGGGAGTAGTAGGGATAAAAGTCCAAAGTGGAGGTAGCCAAAAGATCGTGTACAATAGGAAGTGGACGTGTCAGTGACGAGCGAATGATGCAATGGTTTCAGTCTCCACTCACCCGTGTCTGGATCAGCCGGGGCTCGAGCACGATTTCGTGCTGTGAGCCGGGGGGCTTGGCTTCGGCCTTGAGCGGGGGGAGAGTGCCGGGGACGCGACCAAGCTCGTCCTTGAACTGCTCGTGCTCGGAGATATCCTGCAGCTCGCGCGGGGTCGAGTTGTCGCTGTCAAACTGGTGCTGCTGCAGGCGATGGAAGTACTCTGCGCCGGGCTCGGCGTGTGCGCGCTGGCCGGGCACGAGGTTGGAATCGAGGTGCCGCTCGTGCTGGCCGTAGCCGCTGCCTGTGGGGCCCTCCTGCTGTTCGGGGGTCTCCCGCGCCGAGGGGCTGTCGCGCCCACGAGCGTCCGGCGGCAGCATGTGCTCGCGGTGCGCGTTGTACGTGTTGTCGGTCGGGGTCGTCTCGCGGCTGTGGTGCTGCGCGCGATCGGCGCGTTCTGCACCGTGCTCATGACTATGCCCATGGCTATGGCTATGGCCCTCAGGGTGCTCTCCGTGGTCCTCTGGCAGATTCCGCTTCAAGCCAGTGCCAGGAATCGCGACGCTGACCTGCGCGGCATCGACCGCGTCGACATTGCGCTTCAGATCCGTAAAGCTGATATCGAGCTCTTCGTCGGACACGATGCGCTCAATCTCCGACAGGCGCGCGACTGTCTCGTCGTTGTTGGCGGCCAGCCGCGCAGGGGTCGCCGGCTCGTCCCACGTCTGGCTCGGGTGCAGCACGGCGCCAAAGTCGGGCCGGTCCGAGGCTTTCATCGACCCATTGTGCAGCACCTGGATATGCTCGTCGGACGTCGGCTGGCCCGTGTACCCCTTGGCATCTGGGCGCTTGTTGTCGGCGATGGGGCCCTTGGCGTTGCCGTTGGCGCTGCCATTGGCGCTGCCATTGGCGTTACCGTTGGCGTTGCCGTTGGCGGCGCCTTTGGCGCCATTCTCCACGGTGCCCTTGCGGCGCGAGGCAGGCGTCGGTGTCCCCGGCGAGTGTCGGCCCCCGGTGTCCGCGTTGGTCGATCCGTGTATGTTCATTTGTGCGTGGCGTCGCGCGGCGCAGGGTGATACACTGAAAGGTGGTGCGCGCCAAAACGGATCAAGCTACTGATTAGAGGAATTATAAGTGCTGTGTGCAAGCAAGTATATTAAGAGAGTGATGGTGAGGAGCAGAGATACGATGGGGTGAACAGCTGATGTACACGACGCTGCGACGAGCGTCCAGCAATACTACTCGATGCAACATGATGCGTCCCGCTGAACCGGCGGACCACAGAAGCAGCAAAAAAAGCTACTCTACTCACAGGAACGACGTTGCTATGCCGTCAGCCAGCCATTTTTTTATGCCAAGTTCCAGACAACTGAACGCTGAGCCCGTTAGAATGAGCGCAACAGCGGCAACAGCGGGCGGGAGAGCGGGTTCACCACCGATACAACCGGGTCCATGACGTCAAGATCCCTCCGATTTTGGCACTCCATAGGCCCACGGCCCGTCGCCGCTGACGTCGTGTTAAGAGCTGCCGTTTCATGCATGATCATGCAGACAAGCGAAGCGTCCCATTCTCTGGTAGATCATGGTAGACTAGTACATTACCGACCGGCCTGGACTCTGGACACTATAGGAAGCATGATGCATCAACTTGTGAGCTTGTTGCATGAGCTTGTTCCGACATGCCACATGCGGATCTGTGTCCCGCAGATTCTCCGAAGAGCGGAGCATCCACATACCACAAGATCGGCGCGGCGGTAATGATCGTCGTGGTCTCCTGTCTGCGGGCGACGCACGCTGCGGCCTCGTGTTTGTGGAGCCAGAGCGCCAGAGCACAGTCAGTGAAGCAGAGACTACTCCGAACGCTTCTGGATCAGCATCATCGGAGGCAGGCACTCGTACACTGTGTGCTAGCCGATACCCCGAAGCGCGAGCGTCGTCGCCCACCTAAGGTCCTAAGGTGGCCTTCTGAGAGTATCGCGCAGAGGTCTACTCTGAGTGATATACTGCTGCTCGCCATCTGTCAGCAGCATGTCGCAACAAGGCAAAGGCGGGCTCATGCCGACAGTCGTACATGTCATCAGAAGTTTGACGAGTCTGGCTGATGGCTGATGGCTGACTTGCATGACTTGCCAGGGGTAGATACGCTTGGCATTCTTATATTCTCAAACGATCAGGTCATGTTGATCTGCATCACGTGAAACCCACGCAGATCGCATGTGTACCTCTTACTCACGGGTGACCCAGTCGTCAGTCTCGCCAGTCTCACAATCGTCGACAGGTATGCACAGACCATGGGATCAAAACAGAGTCGGACGCGAAGATGGAAGCCGAACAGTCTCTGGAATCTGGATCTGGAACAGGACAAAGGCGGGAATGTCTGACTAGCTGACTGTCCTAGATCGCCTCTTCTGTCCAGCGCGTCGAGCCGTGCGAGTTTCTCTCGTCGCTCCGAGCCTCGTCGTCCGAATCATTGACTCTTACCGCACAGGTCGGCGCTCAGGATCATTCGCACACTCTGTAAATCGGAGGTTGTTCGATCTTGGGCTCACTGACACATATTCGGTAGCGAGCACCGAGTTCTTAGCCCTGTGCTGTCTCAGCGTCGCTCAACATTCCGCAACCGCGGTCCGAGTCTTCATAGGACATGATCTGCAGCCGAACAGGTGCATGCACAGACTCACGTCGATCGCTGCCGAACTAGCGACACCGCAGTGACAGCAATATTCCTATCGTCGGCGGCGCGAAACTCCAAACGGTTGCCACACCAGTGCAGCCAACGGCAGCAACATATACATACATTACCATGCTGTCATGTTCCTCCTCCTCCACAGATAACGTCAGGCCGGTGCTAGGAGCGCTGATAAGTACATTCCAAGAGGCACAGTGAACACGAGTCACGCACAGGACGCTTATCACTCGCTCGCCATGTGTGCGTTTCGGCGTGCAGCTACGGCTAACGGAGAGTTTTTTTGGTGCACCACTTGTCGGCACTCGGACGGGTGACCACGCAGCGCCAAGTACACAGACGGTATGCACTGGGGGAGTACGGGTGCAGCGGGTGCACAAGGGCTCGCGGGTCACGGTGGGACACCAGAGGGCTGGGCAGAGGCAGACACGGCACTGTCGGGAGCGGCACCCGGATGGCCGGTTTGTCCATGTTGTGATTGCTCCGACGGGTCTCTCTGTGCATGCTGCACAGATTTGTGGTGTCACACAGAACAGACGCGCTGCTGCAGCATCGCCTACTGACGAGACCATCGCGAAGAGCAGGGCAATATAACAAGAACAACGACCTCCAAACCGCCACAGCAAGATGGGATCATGTTATCGGCGTCCACTTGTTCATTACCACAGCCCTGATAGTTTCCGTTCAATGTTCTTCAGACAGGAACATTTGTATCAAGTATGCACATTTGACTCGTGTTCCTCTCCTTCTGCATTCTAACTCTCCGCTCGACCTCCGCTGGCCTTCTGTTCTGCCTCGCTCGCTCTGCCTTGTTCTGCCCGACTTTCTCTCCGCTGCCATCCCTGAGTAGGCACATGTCTCGTTTTATTCCGGTCACAGTCGTCCCCTTTCAATCAGAAGACTGCTGCAGCTATGAATAAACAACTTCCAACTTGGCTCAATGCAACATGCTTCCTCTCACGCCAACTTGCATGGTCAACTAGACATAATTCAATCATACCTAGCACTTGCCGGTCTAGATCAAGGCTCACCCTGTGGCAGACAGGTTTGAACGTGTGAATGCAAAAGCCGTAAAGCCGTAAAACAACGTCTGAATAGATGGGAACAGGGCGTCCCTCTGCAGGATCCTGGCTTTCTCGTAACATTTACGAGCTAAAATACTCTAAACCATCCGCAAGAGTCACAGTCACAGTGAGAGAGAGGCGCTGGCCAGTGCAGCACTGGCGTGCATTCAAGCGGCGATGCGGCCCAAAGCCTCACTGTGAATAGACCCAGACCTGTCCAGGGCTGCTGGATTGATTCAGGTTACTACACTGGCTGTTGGTGCACAGGCCGCACTTGGAACCTCCAAGAACGTCTGGACGTGCGTTTGGCCCGTGTTTGTGTCCGCGCAACATCCGCGCAACATTTACAGTGTGTTCCTCACAGCGGCAGCGGAGACATGCGCAAGCCGTATGCTGCGGCCGACTTTGTACAGTACGGCATTTGGAACGAGAGTTTGGGCGGGGTGGGACGGAGGCTTGCGGTCTGAACCTTTCGCACGAGCAACCTCAGTCACTTGACTGCTCACGACGTAGGGAATCCTCCGGAATGGCGCATTTGACCAGAAACAATTTTACCTGAACGCCTCCAAGCCGCCTCCAGGCCAGCCAAACCAAGCACGCACGCTGAGCCTCTTTTTTTCTGCACTAACAGTCGGCGCGCTGCCTGCAAACTACAAGGTGTCTTGCTCTCTCCCTATGGCGCGCGCTCACCCTGGGCAATGATGCACCATTCCATGGAGATAGCTGGGCCGTTGCTTGATTGAATAAATATCCCAGCGTCGTGTTACTGTTGGCTTTTATCTCTTGCTACACGCTTTCTTTCTTCTTGCCTTTCCAACTACTCTTTTTGCTCGTGCTCGTTTCTTGACCCGTCTGTCGTCGAGCAAGCTTGTCTCTTGGTAGCAGGCGAGCACCAACCGCCTCGACTATACTACTACGCCTTTCACGACCCCACTCCCCAACTTGCCTTGCTTGGCACGTACACCAACCGCAGTCTCACGCCGTCGCCATGTTGCCCCGCGTGCGTCTGACGAGGACGACGCTCATGCTGTCGACGCTCGTCGTGACAGTCATCCTCTTCTTAACCTTCTGCGACTCGCGGCCCTCGCTCAGCATCGACAACCTCCCGACACCGGCACGACACATTACCAATGTACGAACGGCAAAGAAGAAGAAGCCGCAGCAGGAGCATGTGCCCCACCCCGAGGCCCAGCCTGTGCCGGACAGGTGGCACACGCCCCAGATGCCCGTCATCTCCGAGAGCCTCGACTACGCCCCCGACGGACTGGTGCGCGGCATGCACAAGATCTACCGTGCGCTGAAAAAGACCGGCCACGCCATCCAGGACGAGCAGCACCCCATCTCCGAGCTCGTCGAGCGTGGACGCCGCAGGTGGGAGGGTCTCCTCAAGAGGTGAGTGTTGCTGCGTGGTCGCTGTTAGCTATGAGCATCTGCCACTATCTCCCATGAGGGAGCTCCGATCCGAGGGTTACTACCAAACGTGTGTGGGAATCTGCACCGAAGCGTACGTGCTCCCCCGCTCTCAAGATTTGCTCCGCAAGCGCAGGGGGAGCGTGAAACCCTCTCATGTCGTCGTGGGCTACGCAGAACCCGTCGTGCCTTGTAACTGTGCAGCGTGCGAGCGTGCTCCGTGGGACCCCTACGATGGTGCCGTTCAAATGCTAACCTTACAGGCAGTCCAAGACGCTCGAGCACGCTGTCACCGAGTACGAGAAGCGGTACGACCGCAAGCCGCCGCGCGGCTTTGACAAGTGGTTCCAGTTCTGCAAGGAGCACAATGTGAAGATTATCGACGACGTGAGTAATGAGTGACGTGCGTGTACTGCAGTGCCTGACGTTCCAGTACGACCAGATTGAGCGCGACATTGGCCCCTGGCTCGGAATCGCCCCAGAAGAGTTTCGGCGTCGTCGCGATAAGCTCGAGGAGCTGGGCTTTAGCTAGTGAGTTGCTGGCAGAATACCGTCCTGGGCGATATCTGTCGCTCCGGGCGCGATGGTTGTCGAGATCTTATCACTGACATTCAGCAAAATGGTCCTGAACCCGAACGGAGAGTCGGAGCTCAGCGGCGAACGCGCAGCGTTTCCTCGTCCCAGGGAGCAGTTCCAGCTCCTCAAGCAGCTCGTGCCATACCTCCCGGAGAATGTCACCATGTACGCCTCTGATCACGACATGGGCAGCTCGGTCACTCCCGATGACCTCCGCCATGTCGTCCTCGACCACGCCGCCAAGGGAACATATATCTCCAACGAGGAGCTTCACCGCATGGAGAACATCAACGACTACGAGCTCGGCCTCCTGTCGTCCTGCTCCGAGTCATCCCCTGCCCGCCAGCTTGGCGAGCCGAGCCCCCTCAAGGCTGCCAATGCCGCTATCAAGAAGGCCGACCACTCGACCTCGTTTATCTACGACTTTAAGCCGTCGGCATCGTACTGCACGAACCCCGAGCTCATGAAGTACCACGGCGCGTTCAGCTGGCCCATGCGTCGCGCGGCCGAGATGCGTCCCGTGTTCCAGCTCTCCAAGCTGTCCCAGTGCCAAGAGTTCCTCCTCACACCGCTCGAGTCGTACCACAACGCATCGACGGAGCAGGCAATGGAGGAGACATCGACATGGGAGGAGAAGACGATCAACAAGCTCTTCTGGCGTGGTTCTACCACTGGCGACTCGTACACGCAGCCAAAGTCCAGCCGGCCCAACTACGACTGGCGCACACAGCACCGCCCGCGCATGCACCTTTTGGCGCAGAACACGGACGGCGATTCCGAGGTCTGGATGAAGCGCCACCCCGGATGGGCACCCGAGCGCTGGTCCAACGACGAGCTCAACAAAAAGTACCTCGATGTCGGCTTCGCCGGCCGTGTCCGCCAGTGCGACAAGGACGGAACATGCGAGGAGATGGAGAAGGAGCTCGTGTTCAAGCCCCGCGTCGACCCGCACCAGGCCATCAAGTACAAGTATGTGCTCGACGTTGACGGCAACGGCTGGTCGTCGCGTTTCCACCGGTTACTCGCGAGCGGCAGCGTCGTCGTCAAGATGACCATCTACCCCGAGTGGAACTCGGACTGGCTCACACCATGGGTGCACTACGTCGTGAGTAATCGTCACCTCTATATTCACTGACTTTAGCCCGCAAAACTCGACTACTCTGACCTGTACGACATCATGTCGTACTTTGTCGGCCCGCCCAACGACCCGCTCGCCAACCACGACGCGGTCGCGCGCCAGATTGCCGCCAACGCGCGCAAGTTTACCGACCAGCACTGGCGCTGGGAGGACATGCAGGCGTTCATGCTCCGCATGCTCCTCGAGTACACGCGTCTTGGCGCCGACGACCGCGAGGCATACAGCTATAAGAAGTAAAGCGTATATCGCGATAACTGCACCAGTCGTGTGGCTTTTCTCGTGGCTCTCGTCTCCTACGCGAGCCAACCACTCCCTCACCGTGTCTGAGCCTGCAGCGCCGCACACAAGCGGCAGCTCGGCTCACACACGCCAGCATAGTCCCATATTCATCCTAGCTCATAGATCGCGGCGCACATTCCCGCCGCACGCTCGTGGCTCCGCGCCAGTGTAACACTTGTCCATACCCCTCATCGTAGAGTTTTGTCATGTCCAGCCGGGTTTGTGAGTAGTAATGCATTGTTGAACAGCACTAGCAGGCGAATCGCGCAGCATGGGGGCTACACCACAGTGAGGGCCAATTCGGTCAAGGGGTCAATGCCATGCCACCCTTGATCCTTGATCCTTGAGATCGACCATGCGACCAGCGCCACCTGAGCCATGGGCCTCTCGCTCCGAGGCCACAACCCCCCCCACCCCCAACGCTCCCAAAAAGCATCCACGGCCCAAGAGCCGCGACATGGAGTGAGGGTGGATCGAACACCCGACCTAGCGATTTCCCGGAGGATGAACTGACTTCAGTCGCTCGCTCTCCCAGCTGAGCTATCCCTCCACGCTGGGGGAGGCGGCACGTGATCGGCGCGCGTGTGGCGGCCTTGCATGCACACTCGTCTGTCTGCGCAGTGAAGTGAGCGTTTGTCAGCTGTGCACGGTAGTGTGAAGGGAGGCCCCTGTGCCCGGAAAGACTCAAGCCACAGCCCAGCTGCTGTCGAACCCTCCGCCCTTCGCCCTCCGCCCTGGGCCCTCGGCTGCCGATCACCCTTCAGGCCGCCAGCTCCGACTCGGCCTCCGCCTCCGACCCTCTCCCGCTCGATCCAAAAAGCAACCCGGACTGCTGCCAGTCCAGAGCGATGGAGTGAGGGTGGATCGAACACCCGACCTAGCGATGATCCCGGAAGACCTGTAAACTGAACTTCAGTCGCTCGCTCTCCCAGCTGAGCTATCCCTCCATGGGTGTGTGTGCGCACGGAGCGCCACGGCCGCGATGCGGACAGCAGGGGAGTGTGGTGCGCGTGTTGAACACACTTGAGTGTATGGGAACGAGAGGCTGGTGTGGAGATGTAGAGGTGCCGAGTGGCTCGTTTGCAGCGGTGCAGCTCTGTCAAGCCTGTCTATCGTGAGCTGAAGCTGTCAGAAGCCTAAGAGACAGTCAGTCACACCCCAGGCAGTCAGCACAACGAATTCTATGGTGCATGTAGGTATCTCCGTATCGTGTCGTGTCGTGCTCCTGGGTCCTCAGATCTCGACGACCTTTGGTGTCGGCTTATCGCTCGGCTTCTCGTCATCGTGGTCCTCCTCAATGTCTTCTCCTTCGGCGTCCTCGTCCTCCTCGTCCTCCTCATCCTCTTCCTCGTCCTCCTCATTCGCGCGCTCCCACACCTCGGCATCCCGCTCCACCACGGGCCCCGGCATCCCCTCCGTGCTTCCCTGCACGTCGAACACGCCCAGCCCGACATCCATCGCCACCACATCCCCCGCCGAGGGGTTCTCGATGACCACGCTCGCGGGGTCCTCCTTGGCGCGCGAGAGAATGTCCGCGTTCGAGGCCGCGAGGAGGGGGAGGAAGGCGCGTGCGCGCGCGAGGACTGCATGTCAGCAAGTTGAGAACGACTGGCTTCAGTCTCGTCCAGCAAGGGGCTCACCATCGCTCTCGGGCACCGCGTGCGGTCGGCTCGGGGGCTGCGGGAACGGCATGGCGGGCGTCTCGTCCGCCGCGTTGGAGATCGAGGTGAAGAGGTTGCCTGCTGTTAGTCGATCATGGGGAGTGGAAGCGGCTGAGAGTCCAGGAGTGGAGCAGCTGTGGTCTCACACGCACGACAGCTGCTTCAAAGCCATTGACACTCTCTCCAGATCACGCACCTAAGCGCGCCGCGCGCCCCTCGTCGTCCTCGACATCGAGCCTCTCGCGGGCCATCGTCAGATAATAACTAATGGGTGGAAGGATGGCGGTAGTGGCGAGCTGAATGTATGTGATGGAACACCACAAGAGCGCTGTTGAAGATCGAGAAAGAAGAGTTGAGAGATGGAGAGAGTCAAGATCACGCTGGTGGACACAAAATTGTTTTGGTGTTTGGCCCATGACGTGCCTCCACTCCTGCAGAAAGATTTTCCAGGCTGGTCACCATTGATCCCCCGTGGGGTGGTTGCCGTTGACGTGCATGCTCGCGGTGAGATCAGTGAGCTGAAGTGATGTGTCTGTTCGTTCCCTACACCAGAAACGTAAGCCGAGTTTGCTCACTTTCGGCTCGCCCTCGCCAGCTCTCTGCTCGTCCGAATCAAGATCTGCATCTCGTCTAAACTAAATCTATCTACGCAGCGAGCCTATCACTGCTTCTTGGACTTTGCGGGGATGGGGTTTCCGTCCTTGTCCACGAGGCCCTTGGCCTCCATGGCCTTGAGCGACGCGACCAGCGGGTCGAGCTCGGGGCACGGCTCGCGGTGCGAGTCAAACGTCTTGTCGGCCCATGTAAAGTACTGGCCGTAGTTGCAGGTAAAGTAGATGTGGTGCAGGGTGTGGTGCGCGGGCGAGTTGATGAAGCGCTCCCAGAAGCCGCCGCTGATCATGTCGCCGTCGTGGATCAGGATAGTCCAGAACTGCACAAAGCCGAACATGCCGAGGTAGAGCAGGCGGTGCATCGGGAAGATGTAGACGAAGATGCTGTGCGTGTCAGTGGCTGGTGCAGGTGGGGAGTTGTGTGCCGAGGGGGAGTGGCACATGGTGGGTCATGCTCGGTGGCATTGGTCGATGCAGACGCGGGCCGTCCACGTCCATGACTCGCGCACATGGAAGGCAGTGGACGGCTTCTTTGGACGAGGAGATCATCGTGCTTCGACTTTCCCACCAACATTGCGCATGGTCACGCAGCATGCCACACCGCTCCCTCGCACTCTCTACTCACTGGTAAGGAAGCGACTGGGCGTAGCCGTCGACGGGGTGGAAGGCCAGCGCAGCAAAAGGCGTGGGTACGATCCACTTGTGGTGGGGCTTGTGGACGTATTTGTAGATGAGGGGGTGGTGCCTTTGCGTCAGCAATGATCGTCTCGGGACGCAACTCACTCAATGCGGTGGATCCAATAGATGGCAAAGTCGGTGAAGAGGAGGAACCACACGGCCGAGAAGACAAAGTAGGCCCATCCCATGTCCGAGACATTGTTGTAGAGCTTCGAGTAGCCGCGCACCTCTCCGAGGAACCACGGGAGGGTGAGGACGTCGATGACGGGGGCGGCAATCATGCTGCTGATAATCTCCTGCCTAATCTGGTTCTTGAGGAAGCGGGGGTGGTGCTCCAGTCTCCGGTCGTACAGGAAGAAGTACGACAGCGAGCAGAAGAGAAAGTAGAGCACCATGGCGGCACTCAACGCAATGAACATTAGGCTTGCGCACTGCCGCGGGATGCTGTCGCGCGCAAGGCGGGACACGGCGCGTACACTCGCGGCAGTGGCGTCGACAGTGCCGTTGGCGAGCACCTTGCCTGCGGAGAGCGACGCGGCGGGGGCGGGGAACATGTACGCGTACGCCGCGTCAAAGGCGTACTCGTCGCCATACTCGAGGATGAGATCCATGATGGGCTTGATTGCTGTAGGTGGTCGAGGAAGTAAAGAGAGTGGGGACCGGTCGAGCGGAACGCAACTAACACGCCGGGAGGATAATGAACGGCGGTCCGTTTAGTTGAGCGACAAGATGGGATGGACGAGTAGATGAAAGAATCAAACTACCAGACCGGCGTCCAGTTTAGTACTAGGACACTTGTCAGAGATCGAGGCAAGGGATGCGGTTTCAAGTGGATCGAGCGCGTCCGTGTCCGCGATGTCGGGCGTTGACGGCGGAGGTGTTGGGTGGGACGATAGAGTCGTGCGATGGTGACTGCCCTCTAGAGTCTTACACAATGGAAAAGCAACTCTTATTGTTCGTCAACAGGTGAAGCCTGAGGCGCGTGGGTGTCGATGCCGCAAGGTGTACCGCAGCTGGTCGGCGTCGCGAGCAAAAAGTTGAGTAAACAGCTAGAAGGAAAGTAAAAGTTGAAGGAATGGACACTGATAAGTACCAGCAAGCAAGATGTAGATCAGATAACGAAGAATGCAAAGCAGAGAGCGTGCTTGTCGTGTTGTTGTTGGGTGGGAACATTGCCAGCCCAGCCGTTGCATTGACTTTTGCTCTGCCATTCTGCCATAGTGCCATTGTGCCAATCTGCCACGATAAAACCTGAGCCCACGTAAAAAGGGGAGGGACAAGGTATCGTTCGATGTCTCTGGATCGAGGCTCGGCCATATACTACTGTACTAATCGAAAATCTCGGCACCCGAGCCTGCCGATACCGCCTGCCGCCTGCCGCCTGCCCCCTGCCTGGCGCCGGCGGACCTTGGGACCTTGATCCTCGAGACCTCTTTCAAGCCTGGATGACGCGGATTAGAAATTTTGCGCGGAACCCAACATGCATGGTTAAGAGTCTGTTGCTTTTTAGTTAATGATCAGTTCAGGTGGACGCTATGCAGTCAGGCTATGCAGTCAGGGCTTGCCATGCGCTGGGAGTAGTCAAGTAGGCAGATTAGCACAACAACAACGATTAAGAGCGAACAAGCTCAGCCACAAAGGCCAGCCTGGCGTGGCCTGGCAAGCTGGCAACGCATGGCGCATGGCTACCCAGGTAATTCAGGCTAAAAAGACAGTTTTGGTACACATCGTATGATCGTTTGACCACAAAAACAAAACATAGTATATAGTCTACGGCCGAAACGTGCAAAAATGAACAACAGCGGAATCAAATCGAGAACTCGAGATTCCAGTAAGAGTGGCTTGGATAAGTTCTGCAGCCACGCGAGAATACTCCCGCGAACGTCACTGTCCGAGTCTGGGCAGGGAACGTTGAGCGGTGATGATGACGACCGTCAAGTCGAGCTCGAGGTGACAATCTTCGACAACAACTAGACTCTGTACCTCCAGCCGTGTTCCATCGAGATCAAGTGCAGCCACCTGCACCTCACAGGACAATAACCGGCATCACGACGACACCCTCGAGCAGCCCAACCTCGTGCGTGTCTACACTCCCGACTGCGCCTCCGCCGTGACATAGACTCGTCACCGACCGGAGAAGACTAGCTCAACCGGAGCCTCGACCCGACTTCAACCTCACCCGTCACTCCTCACCGCGATGGGATTCGGACACGTCCTCTTCATCGGCATCATCGCCGCCATCCTCGGCGTCGTGTCGTGGTTCGTCACTCGTCCAGGACAGTACCAGGTGTGAGTATCGAGGTTGGCAAGCGATGTCTAGCTATTGGAAGGCGGCAGTGTCTGCCAGTCATGGCGATGCGGAGATGCTTGAGGGTGTGTGCGGCTGCAGTGGTGCTGCTCAACGGCTCCGCTGTCCTGGCTGCGTTCGGTCGGCAATTGTTATCCTATCTCACCTTCATGGCTTACTGACATCTCAGCCTCATCCGCACCTCGGTTCTCCTTACGCTGTCGTGTCTCTACGTTATGTGGGCGATCACATACCTCGCGCAGATGAACCCGCTTATCGGTGAGTTGGATATGGGAGCGCATTAGTGGCTCCTGGGCCCTGGGCAAGCTGTCAGCTGGGCGTGGACAGTGGCGTTTCCCCGCCGTCTCACGCTCCTCGAAACAGCAACGCCTCTGAACATCATGAACGAATCTCGCTGACATCTCTTCTCTAGCTCCCCGGAGGGCCGAGCACAAAGAGATTTAGAAGTAACCCACCGGCGACCCGCGTTTGTGTGTTCATGTATACGGATCGAGCTTTTCGTACTGCTTGCGGACGCGACGAGGCAGAGCACGGCACGGACAGTATGTCTCGAGATCCTGACAGGCTGGGGCTAATCGAGGCAAGATGACAGACAGTCCTTGTGCTTAATGCTCCTATGAACATGATTACTGACTTGGGGGGCTACTAACGAAGACAGAACAAGTGATACCGCAGGCGAGGACCGCGACCGCCCATTGCGCTGACGGCAACGATGCCACCCATTGTCATCAGCTGGGCATCAGTGTGGCACCCTCTTTGTGGCATTATCAGAGCTCGTAGCTTATGGACCTCAAGGGTTGGCTGGCTCGCGGGGCTACTAGGCAATGTGAAGCAAATGCCAACGACCGTTTGGTCGTGAACCCACCATCTGCCCGCTACGAAGAGACGAGTGAGACTTGGAAATCGAGGCGGCTCGAGGCTAGCGATCCAGCAAGGCAGCGAGGCGGACGCGCACACGACCCCCGGCCTGGGGCAGTCAGCTGGCGAGCTTGGATGATGGCATGGCGAGGGCGCGGGCGCACGGCGCACGGCGCAACGTGACTGCCTCGAGGCGCGACACAAACATCGACGCGCACATGCCGTTTCTTGCCCTCCTTTGTCTCTGTATGCCCTCATCACTCACACTGAGCGCTTTCAGAAGAGTGGGGGTCCTTTCACAGTTGTGGTATATAACAGCAGTCCCCCTCCTTTCTCTTCCTCCTTTCTCATCTTTTCTCATCGACCTCATTCATTCTGTATTCTACGCTTTGCCTCTTTCTACTTCTACTCTCGCTCGACTTTCCTTCGCTTGTCGACCTCACCATGCCCGGCGAACCACCCTTTGTCCAGGGAGAACCAGTGAGTGCTCTGTGGCGTCGTCGCAAGCTTTGGGCGTGTGCTCACATCCTCTACTAGCCTGGATCACCTCTCCGCTCCATCTATGACCACGTGTACCGCAACGGCGACAACGACAGTCGTGAGCCTCCTGACAGTCGCGAGGCTCCTCGCACGCACCTGCACGACCGGAATGTGCCTCCCGCCTCCCGCCCTCAGATCGAGCAACCCGGGCCCCTTCGCCAGCGCCTTCTTGACCGGTCCCTCCTGCAGCCTCAGCCACGCCTCAATACTGTCTCCGTGAACCGCACCCCCACAGCCGATGTTCCCCTCCCTCCGGCCGTCTCAAGGACTACTGCGTTACCCGCGGCAGCATCCTCTGCGTCTGCCAACATCCGCGGAGGTGCGCCCTCCGTGCCCATCGCCGCGGCTGCCAATCCCGCCGATCGCCCCACTTCGCTCGCCGCTGCTCCTCTCACCGCCGCAGCTCATGAGGTCACCTTCGACTTCCAGCACCCCGGTCCACCGCCGCAGAAGAAGAGGCGCACTACGAAGAAGGCGGCGCAGACGCTCCAGCCTGGACCGGCTGACATCATCTTTACGGGCCGCGATGCGTGTTACGACTGCAAGGTCGCGGGGCGCGTGTGTTTCCGCCCCTCGGGCGACCGAAACAAGAAGTGCACACCATGTGGCGAGGCAAAGTGAGTTGGAGGCACCTTAGCACTCTGACACCGCTGCTGACCCGCGTAGGTGCACATTCTTTCCCTCCCTCGAGGACCACGGCCGCGCCACCAAGCTCTTGGGGGTTTTCGACACTTACAACATTCTCATGCTAGGCAAGGATCCCACTGCACTGCGGTCCTGCTGCTTCAGAAGCAGCTGGACAATACTCGCGCCGTGATCGAGTCGCTGTCGTCGGGCGCGGCAAAGGAACTTCCTCCCCCGCCCGACCCTTAGCAATACCCTATGTCCGACAGCTCGTTCTGCTCGTCGCGTGCCGTCACTCCCGCTTTATGCGCCTCCTCCTCTTCACCTCATTTGTGTTGTTCGCTTTGCCGCTCCTTTTGCTCTCAAGTCGGCTGTGATCTCCGTCCATCAACATTATTCGATGCCACGCAGTCTGTTACGTAGTAGTTCCGCGTGTAGGTAGATGCGAGGTCGTTGTAGATAGATATGAGTTGTTATAGCGATGCAGCCTGTGCAGCCTGTGCTGATGAGCTTGGAGTGCAGCAGAAGATGAATCTGCAGAGTTGATAACACGGAGACTGAACGCCAATCCCTCGACCAGAGGCACACCCACAGCCAAGCCAAAGCCAAGCACCATCTGAGCGTCATCATCGTGCATCCAGTCTGCTGCAAGCACCCGAAGTGAGTGCCCACACGACCATCCGCCAAGAGGCCGATACACTGAGCCCGAAGCAAAGCAACAGCACACGCGCATCCCGATTGCCGAGACAGGAACAGGCCCGCGAAGGCCATCTGCGATGCGCGAGCCGGCATCCGGCAACCCACGGCCAGGACGGCGCCACGGCCAGGACGGAATAACATCGCGTCAAACGACGTGGGCACCTGGCACGATGCGGTGCGCGGCGGTGGCGTCCGGCCGCCTATTGATAAGCAAACACCACCCTCCCTGCAGTGGGAATTGTGGAATGGCGGATAGCCGAAGGAGATTTCGGATTCCAAGTACATGCGCGATGCCAGCAGCGTGTGCTTGTACCGCCGGCAACTGCATTCCATTGTCGCTCATCTCGATCATGTCATCAGCATACGCATCACAGCAACCCCGCGGGCAAACCCCACCTGCCCCCCGGGGCCGGGTGCGCGCCGCACGGCCGAGGCGGTCCGTCGTGGGGTGAGGAGCGGGGCAGGGGGCAGGATGAGGTTGTACGTGTTCCTGGCTGACGCGCAGACGCAGAGCCGGCAGAGCTCGCAGAGCTCGCAGAGGCTGAGGCTGGCAATTGGACCGTTTTGGTGGGGATTGCACGGATATGCCCGGAACACAAAGTGATTAGGATGGGGATTAGGATTGGGGACTAATGTGTATTAGAAAGTTGGTGGATATAAGCCGGGCGGACATTTCGGCGTCTTACCCCCGATTCCATTGTTAGGCTCTTTGTATGTATGTTTCGGTGCCATGCTGTACCTCGTTGACTGTCCTCGGCTCATGCAAGAGCTGAACGACTGGAGCAACGCCGGTTGAGCTAGCCGGGGACGGGGGAGAAGAGACGTAAGAGACGGGGTGAACGGGGTTGTGCCTGTATGAGAAAGTAGAACTCAGACACGCGGGCTCGGCAACTCTGTGCACCACTTTTTGCTGACAATCAACTTCAGCTCCAGTCCAAAGACTAGCTTGGTCTTACTCATCGAGATCCGACTAGATACTAGATACTAACATTCCACCACATTCATTCCATCTCTCACTCGCCGTTCTTTCTTCATTGTCAAGCATTCACTTCTATCTCTACTCATACATTTCTTGCATTCCGGACGCATCGACAGACGCACTCTGCGCGCGCACATTTGTTATTCACTCCACTTGCCTGCCCCCACCCCTAAGAGGTCCCGATTTCGCCTGCGCGACCCCGCCTCGTACGACCACCCAATTCGCCCTATCCGTCCTCGTCTCCAGTCGACAATTAGTCCAAAGGTGAGCACATCCACAGCACAGACGCGACACTGGCGAGCGTGCAGTGTCCATAGATCTCATACATATCAACGTGCTGGTACTGATACTGGAGCTCTTTTTCGCCCTTTTTATCCGGAATCAGCTCGCTTCTCCGCCCCATCAAACTCGGCTCGTGTGACAACACCCATCTCATCCTGTGTTCGCGACAACTCTGGCTCGGCTCATCATTCCACTCAACTGGATCGCACTGAACGAGTGTCCACACACCACCACGCACGACATTTACAACGACCGCGCTCGCTCCGCCCCACCACGGCTGCGGTCACGTAAACGCTCCTAACGTCATCCTCACTCCACCAACGCCCCCCGATGTCGCTGCTCCCCGACATCTCCATCCCGCAGGCGCGCCGGATCGCGGTCGACACGACCGGCGCGCAGATTGTCCAGGAAGAGTCCCCAGCAGTGAGTATTTCGCTGTGGCAAGCGATCGGCGGCCTCGTCGCCCTCGGCTCTGGCCATCGCCAGTGAAATCAACATCTCGCCTAAATGCCGTCTACGGCCAGCCTTAGACAGCAAGCGCGCGCGACCAGTCAACTGATATGCGCAGACCCGTGACTCGCGAGGAATCTACCTGCCCCATTACATTGAGCCCGTATCGCACATTGCCATCGACGTGAGTTTTTGCAGCGCGGTGGAGGTGGTCGCTAGCCCAGTACCGTCTGCCCCAGTGAATCGTTATCGCGCGCGATAGGAGCTATCATCCCGCACGCTAGCACTCGCTGCACTCATCGCCACTCCGCGAGCACTCGCTGACCCACAGATTGGCGGATCTCTCGCCAAGGTCGTCTACTTTACGCGCACGACACAGCCGGTATCACCGCCCGCGTCCGATCCTTCCTCCCCCTTCCTCCCCCCCGCGCAGGCTGTGTCGTCTCCGCCAGGAGCACAGTCCACTCTTCCCTCCCCCGAATCTAGCCTTTTGCTCGTCGCCGACGGGGCGCAGACGCCCGAGCGGACACGGCCAGTAGTCAACGGCGCCCTGACACCGTCGATCCTGTCCGAGTCGCGGGATCTCGAAAAGCTCATGGGCTCGCCGTCCCGGAGAGCACGCGGGAGCAGGGGCAAGGGCGCGCGCGGCAAGATGGGTGGGCACCCGCGGTTCCGTCGCGGATCCTTCTCCGACCCGCTGCCCGGAGGTCTGGTCAACTTTGCCCGCTTCGAGACCGAGCGCATCGACGAGCTCATTGCTTTCCTGCGGGAACTCATCGAGGAGTCGGCCAAGGCCAACCGCGTATCGCTCCAGCGGATGAAGAGCATGGTCAAGGTCATGGCGACGGGTGGCGGCGCACATCGGTTCTACGACGAGCTCGTGTCCGAGCTTGGCGTCGAGGTCATCCAGGAGGAGGAGATGGAGTGTCTGATCCTGGGACTCGGCTTTGCCGCACGCGTGCCCGAGGAGGTGTTCTGGTTTTCGGAGGAGCTCGTCTACAAGGTGTCCCACCCCGAGGTGCCATTAACGATCCCCGCATCGGAGCTCCCCCGTCCGTCCCCCACGCCTCCTAGCTACCAGGTGACCTTTGCGCCCCACGGAGACGACTCTCCCGTCTTCCCCTGCCTGGTCGTCAACATTGGTTCCGGTGTGTCGATTGTCAAGGTCGACGAGGACGGCAGCTTTGAGCGTGTGTCTGGAACATCGCTTGGCGGAGGAACACTCTGGGGTCTGCTGTCGCTCATGACGGACGCGAGCACATTCGACGAGATGCTCCTACTGTCCGAGCAGGGCGACAACTCTGCGGTCGACATGCTCGTCGGCGACATTTACGGCTCCGACTATGGCAAGATTGGACTCAAATCGAGCACGATCGCGTCGTCGTTTGGCAAAGTGTTCAAGCACGGCGAGGCCGGCCGCAAGAAGAAGTTTAAGCAGGAGGACATCGCCAGGAGCCTGCTGTACGCCATTTCCAACAACATTGGCCACATTGCGTATATGAATGCGGCAAAGTACGGCCTGGACCGGGTCTTCTTCTCGGGCTGCTTCATCCGCGGGCACGCCGCGACCATCTCGACGCTCTCGTACGCCATCCGCTTCTGGTCAAAGGGCACGATGCGCGCGTGTTTCCTGCGCCACGAGGGTTTCCTCGGCGCCATGGGCGCGTGGATCAAGAACGTCGAGCCGCGCGAGACGTCCCCCTCCACCTCGCCCATTGCGACCAAGGGCCCGCTCGCTGCCCCGTCGGGGCCCGTCACTGGCCCCGGCTCGGCGTCGCCCATCTCCAAGCCCGGCGTGCCGTCCTACTCGTCGGCCGTGGCCAACGGCAAGCCAAAGGGCCGCAGCGGGAGCAGCAGCGGCAGCGAGCGCGACGCCGACGTGAGCCGGCTGAGCATCTCGTAAACGAGTCCGAAGGAAGGAAGAAGAGTAGTCACGAGAGACGAGAGAGACGAGTGTCATGAGGAGTCGAGGAGATAGGAGACCATACAGCAATAACACACAACATCAACAAGTCATTCCGCGTTGGCGCTTGCATTGCATCTTAGAAATAGCCTAGTAGGTTTATGTAGTCCTTTTGTTTTTCCTTTTCTTGGTCTGTAGCTGGATGCAGGCGATAATTGAGCTCGTGAAGAAAGCAAGGCGATGAGAGCGGTGTGCAGAGGGAGAGGCACTCATGTGAGATTGCAGTGACGGAGCGCCTACGTCCAGACCTCGGATTTCAACAACTTGACCCAATCAGCTGAGTCCCAAATAACAGTGCTCCTCCGCAACTGAACATCTTGCTCCCCGCCGGCTCGTGCAATGGTATACATCCTCGTCGTCTAATCCAACTCGTCAGCAGCGCGCTTGGGGTGCTTGTTGTGGTCGGGGTGGTCTTCATTTGCGCCTCCGTGCCACCCGCCCTCGTCAAAGTTGATGCCGGTGACCTCGAGTGCGCCGGCGTCGAGGCCGACGGGCGCGCGGTCGTCGGCCTGGATCGGCGCCTCGCCGTCGGTCGCGACGGCGGGGTGCAGGAGCGTCTGCTCCTTCATCTGCACCTCGTTGACGGGGCCGACGGGCGCCATGGTCTTTTCGTGCTCGCTCGCCTCGTCGTCCTCGAACACATTGTGGATCGGCTCGGGGTTGTCGTACTTGCGCGACGGGACGGCCGAGGCCTCGCCCACGCCCGCGTCGACGTACACCTTGGGGTCGGGCTTGTGCACCGCGCTGTCGGGGAAGTACTGCGCCGTCGTGTCGTGGAAGTCGTTGCAGCTAAAGTCCCACGTCTTGAGCCACTGCGCGCTGTTGCACTTTGCCTTTGTCCACGGGCCCGCGTACGCGAGCGGCGAAAAGTAGTTGTACGACCAGAGGGCGACAATGACAATGGCCAGCGCGAGCTGGAAACGCATGCGCGGGCGGATCGCAGAGGTGGCATAGTCGAACACGGTGCAGAAGAGCATGATCGCAAACCAGAGGGCGGGGAGGTAGTGGTGCAGGAAGAGCTGGCGCTGCATGAGGAAGAAGGGCAGGTAGTGCATGCCCCAGCCCATGACGAGGAACGCGCACACTTCGTCGTAGAACGCAATCTTGGCTGCATGTCAGTTTATCCAGGGTAGTCAAAAACTCACGCTGCTGGAAGTCACGGTAGCCACGCTGGGCACGCAGAATCAGGAGGCCGCGGAAGGCAATGTAGACGGCGATGGCGAGCGACGAGCTCCACCACACAATCGGGTTGCCGACGAGGTACACCTGGCGGTGGTCCTTGACCCAGAAGTTCTAAAGTCAGCACTAAGCACGACGGCGCGACTTACAATACCGCGGCGAAGCCAGGGCCACGAGCTGGGACGCGAGTCGTACGCGTGGCGGTCGGTGAGGCCGGCGTTGGTGCGCCACATGACGCCCTGCAGCTCCCAGAATTTGTTGAAGAACGAGGGGCGCTCGTAGTTTACCTTTTCGGCGTCGGGGTCGACTAGAGTGTAAGCGTTTTGTTGTACACATCCTTTGCGTCAGGTACTCACGCTGCGCATGCTTGTTGGTCTCGATAAACCAGAGCGAGTTCTCCCACGTGGGGTTCTTGTTGCAGGTGACCTCCTGCTGCTCAAAGCCCCAGTCGGGCAGCTTGACCTTGTGCGAGAAGAGGTAGCAGCCGGTTATGACGTGGCGGAGACGGAACTGGGAGCGGAGGGTGCGGAGACGGTGGCAGGCGGCCTTGTCCTTGCGCCCGCGGGTCTTGGGTACAATCTCGACGATAAAGTCGTCGTTGGCGTCGCCGGCAAAGCCGGGGAAGCCGTAGCCCGAGACCTCGTTCTGGAAGTCGACCTCGGAGACGGGGGGACGCACGTCGTGCGAGTGCAGACGCTTCTCGGTCGTGACGTGCTCGAGACGGATCTTGGAGCCGGTCAGGACAAACTCGAGAGGAATCTCGTCCCAGGCGTACGCGGCGGGCCCGTCCGGCGACGACGCGTTGACAATGCGCCAGACATTGTTGTCGTCGCGGTGGGGGTAGAGAGTAATCTGCTGCTGCTGCGAGCCACCGGGGTACGCGTGAGCGTGCGAGTGGAGGTATCCGCCCTGGGTGTTGACGTGACGGATGGAGACCTGCGAGCCAAAGCCGACATCAGCAAGGGTGTCCTCCATGCCGTGGCCCTGCAGAGTGTGCTGGAACTCGGACGACATGAAGCCGTCGCCGTCTCCAGACATGTCGAGGATCCAGAAGTGGATGCCGAAAGTGAGCATGTAGATGGAAATGGGGATGCCGATGAGGCAGAAGGCGCGCGCCATAAAGTGCCGCATCCACATGGCGGGAGTCACGCGGAGGTTGCCGAGAAGGAGCCACAGCTGGCGGAGCGTGCCGAGGCCGACAGTCGCAATGGTGAAGAGACCGACCCACTTGCACGACGACACAGCGCCGAGGGCGGCGCCAGTGAAAGCAAGGTTCTGCCACCATGACCGGGTGAATGCGCGTCCCTCACTGTCGTCGTTGGAGAAGCGCACCCAGAAGAAGATGGTGAGCGCGGTGAAGAAGACGAGGTACGAGTCGAGGAGAATGAGGCGTGACTGGGTGATGAGTGCGTTCTCAAAGGTCACGAGAAGCGCGCCGAGAAGCGCGGATGCCAGGCTCAAACGGAGCGCAATAAGAGTGAGAAAGGTGAGGGGGACAAGGGCGAGACCGAGGATGGCCGGGAACGAGCGCATGACAACATACGGAACCTTGGGCTCAATGTAGTCCCTGCGAGTGTCAGAACCAGACTCTTGAACGGCTGTCTTGACTCACTTGCCAATGTCCTTGAAATCAAACTGGCCATCAAACCCGCCGATGAACGCCGAGAGGGTGACGAGCAGCTTGGCCAGCGGGGGGTGGACGTCCATGAAATACTTGCGGCGAATGTACTTTGCCGCGAATCCGCCAAAGTGGACCTCGTCAAAGCTGCGGGTCAGCACGTTCAGCAAGCAGCTACTCACACAACCGACGTCGGCCAGCCGAGGTTCCACAGCCGGACAAAGCACGCAACGACGCAGACGCCCGTGAGCAGTATCCACTCGCGCCTGCGGAGGCCCGCGATCGCGCCCGCGCGCCCGTGGCCCCTCCGCCCGCCAAACGCGTTGCCGGTGCCCGTGGCGACGACCGGCCCGTCGTCCTTGTTGCGCAGACGCGCGTCGGCGTCGGATTCGGGGCGCGCGGACAGCGGGCGCTCGCGCGCATCAGAGCGGATGTCAGAGGGGATCCCGCTCGGCCCGGACAGGGGGCCGCTCGGGGGCGGGGAGCTGCGCCCCCCGCGCCGCTGGAGCGACGGCGTGTGCGACATGGCTGCTGAGTGAATTGCCGAAGATACGAAGGTAACGGCTCGGAAGTGTGTGAAAGTGTTAAAAAGAAAGGAGAGTGGGTAGAGGTAATAGCAAGAGCGGGATCGTGTGAACAATGCCGTTTGGGTGGACGATGAGGACAGCGTCAACGTCGACGACAAAAGAGTGGAAGAAAAATAGCAAGACTGTCTTTACGAGAGACTCCGAGGCAGCCGTCTCGAGATGGTCGACCAGTGGTCGAGCATAGTCGTGGAAGGTGAGACGCGGGTGGGAGAGACATTGGCATGGCGGTGTGGATGGCGGCCACGTGGTCAGGAATAGTCTGTCAGGGCTTTTTGTTTTGTTCCATGTACCAGGATGAGGCTATGAGGCTATTTGGATGGATGGAGCTTGCTCGCAGCATCTCGATCTCGAAGTGAGCAGCCGCGCAATGCACAGTGCACTCTGCACTCAGTACGCATGGAATGACAAGGAGTAGCAATGCAAAAACTGTGTTTAGAACAACTTGCTGCAAGCAACAATGCCTTTCTTGCGCGCAGATGTGCTGGCTCCCGACTGCGAGCAGGTACCGCCCCAAACGCAGGGATCTGCTTATTAGCTGGCCTCCGTTCAAGATGTGGTGGCCACTAGTTGAGTGCTACACTGTTTGTGCTCTCCTCTATACATGGATGAAAGAATCTGTACAAGTCTCTAATGCAACTACCTCTACACTTCGGGCTTGGCGACCTTCCTGCGCTCGGTGAGGCCCGTCGTCGGGTCCTCCATCTCCTGGTACGACGCCGGGAGGAGGGGGTTGCCTGATGTCAGCTGGCAGCAGAGAATTTGGAAGCTCACCATTCTCGGATGTGGCATACACCACGCCGAGCTCGTTGGCCGCTGTCGAGAGGTAGTAGCTGCGTGCGTCGCCGAGGGAGAGCTGATAGTCAGCGCGTGATCATGTTGGAGGCGGCTGCTTCAAACAGACAGCCCTTGCAGCAGCAGCCCTGCTGATACGCACCACCTTGGCCTTGACAATGTCGCCGAGACGGAAGCACTCGCTCATCTTGACCTTGTCGCGCTCCGTCAACCTGCGTGTCAGCTACGCACCTTCCTCGCAGCTTACCGAATGTCAGCAATGCGGACGACGCCAGTCAGCTCCTCTGTCGAGTCGGCAACGGGGCGGTTGTTGACGATCTGGATGACAATATGCGCCTGCTGGGGCGACAACCGGGAGACCTGTTGTCAGAGATGCGCGAAGTGTGGTCACCAACCTGTCCGATAACCTGGATGTCAGCTGCATCATTCGCGGGCCACAGCTCTACTCACAATACACCCGATGTCCGGCACGGCTCCGGCCTCCTCCTTTCCAATTACGCTCACGACCTGGACATTAGACACAACCCCTGGAGAGCTCATAGACCTACAGCACCATCGCGGTGGGGCCGTCCGACGACGCTCGCGATAATCTTCCCTCCGGACTCGTAGCAGCCTGGCCCGGCCTTGGGGAGCGGCGGTGTAGTGAAGGATGCTGGGAGGGGCTGGCCCGGAAGCAGAAGCGGGGCTGTAGATGTCATGGTAATGTATCTGATTGTTATTGTTTATGTCGTCAATGTCATCAGAGCTCGGCGGTCGACAGTGAACGACCTCCACCACCACTCCGTCCAAAGAACTTCAGACCGCACGCGCACAGGTGCAATTTAACGCCGAGACGGAATTATTTCTGAATGGACCATGTGTTGGTATCGTGGTACTCGTGGTAGTGGGATATATGGCGTTGACGCAGCGGATGCAGCGGAGTTGAACAGTCCGGTCATGACAATAGTATCCATTTGAATATTTGAATGACCTAATACCACGTGGTCAGTATCTGCAGATTGCTAATTGACTCTAATAGCCTAATAGGAATTATTGTAATAGTGGGCGGCAAGAACACTGTATGCACTATGCAAGTTCGAAAAAGAGCGGGCCGGCGGCAAACCGTTCTCCGTCAAAAGCCAAAAGCGGCTGGCCGATGGAATCGATGGAATCAATGGAATTGGCCCCAGACATTACACGCAGTGACAGT
The DNA here is from genome assembly GCA_001600335.1 of Apiotrichum gracile. NCBI lineage: Eukaryota > Fungi > Basidiomycota > Tremellomycetes > Trichosporonales > Trichosporonaceae > Apiotrichum > Apiotrichum gracile. The sequence continues at coordinate 3,496,171 of BCJO01000005.1, forward strand.
GCAGTGGTGGCTCGGCGACTCCCACCCAGCACCCAGGCTGGGCTGGCTGGTTGTACGGTGGTGCTGCTGTACCTGGCTGTACCCCACTTTTTGCCTTACCCCACTCAAACAGTAGAGCTTTCACACCACAGCCAGCCAGACCACACGGGCGGCAGCGGCTTTCCTGCGGCTTCCTGGCTTGCTTTCCTGGACACCACCTGACATCGCTTGCTCGCGACCATCAACACTGTAGACATTTTTTTCCACCTCACTTGCCTTTCCACTTCATCCATCCTCTACTCTAACCCTCCCCCTCCCTACCACTCTCCCTCCACTCACGATGATGTCCCTCGCGCACGCCGCCAGGCGCCAGCTCGTCGCTGGCACCTACGCCCAGTCCTCGCGCTGTGAGTTGCAAAAGGGGCGCACACACCCTGGGCGCACGCTGCTTGATTCCCATTTTTCACAAGTGCTGACACTGGCGACCATGAATGATCAATCAATAATAAACAATCATGTCACTCTACGCACGCACATCATGTAGCGCTCCGCACCTCGGCGCCCGCTGCTGCGCTTGGCAAGTTCAAGATGCCCGCCATGTCGCCCACCATGACCGAGGGCGGTATCGCCTCGTGGAAGAAGGAGGAGGGCGAGAACTTTGCCGCCGGCGACGTTCTCCTCGAGATTGAGACGGACAAGGCTACCATTGACGTCGAGGCCCAGGACGACGGCATCCTTGCCAAGATCCTTGTGAGTAAAGAATGGAGAGATTGTTTTTTGCTCGCCGTTCAACTGCCGCCGGCAGTTGCTCTGACCCCCGGCGCTCCTCCTGCCTCCACCACAAACCACACATGGACATTGCTGAGACATTCCCGCAGAAGCCCGCCGGAACCAAGGGTATCCAGGTCGGCAGCACAATCGCCATTGTCGGCGAGGAGGGCGACGACCTCGCAGGTGCCGACAAGCTCGCTTCCGAGGGTGACGACGCTCCCGCTGTCATTCCCCACGAGGACGACCCTGCCCCTGCCCCCAAGAAGGAGGAGGCCAAGAAGGAGGCCGAGCCCAAGAAGGAGACCAAGTCCGAGGCCCCCAAGCCCGCCAAGAAGGCCGAGGTCGGTGGTGACAAGCCCACCTTCTTCGCCTCGCCCCTCGCCCGCAAGATTGCGCTCGAGAAGGGTATCCCCCTTGGCCAGATCAAGGGCTCTGGACCCGACGGCCGCATTGTTGAGGTACGTGAGCAGTAATGTGACTTTGCTAACTTGCAGGCCGACGTCACCTCGTTCAAGGGTGCTTCCGGCTCTGCCGCCCCCGCCGCTTCTGGCGCCGCTGCCCCCGCTGGCGCCGAGTTTGAGGACATGCCCACCACCAACATGCGCCGTGTTATTGCCAAGCGTCTCGCCGAGTCCAAGCAGCAGGTTCCCCACTACTACGTGACTGTCGAGTGCAACATGGACCGTCTCCTCAAGCTCCGCACCGTCTTCAACAAGGCCAGCGAGGGCAAGACCAAGCTCTCGGTCAACGACTTTATCGTCAAGGCTTCGGCCCTTGCCCTCGGCGACGTCCCCGAGGCCAACTCTGCCTGGCTTGGAGAGACTATCAGGCAATACAAGAAGGCCGACATTTCGATCGCTGTTGCCACCCCCACTGGTCTCATCACCCCGATCGTCAAGGACGCTGGCGCCAAGGGCCTCGCCTCCATCTCTGCCGAGACAAAGGCTCTCGCCGGCAAGGCCCGCGACGGCAAGCTCAAGCCCGAGGAGTACCAGGGCGGATCCTTCACCATCTCCAACCTCGGCATGTTTGGCGTCAGCCACTTTACCGCCATCATCAACCCCCCGCAGTCGTGTATCCTTGCCATTGGCAAGACTGAGCCCAAGCTCGTCCCCGCCCCCGAAGACCCCAAGGGCTTCAAGACTGTCAACGTCATGAACGTTACCCTCTCGTCGGACCACCGCACCGTCGACGGCGCCGTCGCCGCCCGCTGGCTCCAGGCCTTCAAGGGCTACATTGAGAACCCCCTCACGTTCATGCTCTAAGTTTAGTCGTCGGTCGGTTTATACTCTCCCTTTTTTGTTTTAGTTTAGAGGCGCACAGGTGATCAGACAGATGCATAGTACTAGTTTCGAGGGGTGCGAGCGGGGGGGGGGGAGGTTGGGGGGTTGGTGTTGGTGAGAGGTCGTCGGGTCTGACTGACTGGTGCTCTTACGTATGACTGAGCGGTGCCAACGGCCCGCCTTCTCCGCTCGCGCAGGTCCGTGTCCGAGGGTGAAACAATGGAGTCAAGCAGTGACGGTCACGGCGGGGAAACGCTTGGAGGCCAGAGGAGCAGAGCGGGGCTGACACCGGCAACTGCCCGAGACAGCTCGGCGTAAGAGTCGACCCGGCTCGAGCGTGTAGTCAGGTATCACGGCGATTCCGTCTCACAGTCGAAACGGCGCCCTCGACGCGATAGTCGCTCCAGCTGCAGGTCGGTGATCTAGATGGAACGATTAGATAGCGTTTCAGCACAATGACCAGTTGCCAGAGAGACACAGACGGTGCCGGCGGTGCTGCCCGAGAAGATGACCCTGCGTCGCAGTGAACCTGAAACTGTACCGGTTGCTCAGGCTAATGGAGAACATGACGGAGATCCGGCCTCGGGTGTCGGAGTCGTCTTGGCGTGTACCAGAATAGAGTGGTGTCGGCGCTCTGCATGGTGCTCGAGCTCGCTGTGGCGCGCTGAAACTGGCTGTTCAACTGACAAGGCGCTCGTTGCTTGACGGCGATGTCTTCCTGGACGGCGTTTTCAGTCTATGCGCATAGACGGCCGGCATGTGCAGTCGATACACACGTTGTTCCGTTTATAGCCCATCGTGAACGGTACACTCATAAGGGCGTTACCAGCTGCGGCTGCCAGCCACCATCCTCGCCTTCCCTGCGGACATGAATAGCACAGGGCAGCCCGCAAGCTCGGGGTAGGCTACTTCTGGTCAGTCAAAACGTCTTCGGAGGATCGTGGGGCCGTCATGTGTTCGGAGCTAAGAATGGGGGTGTCACGCTTAGTACTGATGAGCTTGTATATCGAGTTTGGTACATGAAACGCGAGATGGATGGCAAAATGCAATTGATCAAGCTGAGTGTGGCGCTGACAGTGAGGTCCAAGCGTTCATTGTCGTTTGGGGTCGTGTCGCGCATCGCGTCTCATGTCGTGCATATATCATGTCGCATTGCCTGAAACGTATACATCTGTTTGTACATGTTCTATTATCCCAAGTGAGCATGTTCTATTTACTCTTCATTCGAAGGCTGCCTAAGCGATAGCACAGGGGTAGGTCCATTCTCCTCTAGTTGAATGCGAGTTTGGTGTGAATGTGGCACAATTGGTGCCCTTTTTCACTTGCACGCACTCATCATTACATTACACCCCCGACTGCGGATACTCGTCCAACCGTCCGATCCCTCCCCAGACGTTGCAGCCATCATGTCTGATGACGTCGAGAGCTGCATCGCCGCCGAAACGTTTCGTGTTCCGTGAGTGTGGGGGTTACGGTCCGCCGGGCCGCAGTCGCGCAGCTCGCAGTTTGTTGTTGCGGGCTGCGGTGGTCATTGTCCGGAGATGGGAGGTGTGCTGTGGATCATTCTGTGAGTCTGTATCAAAGGCTATTGTTTCAAGGATCTTGGTTCCAGCGCTGCGTGGTCTCTGGCGCAGAGGCGTAGTCAAGCTTAAGCTCTAGTAACAATGGCGCAGCGAGCGCAGCGTCGGCGCAGCATCGGCGTGTCGTGTCGGGGCGTGGGGCCCGCAGCCCCTCACTGCCTTGTCGCGCACCGCGCAGGCGTCAGAAAGGACTGCAAGTATGAAGCTTCGTCAGCTCCAGGAATGGTATATAAAACCCCCTCCTCATCGCCATCTTCTTTCTCTCCATCCCATCCTCTCCATCGTTCCGCTTTACACTCTGTCTACTTTGTTCTGAAGCATAGCCCTGGTGGTTCGCTTCAACGCTCCGTATCAACGTCCAATAGCTATCCACTGTCCACCGTCCCACACACACACACACCGCAGCTCCACGCCCTACTCCACACCCCTCCGCTGTAGCCCATCTCCACCATGCGCTCCGCCGTCCTCATCACCCTCCTCGCCACCCTCGCGGCGACCTCGGCCATCCCCCGTCCCCAGGACCTGTCCGCTTCGACCATCACCGTCTCGGCGGTCGACGCCTCGGCTGCCCCCTCGGCGGCGGCATCGATGGCCTCTGCCGACCCTTCGGCTGCTTCCGGCGCCGTCTCCGCCGCTCTTTCTGCCGGCGCCTCGGCCTCCGCCGCGCCTTCGGCCGACACTTCGGGCGCTCCCTCTGCCAGCGCCTCGGGCGTGGCTCCCTCGGGTCTCCCCTCTGGTCTCCCCTCTGGTCTCCCCTCTGGTCTCCCCTCCGGCCTCGCGCCCTCTGGCGCACCCACTGGCTCGGCCCCCTCCGGCATGCCCTCGTCCGCCCTCGAGCAGTGCGACGACTCGGACAACGACTCGACCCACCCTGGCGGTGGCGAACTTGCTGTCAACGGCACCACCCCCGGCTTCCCCGGCGACCCCGATGGACCCGGTGGCCGCAACGGCACCATGGCTGAGCCTGGCTTTGCCGAGAACTCGACCGAGTGTGGCGGCCGCGGTCACAAGGGCGGCAAGGGCAAGGGTGGCAAGGGCAAGGGCGACAAGGCCAAGCACGGCTCCAAGGGCAACTCCACCGACTCTGCCTTTGCCGAGGACGCCGGCGACGAGTCGGGTGACGAGGGCGACGAGGGCGACGAGGGCGACGACAGCGGCCACGACGAGCAGGGCTCGGGCAACTCCACCGGCTCGGGCTCGGCGTACAAGCGCGACCTTGCCTCGAAGATCGCCGCCTTCTTCGACGGGACCGCGACCAACAACGCCTCGGGCTCGCCCGCCCTCAACACCTCTGCCTCCGACGGCGTGAACGGCACCCTCCCCGGCGGCATGCCCCTCAACGGCACCGGCGGCACCGGCGGCACCGGCGAGAACCCCCTCTCGAACAGCGCCTACCCCACCAAGAGCGACCAGCGGTGCAAGCACCACAGCAGCGGCCACGGCGGCGTCTTCCCCGCCACCGAGTCGCCTCTTACTACCGGCTCGGCGGCTGCTTCGGTCGCTCCTTCCGGCATCCCCTCTGGTGCTCCCTCCGGCGCTCCCTCTGGTGCTCCCTCTGGCGCTCCCTCTGGCGCTCCCTCCGGTGCTCCCTCTGGCGCCGCTTCCTCTGGCGCCTCCGCCTCTGGCGCCTCCGCCTCTGGCGCCYCCGCCTCTGGCGCCTCCGCCTCTGGCGCCTCCGCCTCTGGCGCCGCCTCGTCCGGCGCTCCCTCGGGTGCTGCTTCCGGTGCCGCTTCCGGTGCCCCCTCTGGCGCCGCTTCTGGTTCGGCCCTCCCCACCGCCTCGGCCGCCGGTGCCTCTGGCGCCTCTGGAGCCTCGGACGCGGCCTCCTCGGCCCCCTCGGCCTCGGCCTCTGCGATGCCCTACTAAGCTCAGGCCTACTAAGCTCAGCCGTCTGGACCCGCTAGACCTCTAATCGAGCCCCCTCCCGTACTTGTCACCCATCCTCTGTGAGGCTGTTCTTGTGTATTATTTAGAGTCCGATGCACACGCTCTTTAGCATTCGTTACACTGGTTCGTAGGTCAGGTTGAGCGAGCGCTGTCCGGGGAGGTGGTTGAGATGTCATTGGTACGGTGTGCTCAGTCTGCCACATGTGCGACTGTGGCGCAGTCAAGTTACTGCGATGATCTCCGCCTTCATCGACCGCTCAGCGAGAGGGGAAGCGAACACCGCAGTACGCTGCGTTTGCGGTCGTCACGTTTGCTGCGCCGCAACTGCAGAGAGAAAGGCACAGGAGGGATAAGCGCGGATGGTCAGTGGAGTAACAAGCTAAGAAGGTGTAGCGCCAACTGCGGCCAGTGAGTGGACATGTCCGCTGCAGCTCACGCAGACCACGCTGCGCCATACACGATTCACGATCAACGTGCACGATGCGCATGGAGCAAAGGCGGTGTGCATGACGACGCCTGGAATAAAGAATGACCGCAGCTTGGCTCGGTCTGGCCCAGGGGATGTTGATTGGTAGCCCGCGTACGAGCGCTTTCGCAGTTTGGACGCTCCACTGCAGTGGTCCTCTCAACGCAGCCTCACCGCTACGGCCGTCTCTCGACGACGGTCCCCCGACACAAGTCAGTCCCGTCAGTCCCCGTCAGTCGCTCGCACCCCGCTCCACCCACTCCTACACACACTGCACCACGCGCCTGCACCCCCAGCGCTTCAACGACCCAATCCATCGAGCCATTGGCTAGTATACACCCTGCATGCTCTCGTCTAGTCTGTGTTGGGGCCCATCGCGACGCAACGCCACCGACTGCGCAAGGCGAGAATCGAGAAAGAAGTCGACGCGGACAAGTCCCAGGTCGCACGGACGCTTAGAGGTTGAGCTTGGTGCGGCGCCAGTGGCGACGCTTGGCGTTGTACTGGATCTTGGCTGCGGGTGTTAGTGCCTGCTCTGCGGGAGTGGGGGGTGCGGGGTGTGTAGATGGCTGTGCCACTAAAGCACAGGTCCGCACTTTCCACCCCTGGTCGGCGGCCACTCACTGTCGGTCTTAAGACGGAACCACTGGGGGATGGGGCGGTTCTGGCGAGCCTTCTTCGCAAGGCGAGATTTGATCACGAAGCTCTTGTTGGACGGCTTTGCGTTAGTTATGCTGTTGCAAGAGATGTAGACGGCTCCGCGTCGGCGACGGAGGACAAAGACGGAGACGGAGGACACGGATTTTGTCGGACAAGTTCGATTTTGGCGATAATTCTCCCGCTTTCGCTCTTCTCCTCCTGCTCTTCTGTCTGCTCTCCAACGACGACGGGGCGGGCACGCTGGTGCGCACGCTCGCTGCGCACAAGCATACCCCTCCTCGGCGCCATCTCGAGCCCTTCCATCAATCCCAACTCGTCCGACATCCCCAGCCTCCATCCCTCCAACTCTCCGTCCCTCAAGCCCAGCCCTTCGCGCAATCCAGTGTCCGTCCGTGCCGTGCTGTCGTGTCCGTGTCCGTCGCCGTCGAGCCGTGTGTACGCACCATCGTGGATTTTTTTCTTGGTGGTTGAAGGATAAACGAGCCGGATCGACTTTGACAGACTTTGCACCACCAAGCAGCTGCCCGCCAGCCTGCCAACCCACCCCGTCCCAGCCAGCCCAGCCCACACACGCCCCAGCCAGGCTGCCACTGTCGTCGAATCTGTCCCTGCAATGGGTGAGCCGACGGGACCAAATTTTTTCCCAGCGAGTGAGTTTGCGCGGGAGTTTCTGGCATGCTTGGGAGATATAATTCCATAACGCCGAAAGAGTGTGGCGGATCCCCGGTGGCAGTGTGCATTTTGACATGTGGCTCATGCATGACACGGCTGAAACGGCCAGGATCAAATATGGCGATCGTATGGCGATCTCCAGATCCACTCACCACTGTACGTAAGGCTATCCAGAGTGGCACAGCACAGCCGCCACCAGGCCTTGCATGTCCTTCTCTGCAGAGTGGATATTGATGCATTGATTGTATGGTCCGAGTGTCTATGCTGTCCATGTCAACTGTCCAGCGTCTATACAAAATAATATAGCTTCTATACAAGGGAAAATTACACTCCCAGGCGGGAGAAAGATAAAACTAAAAGATACTACTGAAATGATCACTGATGGTGCTCCGAAGGGGTGCCGCTCATCTGGCTGCGAATCTCGAGCGGAAGCGAAGTGGCGGCCTCGACGGCAGCACGCACCTCGCGTGCCATCATGTCGATGCCCTCCCACATAATGCCGTACGCCTCGAGACCAGCGAGGATGACACGGACGTTTGTGAGGAGGTTCTCCACCTCTTCGATGCGCTCCTGGCTGCGTTCACCAAACGTGTTCTCCGCCTGAACAGCAAGGATCAGCAGGAGGAACGCATACGCTCCCGAGACGAGACCGCACGAACAAAATGGGATCCACCGGGGAGGGCCGTCCATGGCGAGTGCGGCAGAGCGATGAAGGACCTCGAGTCGCACAATGGTATGCGCGGCAGTCGCACACCGCGCAAGAGAGATGCCAGGGGGGAAGGCATCGGCAAGCTCGGCTGCCTCGACAACAGCATTACGCTCAATGGCGCCGCTTTCATCGACGCCCCACGCCTTGTGCTTTTTGGTCGATGTGGAAGCCACCGAGCCCGAAGCCGAGGGTGCGTGGGAAATGGTGGGAACCTCGACCACGGGGTAGTGCTTAATGTCATTGTCCTCTGGTCCAAAGTGCGTCAGGTCACCGGCTCCGTGGGGTCGGGAGAACCACGGCTGAGGCAGATAGTCGGGAAATGTCTCGGGCTGCCACATGTCGTCCGAAATGGACGAGTAGGGCGGCTCTGCGCTCTGTGGCTGCTGGAGGTCATAGTGCCACTGCTCTTGGAGAGCGGGGTTGAATGCAGGAGCGGGTTGAGACGGGTCGTTCGGAATGGAAAGATTGAGCGCAGGCTGGAATCCAGAGTTGAATGGCGGCATGGACATGTCCGCAGGTGCGTTCAGACTCGAGCGCCGCTGGGGGAGTGTGCCAGGCTCAAGAAGAGAAGGAGTGTACGAGCCCATCTCAGGGTTGTACTGCACAGCAGGGGAGATCTGTTGCTGTGCAGAGTAAGAGTTCATAGGAAGGCCGGCTGGCAGGGGAGTGTGGTTGGACAAGGGGCTGGCGTTGAACTGTTGACGCTGCTGGTGAAACTGCTGTCCGCTGCTTGGGCCGGCAGAGGCCATGTTTCCTCCCATTGGTGGCAGTGCTGTGCTGAGAGTGCTGAGACTGGCCATCATTTGGTCGACTTGCGACACCTCTTGGTTGCGGAATACAGAGCCACCTGCAAGATTCTGCTGGCCGCTGTACAGAGGCTGCGGAACGTCGAGCGAAGCGTTGTACTGGTTGGCCAAGGGGTTGCCATAGGCATTAGGCGACGGAGTGGGCGTCATCTGGGGTAGGCCGTATTGCGCCGGGGTCTGGGGAAGCGGGGCGGGCGCGACATAGGGGCTCAAATGCGGCGAATGGAGTGGGGCAGGCGTGCCGTAGGGACTGAGGTGCGGCGAAGGGACACGCTGAGGGGACGCCATGCCGCTTTGCGGGAGTGGAGGTTGAAGCATGGGCGAGGGGGTCCTCGACAATCCCGATCCTGCGTGCGACATTGCCGATCCAGAATGGGAACCGTGCGAAAAGGTGGATCCCGGAAACGACTGATTATTAAACTCGTCCTGCGAGTCTTCGTCAGACGTCACTGTGTTTTGGGTAAAGCCGCAGATACGCTTCGAGAAGAGGGACACTTCGGGGAACGCGGTCCAGCGATGAATGTGAATGTGGGCGACGGCCAGACTCAGACGGGTGGCAATCTGCTGGTTGGTGGCAACGTCCTCCTCGCCACCAGGCACAGCCTCAATCACGCTCATCCGCTCAGTCTCCTTCATGAGCAGCATGATCTGCTTGTCGACCTCGAGCATCTGGGCGGGGCTCCGGTTGGTTTGCTGTGCGTTTGCGCCACTGATCGGCCCGCCCCATCCAGCCCCCATGCCGCCTGCGGGACCTCCGTTGGCGAATACAATCTCGTTGACAAGGTTGATGACACGGTAGCACTGGCGAATACAGTTTGCCCAGGTGGCCCATGTACGGTCCTTGTCGCTGCAAACGGGAAAGTCGACATGGATGCGGTCGTCATCAGCACCGACATGAGCCTTGTTTCCCGAGACGAGAGCAGCCGTGAGCTGGTACACGTAGAGCAGCCACCAGGTCCTGCGACGCGTGTCCATTCGCCAGTCGATTCCCTCGAGCGCAGTTCCGCTGCCGTGAAGATCCATGTTGTGGATACCCATGTCCATCGCGACCTGCATGGCCGAGGCGTACTTTGAAATCGCAGTCTGGGCGTCGTTTGTGCTGCCCCACTCCCAAACGCCCAGAATAGTCAGGGCCTGGACCACTTCGAGTGACTGAGTTGTGGCCTGCGTTTGCTCAATAGCGATTGTCGTCTGTCGGCCGAGTTCTGCAGACGCGGCGCTTCGCATCCGCTTGCTCTGCGGGCTCTGCGGATTCGGGTCCAGAGGATGGGGCACAAGTGTCATAATCGTCTGCACCGCCAGCAGAAAGGGCGAGTTGGGGAGAAGAGTGGGGAGAATGTCGACAAGAAGGTGACGCGGCGGCATGACAGGGAGATACGGGTGGACCTCGGTGTAGTAGCACCGGAGACTGTCGTCAGCAGCTGGATACCCGTGCTCTACTCACATCTCCTCACGGGTCTCGAACGTGCGGACGATATTTGTCGGGTCGTCACCCTCCTGCACTTCGGCATGGCGCAGACCAAACTTGGGCACGTTGAGGAACTGGTCAAGCTTCTTGAGGTACTCGACAAGTGGCGTAGGTGGGTTGGCTCGTTTGTGTCAGCGACGATGACCTAATTGTTCTCCCTGTCCATAAGCCACAACTCACCAACACGCTTCTTGCGGGCGCCACCGCGCTTGGACTTGATGTAGATACATTCAATCTGCTTGCGCGAGCACTGTGAGAAGAGTGTCAGCTATTGTCCTGTTGCTTTGGTGTCGCGTCGCCGACGGCGGCGAGCTAGACCAAAAAGTTCAGCGGTGGAGGAACATTACTCACCTGTCCACACACAGGCTTGGCGCCATCGCACTTGGCCTTCTTCTGGCGGCAGCTCAGGCAGGCAGCCTTGACGGGTCCGCTGGAGCGTTTGCTATCAGACTCCTTCCACCTGCCGCCGCTGGAGTCGCGTTCGGGCGATGGGTGGCCGTGGCCGTGGCTGGTACTTGGGCCAGGGCCGGCGTCGGGCATCCGGCTATTGTGGTCCATTTCGTTGGCGGCAAATTGTGGTATGATAACGTTGACTAGTCGGATGAGGGGAAAGGGTGTGCTTGGTACCGATGGAGAGCGAGGGGCGAGGTATAGCTGGTGTAAAGCCGGCAGTGAAGACGGCGATGAGGAGGAGGAGGAGGATGGAAGAGAGACAGAACGAGTAGGTAGTGGAGTGATCTATCAAGCCGCCAGGAACCGGTGAATGAATGACTGAATGGATGGTAATAACAATGCGGAAGGTTTAGAGTGGAGGTATTCGGAGTGTTGTATTATGTAATCCTAAGCAAAAGGTAGTAATAGATAACTAATAGTAATTAGTAATTGTGAATGCTGAAATAGAAAAGTTGTATATAGCCGGGCTGGGTGGCGACCGCGGACGAGTGACAATCACAATATAGAAAAAGGTCGGGTGGTTTAAATTGTATTACGTGTTTGAGTTGGACTCAAACACCGTCCACTCTGAGAGAGGTGAACACTAGAGGAGTAGTCGAGGCTACACGAAGGAGATGAACAAGACAAAGTATCAGAGTAGCCACGAACGGCGAATGAATGGCGATGGATAATGGGAGAAAAGGAGGTAGCGAATAACTAACACGATTCGGCGGTAGACAGAAGGTAATTAAGAGAAGAAGACCGTTAAGTTTGCAAGGGTGGACGGTGAAGATATAGCGGGTGGTGATTGACGATAAGCTGTTCGGCTGTTCAGGAGGAAACTTGTTGGTCTATGACTTAATGGCTACTGTGTTGCGGGTGGGAAGAGCAGGTGGATAAAGTGAAGCGCCTGGTGATCGTTCGTTATATAGCCTTGGAGCAAGGTGGAGCTCGGGGCTCACCTCGGTGACGTTAACTTCAAGGCGCCCAGCTTCATCGACTCGCGCTGTGTTCTTGGAATGCTCTTGAGGCCCGACGAGCACCTCCATAGTTTGAAGATCTCCGGAATCACGAGAGAGAACGGGAGGAGAGTGGGCTAGCGCGAGGGCACCTGTCCGGGTGACAAGGTTCAGTTCAAGTGGACGGTTTCAAGACGCACATCGAGTGACGGAGCAGTGCTTGGTCGAAACAGGAGGGCCCCAGAAGCTGAAGGGGGAAGCACGAGGGAGCAGGCTATCTTGAGCGCGCTCGTGTGCTGGGAACCGAGTGAGAAGAGGGTGGCAAACGCTATTCATGGCAATTCCAGCTCGCGAGCTGCTGCGTGTGGCGCCTCTCTCCTGGTCCCAAACCATCGGGCTCGGTGCCGCCACGCGGATCTAATCTGCAACACGAAAGGACCGGTTGTTCCTAGATGAGGTACTGATGATGGACTGTCAAATGCGAGCAAGGACTGCGTCTACTCACCACTACTGGTGACGTGCGCGCCATCGAGGTTAATAACTCAAGAATAAGCGCACCCGCCCGTACCCCTTGCACAGCGCATTAGTCCTCGGGCACGTACGAGGCTGGGCAGTTAATTATGCCGAGTGCCTTGGTTTTCGGATGCACTTTCAACTCCCTGGCACAACGTTGGCTCAACGTTAGCCCAGTGAGAGATGCTGTCCACCTCGCTCGGTCAGTCCGGAATCTTGTCCGGCTGGGAATCCGACTCTGAGAGTGCCACGATACCAATCTGCCGTACCAATCTGACGCGGAATGACATGAGCTACCAGATCTACCAAACCCTAATTACAAAAGTCCACCTTTTTCGGCGAGTCACCTCCCGATCCTGCGCCAATCGGCTGAGCCAAGAAAGGCTAAGAGCACATTCGCTGCTGTACACCGCAATGGCGCGTTTATCCACGATTCATCGTGTTGCCAGCCCCCTTCTTGTTGTCGTCTGTAAAGTTTGCCCAGTTTTCGTCCTTGAGGCGCTTCTTCTCGGCAGCCTCCTCTGCGGCGGCAGATCCGTCGTTTTCAGCCTCGAGCTCGAGCAGCTCCGAGGCAGTTGGTGCGTCGTATGAGGCTTGGCTGGGGATTTGGTCAGCAAGGTACTCTAAGCATAACAGCAATATGAAACAGGGGAGGTTGGGGTGACCTGGCAAAGCACTGCGTGCTCCAGTACACGGGATGATGATTAATGGATAGGCACAAACACTTACCCTCCTCCAGTGATGATATTTCCCCTGAGGCCCTCCTCGGCCAGGTACTCGTCGATCGTCATGGTCGGGAGGCGATGCGAGCTACGGAAAACCTCTGAGCGGAGGCGCTCGCGGTCGCTGAGCTGCACGGTCGACGGCAAAATGGTGAAGGGACGAAGCACGCGACCACCCCCAGAAATCAGCTCACGAGGCTTGTAGGTACCTGGTGTCCGATCGAGGCGCCACTGGTTGTCGTCATCCTCTTGCCGCCTGCTGCGCGGGTCGGCTAGAGGGCCTTGTGCTGGCTCTGGTGGAGCCTGTGCCAGGATCTCCAGCTCCATGGCTGTGTTGGCCATTGATGTGCCTGCAAGGGTGTGAAGGAGCCGGAGGACGAGAACGGCCGCGTCATGCAGGTCCGGCTCAGTCTCGTTGACCGAAGTGGACGCGGGCGCAGAGCCGTCGTTTGCCGCCTCGCTGGGGAGGAGGCCAAGGATGAATTCCAGGGGGCTCGAGGAGCTCGACGGGTGGGAGGGGATAGAGTTCTGGGTGTCAGTGTAACTGGCTCTTGCCCGCTCTGGACAGATCGGAATGCACGCAACCAGCAGCACAAGTTGTGTTGTGAATGTGAAGTTGTGTTGTAAAGTCGCTTCATCGCCGTCTGCAGACTGCGAGCCGACTCACCGAAATCTGCTCGCGCAGCTCCTTCTCCTGCTTGTACGCGCGAATCTTGGCGTCGCGGCGCTGTGCGGGGTCGGCGGGGGCGGCCGTTGCGCCGGACCCTGTTGCAGGGACATTCACATCGCCGAGGACGCGGTACGACTGGAGGAGGTTGAGGAACGCAGCCATGGCTGTCTCGCTGCGCCTGAGCGCGGCCTGGCGCTCGGGGTATCCGCCGAGACCGCTCTTGGCCTCGGCCTCTCCGAGCACCCAGGCGGCAGTCATGAACACGAGCTCGCGGTCGCCGAGCTCGTCGGCGGTCTCGTTGTCCGAGAACACGCCGAGCGAGCTCAGCATGCGCCCGACGAGGTACAGCTCGTCGATCGCGCCGGCGAGCTTGGCCTGCGTGCCCGCCTCGGAGAGCGGGAGCGTGTCGTCGAAAATCGGCAGGAGCGTCCGCAGCGTCCGCGCGTAGAACTGCGGGAGGGGCAGGTTGGTCGATGGTGTTGACATCTTGGCTGTGTGGTGGTATGGGTGATGATGGACTCGAGATGTTGCTCGTCGTCGATGATGAATCTCCGTTGCTCGCCGTTGCTTGTGGTCGCGGCGGCTGTTGACAAGCACGCATCTTCTGGAAGTCTGTAGCAGTGACCTCAACCCACGTGGTATGTTTATCATCTCCCTCCACTTTAGTCTTGATACGATGCCACTCGCACACCCTAGCACCATCCGTAAACCTCGACCGCTTTGTTTCATGCATGCAACCAACAAACCCAAACAGCACAGAGAGCATATGCAGCCGACACTTCGAAACACTGCAGCTCAATCGATCCTGACCAGGACAGAAAATAAGAGTAGAGTGCCGGATGGGAATCTGAAGCGGAGCAATAATGGCACCGCCACACGGCAGGGAAACACGTAAAACCAGCACTGGCACCGGCGTGGCGCTGGCGGCCGGGCGGCCCGGCCCGTGGCGGAATGCTCAGCCTCCGCAAACGTCGGCCACCGTCGTCGGCACCGTCGTCGGCCGTGCGGATCGGGATTCTGCAAAGTTAAAATGCAGATCGGTACGCTAGCGTCGTGGTCAGGTCCAGTGAATAAGGTATGCCCAGAGTGCGGATAAGAGACTTGGCTCGCGTCTGCTGCAGAACGTCACGAGGCGCACCGGAGGAGAATTAGGTATTAGCGTTAGGCTGCCGGCGCCGTCCCGTGCGCTCCGTGTGTTGTGGAATGTGTCCGACAGCTATGCCCGAGACACCGGACAGGAGGCTGGGCGTCCTTCTTGCTTTCTCGAATGTTTTGAGAATGTTTTGATTTGTTTCGATTATTTCAGTAATTAATTATGGATTTTTGGCGCGTTTTCCGTACTTTCCGCGACGACGTCTTATTCCCATCCCCCGGCGTTCCGGTGTCCCGGCGTTAACCTGTACAGCTGAAGCCTCGGGTGCAACCTTGCTTCGGCCCTAGCTGACTCGCCAATGCATCGTGTGTCTTTGCCCCCTGCGAGCGAGTAGTCCGCGCTAGTTGTGGTGTAGAACATGTCATTGTTGCCCGTCATCGCCGCCAGACTCGCTCGTCGCGCCACATTGCCGCCAGAGCGTGTCTCCGTTCTCAGCTGCCCCTCCAGCCCGAGAAAGGCACAGATCAGCGCAAGGATCAGCACAAGGATCACCAACGACACAACGATCACCACACGGATCCGCGCGCCGATCCGCGGTCGCCGGCGAGATGGCCGAGCGGTCTAAGGCGCTGTGTTAAGGAGCTTCTCCGCAGTCTTCGGACGTGGGTTCGAATACCACTCTCGTCAGATGGGGATTGGGTTCCTCTGTGCCTCTGTTTTTGGCTGGACGAGTGATGGAGACGGAGCAGGTGGACGGCTTGGATGGCGGGAAGGCTGGTCGGGCTGGTCGGCGGCCTGGGAGCTGGGGAGGCCGGAGGTGCCATTGCCACGCCGCTGCTCTGGATGCTGCCGCACCGAGCCCCCTCAGTTACCTCGAGACCCATATCGTCCTCGTCCCCCGTTCCTCGAGGTCCCAGAGTCCGCAATGCCAAGCTCTAGTGCTCGAGAAGGCTCTGGATGAGGACCTACACCCGTGAGCCAGGCACACCGCACGTCTGGCATGTGGGGTCTCGCACCGAGGACGGCAGGAGCGGCTGAGCTGGAGAACTAGTCTGGAGTGATCTGGGACCACAACAGATAAGCGGGAGCAGGTACCAGCGTGTGGCGAGCCACCGAGGTATGCCGTTGTTTCCGAGATCCGAGATCGGGGCAGGGATGCCGTCGGAATACGATTCTGCTGGATCGAGAGTCGCTCGGTCGTGTTCCTGTTCCCGATCCACCGAGATACGGTTCGAGACAAGGTCGGGACGCAAAACCGTGTCTGGAAGGTCGTGGTGGCTTGTCGTTGTTTCCACCAGTGTGCGATCGAGAGAGGTAACAGAGTTTCGACTAACTTTCTCAACGCTGCAGCAGTGCTGAACAGAGAATCATCGCGGCGTTAGTCAACTACTGGACCAAGTATCCAACCCGCACAACAATCCACGAGAATGGGATGCATTAGCTCAACAAGCTCAATCAAAAGAAGGTGAGAGGGTGGGTGTGGGGAATCAAGGTGTGATGCAAGATATACAATCGTGACAGGAAAGGAATGTGGAGTGGGAATGTGGTAACAGGTCGTGAACAAAAGTGTATGATTGTATGAGAGTACTTTGACCAACAAGACAAGAACAGACAAGCGGACATTCGGGAGTGAATGGATGTGAATAGGGAATAGTGAAGAATGAAAAAATGTAGAAATGAAGACATGGAATGACAGTGTAGTGTATGCGGAGTTTACTCGGCGCCCATGACGAACACGACCTCGTGTGGGCGCACAAACAGCGCGCGGGGCTTGTCCGGCGGCGCCCAGTCGGCGACAAATGGCGACGCGGCGCGGCGCGCGTCGTGTGGCGCAGCGAGCGCGTTTCCGAGCCCGGGTCCAGCGAGACCAAGCCCGTTGTACCGCCTGCGCGGAGACGGAAGCGAGTCGGCGATCGCGGCAATGCGCCGCTGACGCTTGTTCTTCGCATCCTGGTCCGTCGGCGGGACGCTCGACTTTGTAAAGTGGAAATAGCGGACGCCGCCCTTGGCACCAGTGGAGAGAGTCTCGACACCAAAGCGCTCCAGATCGTCGGTCTCAAGACCAACCCACACGTCTGCCTCGTCTTCGAGCCGCCCCAGGTACTTTACATTTGCGCGGAAGCGGGCGCGGCGCTGGGACAGGGTGACGATACAGGGGATGCCGACGTTGAGCGCCATGCCAGTACCGCTGAATGGCACGTTGTCGTCCTCGACAACCTCAACAAGTGGCGGCGGAGGCGTAGCCGGCTTGCGCGGAGGGGGATCAAAGGCGCGTGCAGGGTGGTGGCGGAACGGGGACGTCTGCGAGCGCGTGCTTCCCGCGTCACTGACGATACGCGACACGCTGGCAAGTGGGCTACCCGCAGCAGACAACGGACTTCCTGCGACGTTGGACTGGACGCTGCGAGGGCTGCCGCTGAGAACAGACGGAGGAGATGAAACGGGTGGGCCGGGGATGGCGATTGGAGATCCAAAGACTGCAGTGCTGCGGACCGGGGGCGTCGTGGGTGAAGCCGACATCCTCGGTTGCGGCTGCGAGACCGGCGGTGGCACATAGCGAGACGCGACCGGCGGGGACAGGGTGCGCTGTGGTGGGCGAATGTGCTGCGACGCAATAGGGAGGGTCGTCGGTTCAGACTTGGCCGTGATGGCCTGAGGTCGAGGGGCGACAAAGTGGTGTCTTGCGTTGGTCGGAGTAACGTCGACAGATGACGACTCGGTGTACAGCGAAGTCGGAGGTGTGGAAGTGCCCCGAGGCGTGACGTCCATGGCGGTGATTGGAGAGTTCCTCCTGGGCGTAGAGGGAGCGTCCATGAACTGCGACGGCGAAATGACATCTGCGGGAACCACGACAGTGGGAACAAACCGGACAGGAGTCGTCACTGGAGCTGCGGGCAGGGCCTTGTCTTTGTCTAGTCCAGCCCGAGTGGGGACGACAGGCGCTGGCGGTGCCGCGGAGGCGACAGTTGGTTCGGCGGGGGCGTCGACAGACGTTTCGGCGGGTGTCTCGACAGGCGCTTCCACAGACGCAGCAGACGCGATAGAAGCAGGTCTAGCTGCGCTCGTGGGCTCATCAACAGCAACGTCCGTCACGGGGATATCCACAGACAGCGACGAAGCGTCGGCAGAAAGCAAAGAGGCGTCATCGCCAGACGTGTCTCCTGGGGCATCCTCGAAGGCGGCTAGAGGAGTTTCGCTGGTGGTTTCGCTGTGCGAGACCTCGGCAGTCTCTTCTGGCGTATCCTGCTCAGCCACTAGTGCCGGTGTCGTCTCCACCGTGGGTGTTGGCGGCTGCGCGACTTCCGGCTCGGGCTCGGCTTGCACAGGCGCTTCAACATTGGCTTCTGCCTCAGCTTCAGCTTTAGCTCCAACCTCAGCTTCAGCCCCCGGCTCGTCCACAGACTCCTGGATGCTATCGGTCTCAACCTGCACGCGCTCCTTCTCCTCCTTGACATCTGGTTCTTCGGCGGAGACGATCAGCATGGGGTTGTCCTCAACCATGATGATGTGGTCGGTGGCGTTGGAGACGCGGGGAGTGATAGCCTCCTGCGGACCCTCGGTCGAGCCCGACGACGAGCGAATAGACTTTCGCGGCTGGCGCACACCAGCGACCTGCGGCGGCAGGGGAGTAGCACGCTTCCATGGTGCTGCGGCGGACGTAGTGCGGAGACGCGACCCAGATGGCGGGGTGGCCCTCGTGTTCAAAGATGTTGATCGCGTGCGCGTGCCTGATGGCGGTGTCTGAAGGGTGTCCGATGGCGTGGTGGGCGTCCTGGTAGCAGACGCGACCGACGTGCGGGGCCTGGGCGCCGGTGTCTTGGGAGAAGGCGTGGGTGAGGGTTTCGCCGCGGCGACGCGTGATAAAGACTTTGACGACGCAGTTGAGCGCAGTGCTGGAGTCTTGGACTCGGGAGTTTTGGTAGCGGGGGTAGTTTTTGTTGTTGTTGCGGGTGACCGTGTCACAGGCGTCCTCGACACGGCAGCCTTGCCCGCTGCAGTTGCAGAGGCTGACCTCGCGGTCGCAGAGGCACCCGGAGGCAGAGCGGGCGCGGGAGACGATGGCCCGGCCGGGACTCTCGACTTTGTACTAGCACCAGACAGAGTGCGAGTGCGTAACGTGGGCTGGGACTTTGAAGTTGGCAAGCCATCAGCAGAGGGCCGGGCGGCCGGTCGCGTGGGCTTAGGGGCGGTGGTAGTGGTAGGTGTTTTAGGGGCGGGTTTCGCAGTGGTGCTTGGTCTCGGTGCTACAGGCGTCCTTGTTGTGGTGCTGGGCTTTGTCGAGGCCGCACCCGATGAAGCAGTGGTGGCCTTGGTCGAAGTCGAAGTGACCGATGACCCGGCCTTTGTCGCGCTCGAGCTGGTACTCACGCTCCTCGAAGCAGCGGCCCCTGGACGAGGTGATGGCGTGGCCACCTTTGCGGCTGCCGACTTGGCTGTCGCTGATGATGTGGCCGTAGCAGTCGACTTGGACGAAATGGATGTCCTCGCTGTCGTGGCGGTGCGCACACTAGAAGCCGACTTTACAGATGCCATAGAAGTCTGATGGCGTAATGTTGGTGTAGACTTTCGAGAGTTTAAGACTGGAGTAGACTGTCGATGGCGAAGGGGAGGTGCAGGTGTAGGTGTAGATGTGGGTGGTCCAGGGGAAGCCGTCTGACGCCGTGTGCCCGAGTTCGAGGCGACCTTTGACGCAGCCGTCTTGCCGGTCAGGAGCGGTCGAGGGGGCCCTGTCATGACCTGCCCTGCCCGTGTGGGGGTGGGTGAAAACGGTCTGGTCTGTGACGTTGACGCACGGCCCTTGGCTCCAACGGATACGATTGGCGTCTTGCTAGCAGCTGTCGGGCTACGGGCAGTAGGGCCGTTCGTCGGCTCACGGCGGGCCGAGGATGCAGGCCGCGCTGCAGTAGATCG
Source organism: Apiotrichum gracile (assembly GCA_001600335.1). NCBI lineage: Eukaryota > Fungi > Basidiomycota > Tremellomycetes > Trichosporonales > Trichosporonaceae > Apiotrichum > Apiotrichum gracile. The sequence goes on from BCJO01000005.1 coordinate 3,515,752, forward strand.
CGAGGACATGACAGAGGAAGTTGACGCAGAGCTGGAAAGGCGTAAACGTCGAAGGCCGTTGGGGTGGTCTGATGTGCTGTCTACTGGGGATCGTACAGTTGACGCGCGGCTAGAGTCTGAGGTCCTGGGAGTCCGAGCAGGTGCCTTTCCAGCCGCCCGCGCTGACGGACGTGTCGATGTGGTGCCACCGGGGAATGGGACTTGCCGTGCCAACAAGTCGTCAATGGGTACCTCGATTTCTGAAAAAGAGTTAGAAGAATCAAGATGAATGGAAGAATGAAAAGACGACTCACCATCGCTGATCTCCTTCAACGCCCAGGTCTCCAGACCAGCGAAACCTCCATCGTCCTTGATCTGCATCCATCGACGGCGGATATGCTTGAGCACGCCGTCCTTTGCGGTCTCGATCTTGTGGCGTGCGACGGAGCGAGTCGGCAGAGCTGCCTCCAGAGTCTCGGGGTGAACATTGAGGAGGACGGACGACACGAGTGTCTGGTACATTTTCGGTGCGTTGACACATGTGGCTGGACGGCCGGCGAGGTCGACGACTTCCTTGAGGACAAGATCAAACACATCGTCGTTGAATCCTTTACCAAAGACGAGGTCCCAGAGATCAGCGCTCTCGCACACTGCGTCAAACCTGGTAACGAGGATCTCGCGAGTGCGCGCCTCCACAGCCTCAATCATTCCACCAAGCGCATCGACCCAGGACGACGCATCGCGTCCCTTGGACCGCACACCGCTCTCCATTCTACCCTTTACGCGTCCGATACCGCGGAAGGCGATGATGAGATTGCTCGGGCTCAAGACGGCGACCACATCGGCGACAAGCTGATCGCGCTCACCCTGATCGGCTAACCCGACTTCCCGATTCCAGCACTCTGCCCAGCCGGTGAGGATGAACCGGCGCGCTCGGCTCTGAATCTCCATTGCCGCAACGTCGGGGGAGCACGCAAAGCGCCAGACGCGTGGAACACGGCTGAGACACTTGCGGCAGTGACACTTTGCCCATTCGAGGCCATGGCAAAACTCGTACACCAGCCGCGACTCGACCTCGGCAGTCAATGCGTCGAGCTGGAGGTAGTCTGCCGAGCGATAGATCTGGAACGCGGTTAACAGGTCAAAGGACCTGTTGGAGAAGGCTAAATGCCCAGCGTAGATCCACCCGAGACAAAAGTGGAGTGCTGCAGGGGTGAATGGTGGTGTGGGGAGGTGAACGTCGGTGAGGGAGGATGGAGGCCGGAACTCTGTGAGATTCAGGAGGAGCGAGGAAAAGTAGGGTGATCGGGAGACGAGCATGAACCGATGTGCTGTGAAGATGACTGTCGATGCGAGCGAGTCGTCAGAGTCTTCAGAACCGTCCGACGAGTAACCCTCGCCTTCGGGAGACTCGAGATGGATGCGAACGTCACAGTACAGTTTGGACGTCCACATGTACGTCAAGTCTTGACCGAGCTTGTCTCGTCGCTGAACGAGGTTTCCGCGTCGACCGAGCGAGTCGCGCACGCTCCCTCCGTTTGACAACGACAATGACGCCTTCTCTTCCTGCTCTTCTTTGTTAATCCATTCGACGACATCGCCAAAGCCCTCGCCCGTGTACAGCCATTCCAGCTGCGCGAGGAACAGTTCTGGCGAGTCGTCGATCCCGAGGTGCAACACGCCGTCACCTCCGGCGCTTAATGTTGGGGCGCGCAGGGTTCCGTCGCTCTCTGCGGTGTCGACCGAAAGCGTGCTCCCGCGAAAGAATGACGGGCTGGGTGTGTTGCGCGCCGACGTGGCCGACAGCAAGGATGACGCCGGGTATGGCGAGTTGTGACTGAAACTTGTCGGCGAGCGGGATAGGCTCTTGTTGCTGAGAAAGTATCGGTCTTTGAAAGCTTCTGGGGGTAGTGTGAGCTCACTGTAGCGCGCACATTCAAGCAGAAACGACTTACTCGGAGCGCGGACGTAGACGACAGCTGTAGAGGATGTAATTAGCTCTCTGAAACAGTGCCGCTGGCGGGGCCGCTCCCCGTGCCAGCGATGCGGACCTGGCGCGCAACGCCGGCGCGCGCAGCAACGACGCGCCGACGCGCCTGGCCACCAGTCAGCTTCGACTCACCTTTATGCGCCCATATCCGCTCGCTATTCTCCGCTTCCCAAGAGACATCACCGAAGCGATCTCGTGCGTGTTCGAATAAACTGCGGAGGTCGCGCGCCCACAGGTCGATGGACTGCTGGACGCGGTCGTCGACAGAGGTGAATGGTGCTTTGGCTGAGCTGGATGAGCCGGCCGAGCCGGCCAAGCCTGCTCCTGCTCCGTTTGTGGAGGCTGTATCAGGTGGACGTCTCATCATCGCAGGCGAACTGCGGTATGGGGCACGGCGAGTGCCCCGGGCATTGACTGGACAAGAAGGGGTGATTGGAGCGAGGGGAGGGGGGATGAAGACGAGGAGGCCGGGGATGCGCTGGACAATAAGAGTAGTAGTCGTGCGATAGTGTGAGAGTGAGTGAGAGTAGTGAGCGAGTGGAGTAGGAGTAGGAGGAGGAGTAGAGGTTGTCGATCCAAACCGATCCAACAATGGGTATGTAGTGAAGGAGATGGATACCCGTATACACTGATACACTTCAAACCTCGAACTCACTCACACAACCTTACCCACCTCGCAACCTTGCAACCTTGCAACCTTACACCTTACTTACGTTACCTATCGCTTCGCTATACATTCTACGCTATGGCTATGCTTGCATAGTAGCCCACTGTAGCCCACACTGTAGATGCACTACTACTATATGGCTGTGTCACTTTACCCTGGCATGGCTGGCATGGCTGTCTCAGGCAGACCAAGCAAGAGCGCCAGCGCGAGGGCCAGCCCCGCCAGCCCCGCCAGGGAGACTAGAGGACTAGAGGACGCGTACAATTCGATCTCCTCCTAACTCGCAGGCTGCTCAGGCATGATCAGGCGCTCAGGCCACCCAGGCCGCCACCCAGGCCACCGATTTGTATATTTAGGTGATTAGTATTCTCGTAAAAGCCCCCCTATACCCTATTAACACCTGGTTATCAGGGTTATCTATTTTTGTAATGGCTTTACTCTATCTATCATTTTGAAGCTGAACACGCGAGCAATCAGCTGATTGCTGCTGGGCTGCTGGCTGCTGGGCTGGGTATTACAAATTTGTTAGCTGAAGCTGGATTGTATTCAAACTGTGTTCTGATTACTATATCTTCATTTAAGGTTCAAATGAGAAACGCGTAAAACACAAATGCTAAGTATCTAATCTTCCGAGAGACACATGATGTCCCCGGTTGAGTGCAATTGAGTGCAAGCAAGATGGCAGCTGGGTGCGACTGGGTGCAAGTCTTGCAGGGTGGGCTTCTTTTGGAATCGAGGCTACATCATCATGAGAACATATTTTGCCTCTCCTTCTCGACGCGATTGCGCGGTGCGATGCCACGAGCGCGCTCGACGTAGACAACGGGTATACACGACAAAAATCGAGCCATGGAAATGAACACTACTATAGGTTCACAACAACAGGCTTGACTGGCTGGCTAAAACTATAGCTAGAAAGGAGAGTAGTATAATCAAACAAGAGAATAAAGTCGAAGGGGTTTGAGATCGTTTGAAGTGGTTGTAAGTTGAAGCTTCCCGTTAAACGGAGAGTTCGTATTTATCCGCGGGTGGTGCCGAAACGGTGGGCGAGCACGAGGGCAGCAAGGAGACCAGCGCCGAGGGCACGTCCCTGCGAGTTGCCGCTGACCTCGAGAGCCTCGACAAAGTTCTGGGGAGCCGCGTTGGTGAGAGGCAAGAGCAGAATGGCGAGGCGGACAAACACAAACGTGAGGTCGTCAATCGTCGGGGTAGGCGGGTGAGAAGCTGCAAGAGTGAGATGTGTTCGTCTACACAAAGAGAAGTCTGTACTCACCCTGGTACCGAGTGTGAGCGCTCGAGCGATGAACACCCTTCTGGGGTACAAAGCTGACGAGAGTGGCAATCACAAGAGGCGGGATAATGGTGGCGACAATCCTGGACATTTAGCTCGGACATGATTGCGGTTATGCTCACCACCACGCCTCGGCAGGCCAGAAGGGCGAGCTGGGACCGAAAGACTCAAACTTGGGGAAGGCAACAGTCCACGAGACACGCGGGACCCAGAAGAAGACGGTGCGGAGGAGCGCGTCAAACGAGCCCCGCTCGTAGATGGGAGGGGGGAACGTGACCTGCAGGTTAGAGAAAAGTAGGCACATGTGTGGCTCACAATCTTCTTGTTGAACGGTGCGACGTGGTGGTACAGGAGAGCCTCCTCGATGAGAAGCGCCGTGGGGATCAGTCCAGCGGGGCGCGAGAGGAACTATGGTGAGTTTCTGAGGACCACCGATGACTCACATCGCGGACATCGCGGATACGGTACTCGACCGCGACCTTGCCCTTGTGGGTGTACTTGGACAAGGTGTTGGACACATTGGAGAGCTGCTTGGAGATGTCATTGGCATCCGACTCGACAAGGGCAAGAGCACCATCGGCCGCCTCCTGGAGCTTGGCTCCGCTACCTCTGTCAGTATCGTGACTTTAGGCTTCATCATCGCCGGGTCGGTTAATACTAACAGCGGGCTGTCCGGGAGGGGGACGTTGGCCGCGTCGGCAAGGTTGGAGAGAAGCTTGTTGCGGCGGCTGCCACGAGCAGGGGTCTTCTCAGGAGCGGGAGAGTCCTCGTCCGATACCCTGGAGGAGTGTTAGAAGGTGGATGCGGACGGATGCTGCGGATGAGCCGACACATACACATTGCGGCGGCGAATGGTGTAAAGACCCTTGAAGCGCTCGTCGGTGCGGAGGGCATCGGCATCCGAGTCAAGCTTGGACTGGATGCGCTCGCGGAGGTCGGCCATGTTGCCATCCGTGTCGCTCAAGCCCATGGCGGACGCGATCTCTACCAGATCGCCCTTGCGTTTAGTGGCAAGAGAACCTGAGAATTGTTGCCTGTGGCGCCGTCAGGAAAAAAAAGGACATTTGCATGCCGCCATGGAGGCAGTGACGCACGACATTCTTGATGAATTTCAGGTCGGGATGTGCAGCGAGCGAGATGTGATGCACTAGTGCTGGTTGAAGACGAGTTAGAAGGTGGATGCTTCTGATGGCGAGTAGGGGTGGATGGATAGCGGATGGAGATGGAGATGAGAAGAGATTGTTATTGTTATTGTTATTGTTGTTGTTGCAAAAGGTGGGTGGGGGCATTTTGTGGGGCTTTATTTATTTATTTTCTTTTTTCTTTTCTTTTCTTTTCCCATTTTTTGGCTGAGAAAGCTGGACGCGTTGTTTTGTTTTGTTTTGTTTTGTTTTGTTTTGTTTTTCATTTATTACATGATTTAATTACATAATCACGTGATGGGGTGTTGACCACATGGTCCTAGCGTGCAATAATTTTATTCAGTCCTCCTGTTAAGATCTCAGCTGTGCCAGCTTGCCAGCAGGACGTTTCGTTTCGGTTAGCAACCCGCGACTGGGCTCGTTCCAAAGAGTTCATGAACACGTCGCGGTTGGACGTTTCATCATTACATTCATTACTTCATCTCTACCTTTTTGCCTTTCCATAATGGCACACGTTCACGGCCCTGGGTGCAATCACGACCACGGAGGAGGAGGTCATGGCCACTCTCATGGCCCCGGTCCCGGTGGCCCCATGGGTCCCGGCGGCCCCGGTCCTCAGCAGATGCAGATCCAGGTCGACCCGGCAATGCAGGCGCTCCTCGACTCGCTCCCCACCCGCACCGTCCCGTTCGCCATGGTCAGCCTTCCCATCCCCAACACCACCCCTCCCCAGGTCCAGGAGATGGTCGTCTGCGCCGAGCACAAGGCGCCCGTGTGCCCCGACTGCGGGGTCAACTTTACGCCGCTCAACTACATGCAGCAGTTTATGCGCAACGCTCCGCCCGAGGCTGTGCCGCCTCCCCCGAATGTGCAGCCGCCGCCTCAGCGTGCGGAGGCTATCAAGCAGACTAGGGAGCGGGGAAACGTGAGCAGGAATGGGTGCAGTAGTTGCTCAAATGCTGACTGTGCAGAACGCTTTGAAGACGGGCAACATTCCCCAGGCCGTTCAGGAGTACTCGAGGTCTGCGGACATGGCGCTCTCGCGGCCACCATGGGAGCTTGCCGCCATGTCGCGCGAGGAGACCGTTCTCGCCCTGTGCAACCGCTCTGCCGCGTTCCACGAGGTCGGCGCTTGGTAAGTGCAGCAGGTGGTGGTATGTAGCGATTTGCTGACAGACAGGGCCAACGCGCTCGCTGATGCCGACGCCGTGATTGCTCTCAAGCGTCAGTGGACCAAGGGACACTTCCGGTGAGTTACACCTCCAAGGATTGAACTGACAACTCAGTCGTGCTCGTGCTCTTATCGGTTTGGGGCGGTTTGAGGAGGCCCACGACTCGCTTGTCGACGGCCTGCAGTTTGAGCCGGATGAGAAGGTAGGTTGAGTCTGTGCTGGAGTCTGCACTGGAAGTGCCGAAAGGCTGGAGCCGAGAGCTGGAGCTGACATTTCATCAGGACCTGCAAGACCTGCTCAAGGCTGTCGATGCCAAGATTGCGCAGGCTGATGCGGCGTAGACAAAGAGTTGAGCCATACAATACGATACATTTGGACGGACGGACGCCGTCGTTGTTTGATTCTGCTTTTGTAGGAAGAGAGACACCCCACCGATGGTGTTGATATACCCTGTCATGCATACCACGACAATTACCGATGACCGAAATGGGTTCTGCTGCGAGGTGACGGCAACGAGCGCGGGCGCATTGACGAGACTAGAAGTGGGAGCGAAAGCGAGTGTAGTAGTACTGAGTAGAAGTGACGTTAAAGGGAGGAGGACTGTGCCCTGGCCTGGCTGCTCGCACCCAACCTCCTAAACCTGCCAAAGCCATGGCTGAGCCTCGCCCTAAGGGGACAGAGGACTAGGACAAGGGGAGAAAGAGGGCAAGGGCGACGGAGAGAGTGTCGTCGAGGAGGCTGGAATTGGTCGCAACGAGAGCATACGAGCGCCGAGTACGAGTGTGGAGACACCGCCCACGCCACTCAAACGCCTCATTCTGACGTTCCGACGCTGAGCGAAGCCCTGCATATCCTGCATATCCTGCATATCTTGCATATCCCCCACAGTCCTGATCCTCCTCGGTCTCGTCCTGCAGTGTGGTGCACTATACTTCTTTTTGGCCACCACTACTGATACTCTTGAGGTCACAAGGACACGGACACACGGACACACGCACGGACACGCTCCAAAATTCCCATTCCCATACATAGTCTTGTTACATCTTCGCACCCACAACTATCACATCCCTTCTCGTACTTCTACTTCTTTCTTTACCTCTTCTCATTCCTCCTCATTCCTCTTCATCGTCTGTTAAAAAAGGGTGGTCTCTAGTGACTCTCATATCACTCTGAGCACACTAAAAGCATCAACAACAATGGACACGGCCATGTCTACCCCAGAGTCGATCGACAAGGTGCTTCCTCACACGGAGCAGCCCACCACGCCTTCCCCGGCCTCGATCCCACTCCCTCCCACTCCGGCAAAGACTCCTGTTCGTCCCCGTGTAAGCAGCCCCGTCTCGGTCTCGAGCCCCCGTTCGTCTGCAGCGGTCGCTCGCGCCCGTGAGACGGCCGGAAAGGCCCAGGACCTCATGGTCGGCGCCCGCACCCGCGCTGCCGAGATCAGGCGCCACCCAGCGGCGATGCGTGTCGAGGCCGTCGCTTCCAAGCAGGCGGGTAATGCCCGCGAGCTCCTGGGTCGCTCCGAGGTGGTCGTGCGTGCTGAGAAGGTTACCGGCATCGACCGTCTCCCCCTCGTGCTCATCGCTGCTGCTCTGTGAGTACATTGCGTACGTGTGCTAGGATCTGACAGCAAAGCTTCACCGCCCTGGTCCCTTTCAACCTCCTTGGCCTCGCCCTCCCGGTCGCCACTGCCATTGCCCTCGCGAAGCCCACGCTCGACGCCATGAACGCACTCGAAGCCAACAACGACGTCGACATTAAGAACATTCTCGTCTACTTTGTGGTCTTTGGTCTCGTGCAGACCATTGAGAGCCTCATGGGCGGCTTCCTTGAGCGCAAACTCCGTGAGTGTACTTCTCGGACAAAACGAAGAGACCATTTCTAACTCCTCGCAGCTCGGTACCACACCATCAAGCTCCTCGTCCTGGCGTTCCTCAGCCACTCCAAGTGGAAGGTGAGCGATCGCCTCTGTGCGAAGACGAACCACAACTGACCCATTTTTAGGGAGCCGAGAAGCTGCACGACTTTGTCCTCCAGAAGAAGCGCACTGCCCCTGCCACTCCTCAGAAGAAGATGAGCACGACCAACTCTTACCCCGTCACTCCTGACGACCACCGTAACGGGTACCAGATGTAGTGGACCACGCGCCCTCCCTATAAGCGTCCCATTGCGAGCCCACCACCATTACCTGTCCCCTGGAAGTTAACGAGCACTATGATTGCCATGAGATCACGTACCGTACTGTGTAGAAATGTTGATATGCGAGCGCGAGAGAGCATAGCATGTCACTATCATAATAGTAGAGGAGCTCTTTGTGCAAAGACGTCATTGTGTGAGACCTCGCCGCCGCGCCCCACGTCCCTTATTCCATTTGTCCTCTGCCTGACGTCGAGGCATTCCATAAGCCACCGAGGCATAAACCCGTCCGTCGACTAGGAGGAGCACAAGTAAACATGCATCATGCATGCAGCTCGCGACTTGCAGAAGAGAGCACAACGCTTGGAGCTCGTGTCCTGTATCTGACACCACCCATATGCCACATCGGGAATATGGAATTTCCGCCACGTGCTCTTCCCTTTTAACCTTTCTCGACTTTTAGCATTGTTCGCGTCGACAGCCAAAAGCGCACCTCGTCCAACAGCGTCGACCAAGAGGCCATCTCATCACCTACACCCATATACCCTACTAAAAACGCTAGACATCAATCTAGTCACCATGGTCGCCAACATCGACCTTTCCGAGTTCTCCGAGGAGGAGCGCCGAGATATCCAGGCCGAGCTCGACGAGGGCTTTGCCGACATTGAGCAGAGGTTCGTTTTGGAAGTGATGGAAAGCTGTTGCCACTTGAAGCGGAACACGAAGACTCTACTACGCGAACAATAAGACTAACTCGTCCAGGTTTGCCGTCGACACCCAGCAGGGCTTTGAGAATGTCCTCGTCGTCGACAACACCCCCGTGATTGACGAGTCGAAGAAGGACAAGCTCATTGCGCGTCTTGTCCAGCTCTTCGCCAAGCTTGGTGCCCCCATTGAGGAGGACCACATCAACATGCCCTGGGAGGGCCAGTCCAACAAGGGCTTCCTTTTCCTCACCTACCCCGACAGGCAGCAGGCCGAGAACGCTCTCCGTTCGCTCGACGGCGCCATGTTCGGTAAGAACCAGCTCCACGTGAACCGCTTTGGCGACATTGAGCGCTTTGCGTCCATGCCCGTTGGCGAGGGTGAGCTCCCCGTCGGATGGCGCGAGAAGCCCTACGTTGAGCGCGAGCACCTCCGCTCGTGGCTCTCGGACCCTGCTGGCCGTGACCAGTACCTTACCTTCCGCGACCAGGACGTCAACCTCTGGTGGAACGGCCGCGACGGCACTGCCGAGGCCGTCACTGACGAGGACGGCAAGTCGATCCGCAACTCCAAGTGGGCCGAGCTCTACCTCCAGTGGTCGCCCAACGGTACCCACCTTGCCTCGCTCCACCGTGTCGGTGTTGCTCTCTGGTCGGGCCCCAAGCTCGACGGTGCTGTCGGTGTCCACGCTCTTCGTTTCACCCACCCCGGTGTTCGTCTTGTCCAGTTCTCCCCCTGCGAGAACTACCTCGTCACCTGGTCCGAGGAGCCCCTCGTCAACCTCGAGTCGCACCCTGCCCTTCGTGAGAGCTTTGGCCCCGAGGACGAGGGCAACCAGTTTGTCATTTGGGACATTCGCACCCAGAAGGTTCTCCGTACCTTTGCCGCCGACAAGCCTCCTGCCGACGGCTCGCGCCCCCAGCAGTCGTGGCCCGTCTTCCGCTTCTCGCCCGACGACGCCTACGTTGCCCGTTGCATCGTTGGCTCGGCCATCCAGATCTACGAGCTCCCCGGCATGGGTCTCCTCGACAAGAAGAGTGTCAAGATTGAGGGCGTCGCCGACTTTGAGTGGTGCCCGATGAGCGATAAGGACTGGGCCGCCCGCAAGGCTGGCAAGGGCAAGGAGTGCATGATTGCCTACTGGACCCCCGAGGCTACCAACCAGCCCGCCCGTGTCAACCTCATGGCCATTCCCTCGCGCAACGTTCTCCGTTCCAAGAACCTCTTCAACGTCACCGAGTGCAAGTTCTTCTGGCAGAACCAGGGTGACTACCTCTGTGTCAAGGTCGACCGCCACGCCCGCAAGGCCAAGACCAAGAAGGCCACCTTCTGCAACCTCGAGATCTTCCGTCTCCGCGAGAAGGACTACCCCGTCGAGGTTATCGAGCACAAGGACTATGTCCCCACCTTTGCCTGGGAGCCCCAGGGACAGCGCTTCGCCATTGTCTCGACCAACGACCCCAACTTTGGCCAGAACGTCCCCGGTGCTATCATCAAGTACACTGTCTCGTTCTACCAGCCCGACCCCAAGAAGGGCGACTTCACCCCCTTCAAGCACCTCGAGGGCAAGGTTGCCAACACCCTCATGTGGTCGCCCCGCGGTCGCCACATTGTGCTCGCCACCATGGGCTCGTCGGCCAAGTTTGACATTGAGTTCATGGACCTCGACTTTACCCTTGCCGACACCACTGGCGCCGACAAGAAGGAGCCCACCGAGCCCGGAGCCAACGTCCAGCAGCTCCACGTCGGTGAGCACTACGGTGTCACCGACATGGCCTGGGACCCCTCTGGACGCTACCTCGCCTCGTGGGCGTCTGCCTGGCGCTCTACCCCCGAGCCTGGATTCACCATCTGGGACTTTAAGGGCACTCAGCTCGTCCACCAGTCGCAGGACAAGTTCAAGCAGCTCCTCTGGCGTCCCCGTGGCCCTACTCTGCTCACCAAGAAGCAGCAGCAGCAGGTCCGCAAGGAGCTCAAGGACTACTCGCGCGTCTTCGACGAGCAGGACATTGCCGAGCAGAACAAGGGCTCGGCCGAGAAGCTCGCCCAGCGCCAGCGCGAGATCAGCGAGTGGGACCACTGGCGCAAGATTGCCAACGAGCGTCTCAACGCCGCCCGCAAGGCCCGCAACCAGATTATCAAGCGCGTCGCCGAGGACCAGACAGAACAGGTCCAGGAGATGTTCGAGGACCTCATTGGCGAGACCGAGGAGGTCGAGGCTTAGGAGGCGTGTGCGTGAGACGTGGCAGACAGATATCGAGATGGGTGGTGTTGTCGTATTTTATTAGGACATGAACAGCATTTGTTTGTTACTGGTGTGGAGCAGCGCTGCGACACGGTTAGGTGCAGTAGGTGTTTTCTGCATTATCTGCCAGCATGTGCTGATGTGCACGCATACAAGCAATGCAATTTCCCCTCGTGCACGCCGGGCGACTAGGACAGCCCCGCGCCCCAGCCCCGGACAGCCCGGCCATCCTGGTTGGCGCATTGGCTTAACCTTCTTCGAACACAGCTGACACCAACAATAACACCGGCACCAGTGCCGAGGCGGCACACCTATCCGCCGCGCAAACTCAAGTATCTTTGTGGCTCAGTCCGCGGCATGTCACTAGCGAATGGGCAGACATCAGCGATCCCGCAGTGCGTCTAGCCAAGGTGGGGCCCTCTGGCTTTTGCACGACTCTGATCGCGCCGAGGCCAACCACCGCTTCACCACCGCTTCCATCTGCCATGTTATACATCTCTAATCTCTGTGCACGATTCCCTCACAGGTACGAGCTACTTTGCGGCCGCGGCCTTCTCCGCCTGGAGACGGTTGTACTCGTCGCGGGTGATGACGTGCTCGTAGGCGTTGCCGACGAGGGCGCCGTACATGGACGTGGTGGGGCGGCCGTCAGCGACGGGCGAGCGGTCCTCGCGCTGGCCGTAGCCGTTGGAGAACTTGAGCCCCTTGTCGGCGGTGACGACGAGCCAGCGCGGGCCGTTGGAGAGGATGAGCGAGCCGCCGCCCGCGTTGGCGATGGCGCCCCCCTCGAGGATGAACGAGTACGCGGCGTGGTGGGCGTCGCTCGGCCCGACCTCGGGCCCGCCCGCGACGCGGAAGTGCAGCGCGCCGTCCTTTACAAACGAGAGAAACTTGCCGCTGCCGGTCGCGACGTCGATGGCGTCCATGTCCGCGTCCGTCAGGCCCGTGTCCACCAGCGCGGCCGAGGCGACCTCGCCCGACGGCTCGGCGAGCACAGCCCACGTGTACGTCTCCCCCTCGAACGCGGCCGCGTCAACGCCCGCCCGCGGAACAACCGGAACGCCCGGCTTGAGCACCAGCCGCACGCCCTCCGGCAGCTTGGACGTGAATGCCGGCGAGGCCAGGAGCGCGTCGACGACCTTGGGGTGCTGCAGGTTGTCGATGATCGTCTCCATGGGGAGAGTGGGCGCGGGTGCGCTCTGCGATGCGGGTGCGCTCTGGGGTCAGCGGGTGGGCGCGTGCGCAACTGACTGTTGTGTCGGCCATGTTGGTGTTGTTGGTGTTGTTGACGGCGGTGATGAGCAGTCTGATGGAGTCGTCGCGACTGAAATTATTGAAAAAGTCATGAGATGAGTGTGGGGCCCAAGTTGCACGTGAGTCGCGCGTGGATCGGCGTCTCCATCAAGGTTAAGGTGTTGATCTCGTGGTCTGTTCAGTCTCGGCGTCTGCATCCAGACGGGCCATTGGCCAACATTTGCTCTTGGCGCGGTCGAGGAGCGCGGCCGACCCCACTCGGCGTCTACTCCTGAGTTAAGCGACTACCTCGAGTCCATCGACTCGTGAGATGAAAACAAAAGTCGGGCCGGAAATGCAGATCTCGCCCACTGCCGAGCTTGCTTCCTCTCCATCTGCAACGTGGTGCGCCTCACGATCGTCGAGGACCGGCCCACGCCGCCAGAGGTGTACAACTGGCGCGTGTACTTTTACGCGTCCATGGCCTGCTGGGCCTCGGTGATGATTGGCTACGACGTGAGTGGCGAAAAAGTTTTGGCGGCTCTGTTGTTGACATCAGTCCGCGTTCATCGGGTCGACCATTGCGCTCAAGAGCTTCAAGGACGAGTTCCGGCTCGCGCAGAAGAGCAAGGCCGAGTTTAACTTTTTGTCCGCGAATGTGGTGTCGTGCTACCGTGAGTGCACTGAGAGCATAAACAGTGGCGTGGCTGACGCACAGAGGCGGGCTGCTTCTTCGGCGCGCTTTCGGGATATGCGCTCGGGCACTACTTTGGCCGCAAGTGGGGGCTGTTCGCGGCGTCGCTGGTCTTCATCGTCGGGTCGGTGCTGCAGATTGTGGCGTCGGCCAAGACGGGGCTGGGGATCATGTACGCCGGGCGCGTGATTGCGGGGTGGAGCGTGGGCGTCGCGTCCAACCTGACGCCCATCTACATTGCCGAAATCTCCCCGCCGGCGATCCGCGGCAGGCTCATTGGGCTGTACGAGCTCGGGTGGCAGGTGGGCGCGGTGATCGGCTTCTGGATCCCGTACGGCGTCAACCAGAATATCGGGTACGGCAACGTGCAGTGGCTGATCCCGTTTGCGATCCAGCTCGTGCCCGGCGGACTGCTGGGGATGGGGGCGGTGACGCTGCGCGAGTCGCCGCGCTGGCTCGCCACGCGGCGGAGGGAGGACCGCGCGCTCGCCAATGACGAGCAGCACGCGGGGCCCGGCTTCCTCGGACCGGTCACGACGTTGTTCACGTCAAAGCGCTACATGAAGCGTCTGGCGCTGTGCATCATGCTCTTCGCCATGCAGAACTTTTCGGGCATCAACGCGATCAACTACTACTCGCCGACGGTGTTTGCGTCGATCGGCGTCACGGGCACCAGCACGGCGCTGCTGACCACGGGCGTGTTTGGCCTGATCAAGTTTGCCGCCGCGGCGGTCTGGCTCCTCTGGCTCGTGGACAAGTGCGGCCGCAAGCCGCTGCTCATCATCGGGTCGGCGGGCGGCGCGGCGGCCATGCTCTGGATCGCCATCTACATTGCGGTCGCCGAGCCGTCAAAGCACGTCTCAGACACGCTGTCCGGCGGCGGCATCTCCGCCATGGTCGCCTTCTACCTCTGGACATGCTTCTACGGCCCGAGCTGGAACGGCACGCCGTGGGTGTTTGGCGCCGAGACGATGCCGACGTTCATCCGCGCCGCGACGCAGGCGCTCATCGCCGCGTCAAACTGGCTCTTTGCCTTCCTCATCGCGCGCTTCACGCCCCAGATGTTCGACAAGATGCGCTACGGCGTCTACCTCTTCTTCGCCGTGCTCATGCTGCTGAGCATCCCCGTCGTGTGGCTCGTCATCCCCGAGACGTCGGGCATCCCCCTCGAGCACATGGACGAGCTGTTTGTCGAGAATCCCCGCAAGGCGCACGCCATCGTGGCCGCCAGGCTCGCGGGCGGCGACGGCAGTGACGACAGGAGTGCCGCAGAGAAAGCCGACGAGGCCGACGGCGTCGGCGAGGTCGACTCCAAGTCCTCGGTCTAGGCTGTGTATTAGGGTTATAGGTACATGCAGGCAGTTAATACGTGTTGCGTAGCAGTGTCTGCCACATCGATCTGCCACAGTGGCGTGTGGCGCACGCCACAATACCTTACGAATGCGCACTATCCAACCAGGCTCTGCTCCTATAGTCTGTGCTCTGGCTCCGCGTCTCCTTGTCTCCTTGTCTCCGCGTCTCCTTGCCTCCTTGCCTCCGCGTGCTCCTCTCCCCTTGCTCGGCCTCGCCCCAACCCCGCGACACGCCTGATCAGGTGCCCCCCAGCATGGAGGGATAGCTCAGCTGGGAGAGCGAGCGACTGAAGTCAGTTCATCCTCCGGGAATCGCTAGGTCGGGTGTTCGATCCACCCTCACTCCATTGCTCTGGGCTCGGCTGAGTCTGGGATGCTTTTTGGATCGCGAGGAGAGGAGAGGAGGGGGGAGGGGGGGGGTAGGGGAGAGGGTAGGGGAGAGAGTAGGAGATGGAATATTGAAGTGTGAGATCATGTGAGAGACTATCGGACGGCCTGGACGGCATGGAGGGCCCGCACAAGAAGAAGCATATCGTTGCGGACTTGGAAACTTAATGGAGCGTTCAGCGTTGTCTGCTCCTAGAGGCCGGACAGCAGTCCACATGCTCGGTGCGGCTCACGAGCAGCTGGGCAGCAGGTGAGATTCCATCGCCAGGAGCACGCCCCCTTTAGTTCTCTCTAAGCCTCAGTGCGGAGTAGCACTGACTCAGTGCGTCCCTCCCCTCTGGTGATACGGGCTCCAGTCGACGGCATACCTCTAAGTACTAGAAACTATCAACAGGTTGCCTGAGGTAAGCCAACCGCCACTGCACACACCGCCGATCCGCCGGATCCGCCACTGTGTGCCCATACACACATGGAGGGATAGCTCAGCTGGGAGAGCGAGCGACTGAAGTTCAGTTACGATCGTAAAAGATCAATCGCTAGGTCGGGTGTTCGATCCACCCTCACTCCATATTTTTGCTTCTCGTTCGTTCGACTCGTGCTCGACATCGGGCCTTCTTTTCTCGAGCAGCGGGGTAGAGGGAAGCAAGGACATGCATGCATACTGGTATACATGTGCGTGGTGTCAGTAGTAAGTCTCAGTTGGCCACTGCTCCAGCAGCGAAGTGATCTGGCCAGTTATGTCATTGACGGCCTCCCCCGCTCGCGCATATCTCTAGCAATTGCATACATACAACAAAATCAAGCAACGACAAGACTGCCGTTGGTGGGAGGGTGGGCCGCGGCAAACCAGCACTGGTGGCACTTTGACGCGGCGCCAGCAGCGTGCCAGCGGGGCGAAACGGAGATGCCGCACGACACGCATTCGCGGCGGGCGGGGACCAAGGGCTTAGTCTCCTGCTCGGTAACCGGGAGGGTGCCGTTTACTGGCGGCTTGTCCTCCATCATCGCCGTCCAGCTCGGCCACTCGGTGCTGTCCTCGAGCTGGTCGAGGCGGTGGGCCTTGCGCAGCAGCGCAAACGCATCGGTGGCGAGTATCGTCTTGTACGCCCGCGTGTAGATCTGCAATGCAGTCTCGCCGCTTTCCGGGTCGACGTCGAACAGGTCGTGGATCACTAGCCCCGAGATGTCGCACGTCTTGCACCAAATACCAGGTGTCAAGATGCCAGTTTCACCCTTGAACCTGACGAGATTCGCTGAATCGCCGCGCTTACCGGGCTTTACCACAGTGAGCTGGAAGCCGATTCGGTAGCCGGCGAGGAATCCGCACGAAGGGTGGACATTAGAGGCGCAGATCTTGCACTGCGCAGTGGCGCCGTCGTTCTGGAGACACAAGTCGCACGTCGTGTACCACCGCTCGGGGCTGACGAGGCTCACGCCTTCGACATTCTTCATCAAAGCGCCGTTGGTGTATTCGACCTCGTCGTGCAAGGTGGCGCACAGAACATGTGCCCATTGGCAGCCCTCGGTCGGCTTCAGAACCGATAACAGGTCAAAGTCCATCGGCGCCTTCTTCGACCTCGCGCGCGGTACCAGTGATTGATCGCCAGGGCAGAGCATACACCGGGGGTCAGTGTTGCTCTCCAGTTCACGCATGTTGGTACACAGCTCGCACTCCCAGTTGGGGCCAAGCGCCTCGGGAGAGATACCGTAGCATCCTGTAGTTAGCAAAGAGGGCTGCGGTACACTTACCAGCATGGGCAGAGAATGTGCAGGTCTTACACCGCGCCATCTGTGCCTTGGGCTCCATCTTGCGGCAGCACGAGCACGGGGGAAGCTTGGGCGGAGCCTGGGGCACAGGAGTGGACGCCCCGCTTCCGGTGTCGCCCTTTGCGCGCTTTCCCTTTGGCTCCTTCTTGTCGATACGCCCCTTGGCGTCGTCGGCCTTGACAAACGAGATGACACCATATTTCCGATAGTTGGAGCCGCACGATTCGCACATGGCAATCCCCTGGACGGATCGCGGGCACTTCCACCAGACGTTGGAGATCCGGGTCGAGCAGGCGGTGCACTGCATGCGATTCGAGTTGACGAATGCGGCACCGTACAGCGACCCCTCGTCGTCAGACGTCTCGGACTCGGCACGAGATCGGATCTTGCCAAGCGAAGGAGGGCCCAGCGTGCCCCTGTTATTCCTCGCATGCGCGGCGTGCACCTTGCGGTGTTGCCTGATGAGGTCATTCTCCGTCTTGAGCTTCTTGTTCTTCCACATGTACGAGAACCTCAAGACCTCGGCTGGTCGCTTGTTCAGGGTTCGTCCTGTGGCAATGGCATTCAGACCGCCATGCACCTCGAGTCCTTGCTCGAATGTCCGTGTCTCCTCTGGTGTCCACTGTCTGTCAGCTACGAAACCTGGCGGCAGCTCACCTCGATGGGGTTAAAGTCGGCGAGCTTGCGCGAGTCCATGTACTTGAGGGCCTTTTCGCTGCCCATGGCGGTGAATGACTCGACAGCCATGTTCATGCGGCGGACGTCGTAAGGTGGGATTGGCATCTTCAATCGCATCTCTTCCTCCATGTAGTTTGTGACTGCTGTCAGCGGGATCCGTTGAGGTGTACCTACGCTCGTCACTCGGCTCGCAAATCATTGTAATGGTAGTTTCGTATGGCGTCTCTTCAGGATCAAATCCACGCTCGTAAATCTCCTTGGCCGGCATTCCTGTAGCCTCGAGAGACTGCTTGCGCTTGACCTCGGCCGCTTCCTGCTCCTCCTCCGTCATCACATTAGCCTGGAACTTTACTCCCAAGCGTGTGACGGCACGCGGGAAGATGAGGTCTTCGGGGTTGAGCGTGTCCTCGGCGTTGGTATACAATCCAAAGTACCGCCATGGCCAGCCGCGGAACATGACCTCGGGCTTGTCGCTGATGACAGCCTTCTCCTTCTTGCCGCCCTTGGCTCTCGGGGGCGCGGATCCGCCGTTTGTCACGAAACGGTACTTTTCCGACTCGACATCCTTCCTCCGCTGGATAGTGCATGGGAGGCACCCCCACGAGTAGCCCTTGGCTGGCTTGGCCGCTAGTGGTGGTGTCAAGCAGTTCATGTGGTAGAACTGTTTACACAATCTTGGGTGTCAGTGGATGACCACGAGAGGTCAACTTACTCGCAGCGGACAGAGTTGACTGTTGCCGCCCATTTTGTGCAGATGGCGCAGCACTTGTATGTATCGAGCAGGTCGGAGACCATCTCCTTTTCGGTCAAGAGATACTCGTACCGCTGCAGGAGGACCTCCTTCACATGTGGTGGGACTGGAGTTAGAACGGAACAGTGAGGTTAGCCTACTGTTGTTGACGTTAGCTGTTCGGAGGACCTCGTATTCGCGCTTGATGTAAGGATCAAAGAACTTGACAAAGTAAAAGTGGTCAGGAGTGTGCTTCCACTTTATAAGGTCCTCGATCTTGTCCTTGTGTCGGACATAGCAGCGCCCGCGGACCACGGAGATGGGCTCGACAATGGTGTGGATAGCGGCGAGGAGGAGACGAAAGTCGGACACTGAGCGCCCGGAAATCTACGTCTGTTAGCTGGATTTGGGGTCAGATTCTCACGTCGCTGGGACGGTAGTAGAGCGACAAGCGGACGTGCAGCTCGTTCTTGGGCTGCTTTGACGACCCGCGCACTTTGGCTGCCCCCGGCGGCAAGAAGTCGAGCACGCGCGCGATGATATAGGGTGATCCTGGTGGTCAGCAGAGCTGGAGCTGTGTAGCTTACCATCGCGGTCCGACCATGGCGCAGAGACGTAGACGTGATCTGGGGCGTGTCAGTTGGGTCCAACGACCGTATTCTCATGCACTTACCATTGATATGCACGTTTTCGCCGTTTGCAGCCTTGGCCGCGGTGACGGCGAAACCCTGCTGGGCCATCTCGGTCGCGCGAGACGGCGGCATGATGGGGGCGAGGTTGGTGTGATGATGGGTGAAGTTGAAAGTCTAAAGTCGCGCGGGGTGGTTCAGACCTGCACTTCACCTACCACGAGCCTCTTGTCCTCGAGTAGTGCCAGTTGACACGAATGGCTGTGTGAGGAGGGGTCGGGTGGAGACAAATATTATTGATATTCTTGTTTTGGCGGGGTAGGGTGGTGATGCTTCTAGCTATGCGTACGGGCGAGCAAGAGACTTGTGCTTGTCTGCCCTGCTGATATGTAAGCTACAAGTCTACGTCAAAGAGACGCGATGACAAGAAATAGAGGTTGGATGGATGACGGATGATGGACGGTTGTGAATGTTGGATGAGCAAAGACCATATCGTAGGCACAATAGTGGATCGCGCCGAGAGAGTTCCACCGGTGGATGGCTACATTACAGACACGGAACGCGAGGGCGACGTTGCCCCGAACGGGTCTCATTTGGGTAATCTCTTTCAGTAGACCTTTATGGATACCATGTCCCGGCACGTGATGGAATGCATGCATGGATGAGAGGAACTTGTATTGGTATGAACGGCGAGCTGCAGCTTTGGGTCCTGTCATGGATGGATGGACGTGCCACGGTTGATTCATTGCGAGCCTGACGGGATGTGCTCCACCACTGGTCCGATTCGCACTTGTGGCGCGGCGCGTTTTGCGATATGGAATTGAGAATATTTGTGCAGATCTGGTAGACAGTGGATACAGCACCTGTCGTCACTCCGCTCCATACACAATGCAGAATGGCTGTGAGAGTCCATTCTGATGCTCTCTACAGCCAGAGGCTGCACTCGCGAAGAGCTCTGATGGTCTTATTCAGTTGGCGATTCAATGGATCGCACGGCAAATGTGCTGCACACTTGCTCATACGCCGAATTCCAGCCCTTATCTATCGCCGAGGCGTTCCACAGTTCAACCTCCTTGGGACCATCTAATACGACTCATGTAGGCATGTAATGAGCATGGTTGCGTGCGTCTCGATCTCGTACGCGTCAATATGGGGTTGGTATCATTCTGTTCGACGATATGCATGGTGCACGAGCGATATTGTGCAGCTGGAAGCGATAAGATTGAGGAAACATTACAAGAGACCCTCAGCCTGGGGGCCAGTCTGCCACGTCCTAATAACTCCGCTCCGCTCATGCAAGAGAGTGAGGGAGCGCGTGGGTATAGCACCCGTGGGAGAGTAGATTACAAAGGGGGAGGATGATATATAGTATTTATTATCAGACATGTGGCAGAATTGATTCCGTATCTCGGTCTCGGTCTGGAGAGCTCGCCTAAAATGAAAATGACAGCCTGGCTGTGAGTTGAGCCTGGAGCCTGGCTGGCTGGAGCTTGGCTGTGCCGGCCGAGATTTGGCTGACAGCGACTCCGGCTCTTGATGGCAAGGATCTTACCGGGTTACGGCTTACGGGTTGGCTCGCCTACAGTCTACAGTAGAGAGCTCCATTCAGGTCAGGGGCCAGCTACACCCAGTTACATCGCCTGCTCACTCCCCATCCCCATATCTTGTCAATCTACATCCACATCTCTCCTCTCCTCCTCTCCATCTCTTCTCTTAATCTATAAACAATGTTCGTCCGCTCGGCCGCCCGTACCGCCCGCACCGCCTCGACCCTCGCCGGCCGTCGCTTCGCCTCGTCGCTCGTTTTCCTCGAGCAGAAGGGCGGAAAGCTCAACGACGCGGCCCTCTGCGCCGTCACTGCCGCCCAGTCCGTCGGCGGTGACGTGAGTACTCCGAGCAGTGCTGAGACACTGCGTTCTTCCCAGTGTGCAGCTAGCTAACCACCAGGTTGCCGGCATTGTCATCGGTTCCAAGGCCGACGTTGACGGCGTCCTCGAGGAGGTCAAGAAGTGAGATTCATTTTCGGGAAAGGCAGCCTCCATCTCGGCTAGCGCTTTTTACCGCTTTTGCCCCGACGAAACCAACACAACTACTCACACTGTTAACAGGATCGAGGGCCTCTCCAAGGTCTACACCGCCGCCTCGGACGCGTACGCCAACGGCATCGCCGAGAGTGAGTTGGACAGCGCCGTCGGCTAACCTCGCGTGTTTTCGTCTATATGTGCTAACAGCCGAACCTTAGACGTCACTCCCCTCCTTGCGTCCGTCATCCCCTCCAAGTCGGTCACCCACCTCTTCGGCGCCCACACCGCCGCCGGCAAGAACATCTTCCCCCGTCTCGCCGGTACCCTCGATGTCTCCATGGTGGGTGGAATGCTTGGCCCAACCAAAAGGAACCAGTCTGACAGCAGATCTCGGACATTATCGCCCTCGAGGGTGAGGACACCTTCACGCGTCCCATCTACGCCGGAAACGCCATCCTCAAGGTCAAGTCTGGAGCCAAGGACGGTGTCAAGATTGTCACTGTCCGCTCGACCGCCTTCAACAAGGCCAAGGCCGAGGGTGGATCCGCTGCCGTTGAGGAGGTCGCCCCCGTTGACGCTACCAGTGAGTTGAACGACAAGAGCCCTCAGCTGACAATAGCCAGCACCAAGTTCGTCTCGGAGGAGATTGTTGTCTCGTCGCGCCCCGACCTTGCCTCGGCCGCCAAGGTCGTTTCCGGTGGTCGTGCCCTCAAGTCTAAGGACAACTTCGAGTCGGTCCTTGACCCTCTTGCTGACGCCCTCGGAGCCGGTGAGTCCCACCCTCTTGCGTACCCCTTTCAGTAACTGACAGACAGCCGTCGGTGCCTCGCGTGCTGCCGTCGACGCCGGCTACGCCGACAACTCGCTCCAGGTTGGCCAGACCGGAAAGGTCGTCGCCCCCGAGCTCTACGTCGCCGTGGGTATCTCGGGTGCCATCCAGCACCTTGCCGGTATGAAGGAGTCCAAGCTCATTGTTGCTATCAACAAGGACCCCGATGCCCCCATCTTCCAGGTCGCCGACGTCGGACTCGTTGCCGACCTCTTCGAGGCCGTTCCCGAGCTCGTCAAGGCTGTTGAGGCCGCCAAGTAGATTTAAAAACAATGGAGTTCATAGGCGTGCATTGAATGCATGGAGAAGATCTAGCGCATGTGGAGATCGAGGGGAGGAGATAGCGCGGGCTGATAGCTTTGATAAGCACAGTTGTCTGTAGCAAGAACGAGTATGAGTGTTGAGGGTGGGCGGAGTTCGGAATGAGGGTTGTGGCAGTCCACAACAAACCTTTGAACTCTGCCACCACCTCCTCCATGATCGCCTCGATGTCTCTCAACTCGGGTGCTTTAATAATGCAACGTCGCATCGCACTGTGGCTGAGGTCAGTGTCATTCTATCTTCAGCATAAGCGATCTCCATCAAGTCCTTGATAAACTGAGAGAACTATACGTGCTTAGCTGCTTGCACCAGTGACAGCCACTCGCCGCCCCTTACCCTTCCAGGCTTTGGACCCAAGAGCCCCCACATGCTTCCAACTTGAAGAAGACCTGATCTCGACCAACTGGAGGTCTCTGCTCCTCTCGGATTGCTCACCCCTCCAGAGCTGGCAGTCGCTAGGTCTGTGGGTTTGATCATTTATATCGGGGGCCTGACCCATCTATGCCGACCAAATTGAGTTGGCTCACCGTCAGAGAGCATTCACCAGCCAACCAAGGCCTGGATTCCCCTCAGGAGGCAGACAGACTGTGGCTCAGGCTGAGATCCAGTCCGACAACTGCGTGTCACCACTGATGGCGCCTGAAGTTAGTCGACCACCGTCTCGCTGTCGGCAGCGGTGACGAAGCATAAGTTACATCCCGAGTTACGCGTGCTGCCCTAGTATGGTTTACACCAGACCGACCGAGGGTCACTCTAATCAGCGATCTCCTCGAGAGGTGGGAACAGAGGTAAGATGCCATAGTGGATGGCACAACCTCCCAAGGCAATGATTACCTCTCCCACGATAAGCGAGTGGCAGCCTGGCTGCGTCAGGCACCATCAGCGTCTGCAGAGCCACGGAACCACTCTCCGTGCGACCTGGACCCGCTGGAAGAACGAGGGAAGTACGGAAGTACGGCGAGGACACGTCCAGCGCGCGAGCGTGATCACGACAGAAGGTGTTGCTCGACAAGAGCAGCGAGCCTAGAGCCCTACCGGTGGTGGTGTTTTTCGATATTCGTCGATGATGATTTCGATTTCGATTTTTGGCGTAATGTCGTGGCCGGGATCCGGATGTTGGTGCTTGGGTTGGGGAATGGAATGGGGCAATGGCAAGCCAGCCAGCAATGACGCAACTAAGCGCTCAGCAAGTTTTTCTGTCAGTGGACTGCTGGATGATTGTCGCTGCTGCACTCATGTCTATGTCTCATGTATCGTTGTCTTGGCATTGGGGAGCGAGAGGTAGCTCTTTGGTGTCGTAAGAGAGAGCAAGAGTAGAAGTGTATGGTCGCAGTTGATTGCCGAGTCTTTGTCGCGATACGATACGAGGGCTGCCGAGCTCGGGATCGCCCAACGCAAGCGGCGAGGGGCATGTTACTATCGCCAAAGCATTGTCTGCCTTGAGGCAGCCGAGGCGACACCTCTGCATGCTCAGCAGTCATCCTCATGGTCTCGTCTCGAGAACTCTGAGCTTTACTCGCTTTCAGACGCCATCCTCGCCTGTGCGACAGTTGGTGACCGATCCCACTCGGGCACTGTGGAGAAGTGGGTTCCTGGGGTACCTGGCATGGAAAAGCATCCAGACACGGTGGCGTGAGCACACTGCCTGTGGGGGAGCTTGGGGACCAGGAGCTAGTTTGGCAGCAACCGTCGTGCGCGCATGGACATGTGATCACTCTGGGCTGCCTGTGGTGCGCTGTCCGTGTCAGTGGCCGTTGGAGGAAACGTTGGGTTTCAGTAACCAGCACGGACTGGCAGGGAGCCAAGAGAACAAAACTTGGATATCCCAAGATCCGAGCTGAGCGCTGGCATCCATCACATTCCGCAACGGCGGGTGTGTCAGACGATCAGACAGAGTTTTGACCAGACCATGGTACGAGGTCAATGCGCGGCGTGGCAGAGATACACGTCGACTCGTCCCCGCTTCAGTGAGTAGCACGTTCGACGCAACGATCGTACCAGCAGCTTCTGCTGGAACCAGTCAGGACCGCAGCCACGAAGATCGGACAAAAACCTCTGGGGTCTGGGGCACCGGGGCGAGCGAGGCGAAGGTCGCGACGGATGTACGAGCTGTAGGAATTAACTCTGGGCTGCATCCATCTCTCTCCTTCTGCGAGCCGACGTGTCGCGCGCGAGGAGCTTAGGGTCCGAAAGAGGGCATCAATGCAATGATGCAGCGGGCGCGCGGGCGGCTATTCCTTGATCTTTGCTGTGAGCCGCAGCGCCCGCAACGCCGTAGAAACGCGCAGAGAGCCGTAGAAATGCTCTCGAGCCGCAGAAGGATAGGATGGCGCTTCGCTTCGGTGTTCCGTTTCGAATCTAGCTTTGTCCTTTTTCGAATCGGCACGCCGCACATCGAAATAAACTCCCCTTGATCTCTCCATCCTTTGACCTTTTTGTCCTGTTATTTCGATCTTTGTCGACGCATTGCGCGTGTACTAGGCCTAGTTGTACAGCGAGCACGCATCAACAAGGCCGAGGCGCGGGGTAACGGGCCTTGCCGCTGCTTGTATGCATGCTGCTGGGCCAACCATGTCCCCATTTCTCCACCCCGTTGGGTTATGAGGTATGCCAGTACTATTTTTACGACTCTGCAGTGAAGGGCGTTCCATCTACAACCATCTCAGTATGACTGCACTATGATTCTGACTGCACTGCACGGTGCTCATCATGGTGGTGGTGGTGGCTGGCCATGGCATGGCTGGCGTTGTTTGGGGAGAGTCTGGACTGGACTGGGGCACCAAAGACCCGCCATGGCGCTATGGAGCAATGGACTAGATCCGAGTCACATGGACCACGGTGTAACCCTGTACAAGCCTTTGCTTTTTTACCCTTACAATGGCGTCCACCGCGTAATTTGGCAGAACTCTGTAGTCGGCCAGGACGACAAGTACGAGAATGAGCGCAAGACCAGTGCGCAGTGCCGTGCCGGTGCCTCGGGCCCGTGACTAAAGAGGCCAGCCGGGGGGTGAGCGCCTCGCCTGGGGCACCTGCTGTACCCTCCCCAGGACCCCAGCAACTTCGCTTGCCGTGTAGCGTGTGCTGTCATGCTGCTTTGGTTGCTCTATGACTGCGACTAACTGACGTCCATGTCTGTACTTGGAGACTCCGGGGCACGAGGGTCCCTCTCTCTCGCGTCTCGCCTCGCCTCGCCTGAACAACTCTCTTTCTGCCCGTCCAGCTCCCGCGGGGCTGGATATAACATTTTTGACCTTTTCCAATGTTGGCAATGAGAGTGAGTTCATCGAAAGCAGTGACAGGAGACGCGCGCGAGATGGAGTACAGGGACAAGAAATACTCGAAATACCATCCTGTATCAATCACAAGAAAATCGAAAACATCTACTGTTACTACTGCCCACGTTGCCGTGGATTTATTAAACCCGTAAATATAATTCCCCAGAAGTAATTATTCGAATTAGAGGCCGATAATAATGAATAGAAAATTCCTAATGCAAATCATAGAAGTGCTGATCCCTTCTGAGCGATCCAGCCGATCCAGCGCTTACATCCGCCAAGTTCCATGTTCCGCCAGGTACACCCACCTACCTGTCTTTTGATATGATGCACCAGCGCCAGTCACCACTACAAAAGAGCTGACCCATCTTCTTGTTATTCCTCTCCAACATTCACCCCCCCCCACCCCACCTCCCCCTCTTTTTTCAACCCAACGCTCTCGCTGCTCGCCAGCTGGTAGTCACGGTATAGACTCGTTAGATCACCACTCGGATCTCGCGTTCTCTGGGTAAGTGTCCTTGCTCGCTGTCTGTGTGTCTGGATATACCAGTTCCGTCGTCATCCCTCCACCACCCCCACCCACCATGCCCCTCATCTGTACCGTTCGTGCAAACGCCTTCACCTTTGAAGCGTCACACGGCGGTACAAGCCCTGGTCCGCAGTGGGTGCGCTGATGGCCTGGAGCCTCTGCTCGGACCGTGTGGCGGTGATGAAAGACTCATTGGGCGCTGCTTCATGTTGTGCGGATCGAGCGTGGCGGTCAGTGCCGCCGTGCTGCTCGCTGTGCGGAACGACTCCCATGGTGTTTGTACGACCTGCCGCAGACGAGACTGTGCAGCAGAGACTGTCCATCCACATTGCACGCAATGCTGGGGTGCTCGTCACTGTGTGGTACGGGGCACGAGAGAATGCTCCGGTGTTGTTCTGGGCCTCAAACACGCCATATTCAGCCCCATCGCGCCTCGATCGGCCTTTATTGTCCCCCCTCTTTCTCTCCCCTTGCTACAGGCAACTGGCGGGGTTGCAACGATCCAGACGCGGCAAATATACCGCCCACTGCACGAAACACGGCTAACACTGTCAAGAGCATCGTTTTGTTCCTCTCCATCTCGTCGTCTCTAGTCACCACTTTGGTACTCGGGCTTCTTTCAGTGAGTAGCTCCCTTTTCCCGCGTACGGTCGGATCCACACCATCTCCCTTTCCCCTTTGCGTCTCGTGGGGTGAAAGAGCTCTCTTGGCACTGAACGCCGTGCCGTGTCCCCCATGTCCCTGGTGGTTACAACGTGGATGATCTAAATCACTCAGCCTCAATGGCAATTGTGATGGTCACGAGGACAAGCCGGCAGCGCCCAGAACGCCATCAGTGCGCCCATGCCAAATGGGAGGCTCAGACCGCCAACAATAGAGCAAAAAAAAAAAAAAGTGGTGTAACACGACGACATACGCAACGCTGTCATCGCCGGTTCGGCTAGATTGACAAGGATGACACACACTTTCTCGCACCGACGTGTAGCCTTTGCTGACTTGCTTTTAGTCTCTCGATTTCTCTTTCTTTCCCCTTTCCTCCCCATCCTCCCGACCTTTCCATCATGTCTACCCCCACTGCTACGGGTGTGAGTACTCTTTGCGATGGGCCACCACCTCTAGCCCATCTCTGCATCACACACCGTTGCTGACTGATCTAGCAATCCCACGTTCCGATCCCGGAACACCTCAAGGTTGAGGGTGGTCGCCAGAAGCAGGCCGAGTGAGTACCTTGGTGTTATCGCTGCCGCATGACCGATCGCGTTGCTGTCATGCTCCCTCCTGTGGTATTCGGTAACCTGTCCCGTCCCGTTGTGTGGTGACGGAGCGTGCCATCCATATGTTATGGTGGTGCGCTCTGTTTTCCCACACGACGCGGGCGGAGGTCCGCAAAAGCAACACGCGCCCTCGGTCATTTCGGTGCGAATACATGGGATCAATGCTGACGTCATTTCTCCAGAGGTTACATTTCGTCTCCTTTCCCTCTCAAGGCGTCGCAGCAGGCTCAGGTCACCCAGATTCTCGCTCAGTCGGGCTTTATGCCCGCCGAGCTCGTCTCGGGCGAGGTTGACTGGTTCTACAACGGTCTTGGCATTGACAACGCCTACTTCATCTCGGAGACCCCCAACGTCATTGCCGACCACATCCTTGCCCTCTACTCGGCCAAGCTCCTCGCGTTCACCAAGCACGACCCCGAGAAGCTCGTCATTGACCTCGAGAAGGTCACCACCGAGGAGGACCTTAAGCAGGGCGGCAAGGAGGGCGCCGTCTTCATCCACTCGTCGGCCGCTGGTGTCTCCGCCAAGGACGGACCCGGTGCCACTGTCGAGAAGCGCATCGACACCACCTTCCTCGACAAGTCGACCCCCGAGAAGGCTTACCGCCTCGAGACCTACCGCTCGGCTGGTTCCATCTCGTCGACCATCTCGCAGCAGCTCCGTTGCTACTTTGTCTCGCCCTGCGAGTTCCCCAAGACCGCTCCCGTCGTCGACGCCAACGGCAATGTCGACATTCGCTCGGTCTCGGACGCCTCGTTCCTCGAGAAGGCCACCCCCCGCACCATCGAGATCTACCAGCAGGTCATGGACGAGGTCGCCCGCCGCCGTGGACCCGTCATTGAGCACCACGCTCTCGAGGACTCGCGCGAGCAGCGCGTTGTCATTGGTTACAAGATGGGTGACACCAAGAACTACTTTGCCGCCCTTTCCGACCTCTACCACTTCTACGGCCTCTTCTCGGCCCGCAAGTACGTTGAGCAGTTCTCCAACGGCGTCACCATCATCTCGCTCTACCTCAACCCTGCCCCCAACTCGAAGGCTCCCCCCATCGAGCACTCTATCCACCAGGTCGTCCGTGAGGCTTCGCTCCTCTACTGTCTTCCCGACAACCCCTTCTTCCAGGTTTCTGAGGACGACACTCCCCACGCTGTCCAGGAGGCCAGCTACGCCTACGTTGGATGGATCTTCACCCAGCACTTCTCGAACCGTCTCGGTGCCTCGTACACTGCCCTCAAGAACCTTCTTGACGAGACCAAGCCCGACCAGGCCGAGGTCCTCAACCGCATCAAGATGCGTTTCCGTGAGGAGACTTTCACTCGCGAGAACATTCGCGACGTGATCCATGCGCACCCCGAGCTCATCCGTATGCTCTACATCAACTTTGCCATGGTCCACTACCCCACCGCCGACGAGGCCTCGCAGCTCACCCCCACCCTTTCGTTCCAGCGCCTCAAGACCGAGCAGCCTCTCTCTGACACCGACCTTCTCGTTCAGATCCGCAAGCGTGCCGCCAACGCCCACGCCGCCCAGATCCTCGAGGCCTTCCTTGTCTTCAACAAGCACATTGTCAAGTGCAACTTCTACCAGCCCACCAAGGTTGCTCTCTCGTTCCGCCTTGACCCCTCGTTCCTCCCCGACGTCGAGTACCCCAAGCAGCCCTTCGGTATCTTCCTTGTCGTCGGCTCCGACTTCCGTGGCTTCCACGTCCGCTTCCGCGACGTTGCCCGTGGTGGTATCCGTCTCGTTCGCTCGCGCGGAAAGGAGAACTACAATGCCAACGTCCGCACCATCTTTGACGAGAACTACAACCTCGCCGCCACCCAGACCCTCAAGAACAAGGACATTCCCGAGGGTGGTTCCAAGGGTACTATTCTTCCCTCGATCGGTGCCAACCCCGTCCAGTGCTTTGAGAAGTACATTGACTCGCTCATCGACCTCCTCCTCCCTGGTCAGACGCCCGGCATCAAGGGTCCCATTGTCGACGTCTCCAAGCGTGAGACCCCCGAGGTTCTCTTCCTCGGCCCCGACGAGGGTACCGCCGAGCTCATGGACTGGGCTGCCCTCCACGCCAAGTCTCGCGGCGCTCCTTGGTGGAAGTCGTTCACCACCGGCAAGTCGGCTGAGAAGCTCGGTGGTATCCCCCACGACGTTTACGGCATGACCTCGCTTTCGGTTCGCCAGTACATTCTCGGTGTCTACAAGACCCACGGCCTCAAGGAGTCCGAGGTCACCAAGCTCCAGACTGGTGGCCCCGACGGTGACCTTGGCTCGAACGAGATTCTCCTCTCGTCAGACAAGACTGTCGGTATCATTGACGGCTCGGGTGTCATCTACGACCCCAAGGGTCTTAACCGTCCCGAGCTCATCCGTCTTGCCAAGCACCGCAAGATGGTCGTTGAGTTTGACGACTCGAAGCTTGGCCCCGAGGGCTACAAGGTTCTTGTCGACCAGCAGGACATCAAGCTCCCCTCGGGCGAGATCGTCCCCGACGGAACTGCCTTCCGCAACGACTTCCACTTCCGCGTCAAGTGCGACATTTTCGTTCCCTGCGGTGGTCGTCCTGAGGCTGTCAACATTGGCAACGTCTCGCGCCTTGTCGACTCTGACGGCAAGCCCAACTTCAAGTACGTTGTCGAGGGTGCCAACCTCTTCTTCTCCCAGCAGGCACGTTTCTGGCTCGAGAAGAAGGGCGTGGTGCAGTTCAAGGACTCGTCGACCAACAAGGGCGGTGTCACCTCGTCTTCGTTCGAGGTTCTCGCCGGTCTCGCTCAGAACGACGAGGAGTTTGTCCGCAACATGATCTTCAAGGACGGCAAGAAGTCGGCCTTCTACGAGGCTTACGTCAAGGACATCCAGAAGAAGATTTGCGAGAACGCTGCCGCCGAGTTCAACTGCATCAACAAGGAGTGGCACAACCAGAAGGGTCTCGTCGCGCGCACGGCCATTTCGGACCAGCTCTCCACTACCCTCAACAAGCTCCAGGACGAGCTCGAGCACTCGGACCTTATCGAGAACGAGGTTGCCCGTCGCAACGTTCTCACCGCCCACTTCCCCAAGACTCTCGTCGACGCCATCGGTCTCCCGGAGCTCGAGAAGCGCCTAGCGAAGCCCTATCTTGCGGCCGTATTTTCGGCCAAGCTCTCGTCTAGCTATATCTACCAGTATGGCCTTGGCGCGAGCATGGTCGACTTCTACGATTTCCTGCGCAACTTGGAGAAGCAGTAAATTGAGTGGTGGAGGTGTTTTATCAGTAGTGTGTGTGTGTGATGTCATATTTAATGATCGGTTCCGCTTTTCAGTGATGATCGGCATGGTGCCTGTGGATCGGCAGGGGGATCAACTGTCTGTGGCACACGGATCGAGCCGTTTTTGGGACGTGAGAATGTTCATACCTTGCATCGCATGTATGCATAGGACATAGGACATAGCAAGGCAGCGGGGGGGGGAGGAGGCAGACGGGCTAGCATCGAACACTGACGCGATGTAAAGTCGGCAAGGGAGCGAAGCCGAAAGTGGGACGGCAAGGGGAGCTGACGCCAACAGGGAGATGTACGGTGAAGCCGAAGCCGCACATGAAGCCGAAGCCGCGGTTGAAGCCGCGCTTGAAGCCGCACATGAAGCCGATGCCGCACTTGAAGCCGCGGTTGAAGCCGCGCTCGAAGCCGCACTCGAAGCCGCGCCTGAAGCCGCGCATGAAGCCGCGCTTGAAGCCGCGCTCGAAGCCGCGCTCGAAGCCGCGCTCGAAGCCGTAGTCGTGGCCGTCGCCGAGAGCTGCCCGGGGAACGACGTTGTGAAGATATGAAAAAGGAAAGACTGTCCATCTCTCACCCGTCCCCCCGCTTCTAACCTTCTCTTTTGCCCAGCAGCCTTTCTCTCACCGCCGTCCCGTTTCTCCTGTGCAGCACCGCCACAGTGTGAGCTTCAAGGTGCATGACCTCATGACTTACTTCCCCTGCTGTACTTATCATCGCCACTCTCTCCCAGGAGCAGGCCATCGCGCATGTATTCTCCGCACCCCCAGAGACACATACCTACTCACAACACTAATGGAATCGAGGGATGGAGAAAATGTCCGCCGAACCCGGATCCAGGAGCGAACCCGAAGCTCGTGGGGGTGATAGAGCCATGGAGCGGCTCGATCCAGGCTGGAAGCCGAAGGCGCACAGGTAGATGCACACGAAGCCGCGCCTGAAGCCGCCAGCGAAGCTAAAGCCGCGCTCCAAGCCGCCGCTCCAAGCCGAAGCCGCGCCTGAAGCCGCACTTGAAGCCGAAGCCGCACTCGAAGCCGCGCTTGAACCCGCGCTCGAAGCCGCGCTTGAACCCGCGCTCGAAGCCGCGCTTGAACCCGCGCTCAAAGCCGCGCTTGGAGCCGCACTTGAAGCCGAAGCCGCACTCGAAGCCGAAGCCGCACTCGAAGCCGCACTTGAAGCCGAAGCCGTTGCCGTTGCCATAGCCGCACTCGAAGCCGCACTTGAAGCCGAAGCCGCGCCTGAAGCCTAAGCCGCGCTCCAAGCCGCGAAGCCGAAGCCGCGCTCCAAGCCGTGCTTGAAGCCGAAGCCGAAACCGCGGTGGCAGCCGAGGAGACGTGTCCATCCCTTCGTTCTTACGATCCTCTTTGCTACTGTCCCCTGTCTCCTGGGAGTTCCGTACTGCCTAGCTCGGCGGCCCAGTCGTCATACTCGGCCGGGGTGTCCTTGAGCTCCCTCTTTCCTTCGCGCAGCTCCTGACGCACTCGGCGCGCGCGCTTCAGATATGCGTCTGTGTGGACGGGAAGGCCGTACACGGCATCCATGTGGAACTGGCGGTTCTCATACTTGAGCTGTTCGGTGAGGACGGGGTCACATAGCCGCTTGCGATATTCGGAATCCTGATGCGCTAGCTTGCGCATCCGCGACTCGTACGCGTGTTCCAGCACGATACCGGCCGTCGAGCCGTACTGGGACGGCTCGACTTCGAAGGGCGACGTGGCATTGTCGCTGTCCAGCCTGAGGGTGATGAGCGCATCGAGTAACGGTGCCAGGGGGGGGAATATCCACTCGGGATCAGTGACAGGATACTTTTGACAATGGGCGGCCACATCGTAGCCCCACGGGCGGGCTGGCATCAGCACGGCTACTGGTTGTCCATCATTGTTCGGAGGGGCCAAGCGGCGATCGGGAATCCTGAGCTCAACCCTCCAGTCGTGACTCTCCTCGGCTTCCAGCCAGCCAGCCTGAAGGAGTACGTCGGCAGCAGCGTCAATGTCGGGAACCAGGACCTCGACATCTGACCATGACAGCCACTGTTTGGAGTGATGAGACAAGGCATGGGTGAACCAAGCGACGCAGGGGATGTCGTGTGATCTAAGGACTCTGAACGCCTCCGACCACTCTGGATTGCTGGTGAGAATCGACATGACCAGGGTGGAAGCGCAGGTGGTGGTGGTGGTGGTGGTGGCAATATCCGGCGCGAGCGACGAGATAAGAGACAACAACAAACATGTGCCCAGGCCAACCGACCAGCGGGAGTTGTTATTGTATTTCATGTTTCGTCGTCACGCCCTTCACTAGCCTTGTGATACGTGAAGGGTTTGAGAGGGGTTGTCTCTGACTTTTGCAAGAAGCAGCAGTGTGTATGCAGCATACAGTCTGCAAGTACGGAGCATGTACCGACATGACGAAGAGCGAAGAGGGTCGACATGGTGTGGCACTCACAACCCCAAGAACTGTAGAGCAAAGTCTCTCCGTCGCAATAGCATGACGGGAGTGTTCATCCGTTCCGCTGATAAGCTTGTCCAGGTTGCGTCCATAGAGGGTCCGTCGCAGACCCAGGACCCATTGCTTGCCTCGCGTGCGTCTCGCGGTGACTGATCCGTAGTGTATCTGTCTTCCGGTTCAGACTCGTCGGTATAGACGACGAGCAATGGGCGTCCGAGCTCGCTCCAATGGTTGCCACAGCGGCGTGAGACGCAGAGAGCTGCTGTCAGACGCCATACCGCCAAACTTCCCAGTGGCCTCAGCCATCGGTCACAAAAGACAAAAGAATACCGTATGAGCTTATATCTCCTATCGCCAGCAAGTTTCGATCCTGCGATCTCCAGGTGTCATATGAGCCTGGCGCCTTTCCACTAGGCCATAGCGATGCATGTCATGCCGACGCCGCCCAGGGTGAAGCCGCGAGGGAAGCCGCGAGGGAAGCCGCGAGGGAAGCCGCGAGGGAAGCCGCGAACGAAGCCGAAGCCGCACATGAAGCCGAAGCCGCACATGGAGCCGAAGCCGCGCTTGAAGCCGAAGCCGCACATGAAGCCGCGCTTGAAGCCGCACATGAAGCCGCGACGCGAAGCCGCACATGAAGCCGAAGCCGCACATGAAGCCGCGCTTGAAGCCGCACATGAAGCCGCAACGCGAAGCCGCACATGAAGCCGCGCGTGAAGCCGAAGCCGAAGCCGCGCTTGGAGCCGAAGCCGCGCTTGGAGCCGAAGCCGCAGTGGAAGCTGAAGCCGAGAGCGACGCCACCACGACACCCGCCCCGCACCTCCGGGCTGAGCCTTGGTACCACAAGAGTACTGGAATCAGCTTTGTCCAAGTCCGGGCTCTTATAGGTTTCTTAGACCGTCACTACAGGTTGCCACATGTGCATATACTTGCCAACGTTCGCCGTCAACCTTGATGCCATACATTAACCACGAGCATCTGTACAATTACCACAAATACCACCCCATTAAACGCTCCCCAGAAGCCCGCGCGGCAGCAGCCTAAGCGCTGAGCTTGTGCTCGCTGTGGCTGTAGTCGTCCTTTGCGTCGCTCTCGTTCCTCTCGGTCTTGAGCGGGGCGGTGGGGTGCGCGACGCCGTCCTCGCCATCAAAGATGACGGCGACCTCTTCGAGGAGCCGGCCCTTTGTCTCGGGGAAGACATACCAGATGCCGATAAACGAGACCATGAGCACGCCCAGGAAGACAAAGTAGTACTTCCACGCAATCGCCTCGAGCGCAATGGGGTTGACGAGGATGTTGAAGGCGATCGCGGACATGAGCGAGAAGAGATAGATGGACATGCCCTTGGTGCGCAGTGAGTAGGGAAGGATCTCGAGCGCGTACGTGACGGCCAGCGGGGTAAACTAAAGCGTCAGCGTTGCCTGGAGTATATTCGTATACTTACCCCGATACCGTAAGCGCCGTTGAAGAGGAAGATGAACGCGAGAACGGCAGGGCCGGCGGCGCTCTGCCCAAGGTCCGAGTAGGCCGCCGAGCACGCGGTGATGACGATATAGGAGATGAACATGCCGCCGCAAGACGCGAGCCAGAGCTTTTTGCGGCCGATGCGCTCCGTCGACAGCGCGCCGAGCACCGACCAGATCCAGTTCCATACCTGCAGACCGCCGTTGAAGCCGGTCTGCTGCGCCGCATTCTTGATGCCGACCGACTGGAGAATGTTGACGAGGTAGTAGCTGATCACGCCGTTTCCGCACCACTACGTCATGAATGCGCACATCTAAAGTGTCAGACAGCACTCAGTACTCGCTACTCACGAAAAGAATCAGGAGACGGTGGCGGTTGCCCTTGGTCTTGACAAAGGTCGTGAGGGATACCTGCTTTGCGCGCTTTTCGAATGCAATAGCCTCGCGAATCTCCTCAAGCTCAAAGAGCACGAGGTCGTCGTCCATGTCGCCATTGGCGTGGTACTTTGCAAGGACCTGGTGCGCCTCGGTGTCGCGGCCCTTGTCGACAAGCCAGCGGGGCGACTCGGGAACGAACGGGAGCGTGCAGAGGACGTAGATCGGGACGACGATCTGGAAGAGCACACACATCTTCCAGCTCCATTCACTGTTGATGTACAGGCCGCCAAAGGCGACCCATGCCGCAATGATCGCGCCGATGAAGAAACACGTCTGGATGAGACTGGTCGTCTCGCCACGGTTGCGCGGGTGCGCAACCTCGGCCGTGTACGCGGCCCCGGCGACGACAGTAATGCCCACGCCAAAGCCGAGCAGGAAACGCCCGCCGAGCATCTTCCACCCGCCAATCGCAAACGTCTGCACGAGCGCGCCCGCCACCTGGATAACGTATCCGATCGCCAGCGTCGTGCGGCGTCCAAACTTGTCCGCGAGCCATGGCGCGGGAATCGTGCCGGGGATAGACCCCAGCGTCTGCGCCGCGGCGATAATGCCGAGCTTGCTCGCGCTCGGGTGGTCGAGGCCCGCCATGAACCTGCTGTTGGCCATCAGGCTCGTCATGAGCGACGAGTCGAAGCCTAGAGTCAGTCTAGAAGGTGCACCCAATCTTACCCATGCTGACGGATCCTGCGAATCCGACCGAAATAGCGAGCGCCAGCTTGCGGAGACCCGGGTCGCGCCACCACCAGTTGGCCGTGTTGTTGTGGAGGCCCGCGAGGGCCACTGGCCCCGAGGAGGCATGAGAAATTGCAGGTGCCATGGTTGTGAAGTTGTCTTGCTGATGTTGTCGTTGTTGTTGCTGTTGCTGCAGATCTGCGAGACTCGGCTCCGTTCCAGCTGCGGGGCTCTTATATGTTGCAGCAGACGCGACCTTGTCTGATTCCAGACAACTCTCCAGAAGGTATGCGGGGTATCACCTTCCGACCCGGGGGCCCAGAGCTAAAACAGCCGATGCCGTGAGTGCCATGTTGTCTATTGTCGCGAACGGCTGTTGCGTTCATGAACAATTGATGGCCGTCAGTGGATTCCATGGAACGGGACGGCAAAATGAGCGGCTTGGCTGACGGCAGAATTTGCGGGGTCCTCGCATGGTAGGGTCCGGCGACTCGCGGGAGATGAGCCGTACCGCTAAAGATCTGCCGCCGTGCATTCCGCGTGAGACATTGTTGACAAGAAATGACATCTGTTGCTCTCCATTATTCCAGACGGCAGAACATGATGTTGTTCATCATCCTCCGTACGAGCAGCGGCAGTGGCCACTTGCGATAAACTGCCGTCACAGTCGGATCTCTCTCCGCAATGCCGGTCCATCGATATAAAGCAAAGTCGGGCGATAGGGGCTTGCGACACCAGCCTCGCCCCAGAGAATCGCGGACAAGACACAAGGTGAGCAGCACAAGTTGGCGTCGCTGACACTAGCAGAATACTCACAACAACATGACAAACTACCCCTACCAGGATGCCGCGCTCCCCGTCGCCGCGCGCGTCGACGACCTCGTCGGCCGCATGGGCCTCGAGGAGAAGATTGGCCAGATGTTCCACATGATGATCATGGCCGAGCCGGACCTGTCCAAGGGCGACGAGCGCTTCTTCCTGCCGCCGACCAACGAGCACCTCGACAACCACCTGTCGCACTTTAATGTCATTGGGACGTTTGACACGGGGCGCGAGTTTGCAGAATTTACCAACACGCTGCAGACGGCGGCCATGGCCAAGTCGCCGTGGGGCATCCCGCTCACGCTGTCGACGGACCCGAGGCACGCGTTCAACGAGAACCCGCAGCTCGGCAACGCCGCGGGGGCCTTCTCCCAGTGGCCCGAGAGCATTGGCCTGGCGGCGCTCGCCAGCCCCGAGACGTCGCAGAAGTTTGCCGACACCGTGCGGAGAGACTACATTGGTGTCGGGCTGCGTGCCGCGCTGCACCCGCAGGCGGACCTCGCGACGCAGCCGCACTGGAGCCGAATTGCGGGCACGCTCGGCGAGGACGCGCAGGTGGCCTCGGAGCTGTGTGCTGCGGCGGTGCGCGGTCTGCAGGGCGACGCGCTCAGCCCGACTGCTGTCTCGGCGTGCGTCAAGCACTTTCCCGGCGGCGGGCCGACAAAGGACGGCCTCGACCCGCACTTTGCGTACGGCGCCGAGCAGATCTACCCGGGCAACGGGTGGGAGTACCACCTGACGCCGTTCCGCGCCGCGGTGCGCGAGGGCGTGCGCGTCGTCATGCCGTCGTACGGCAAGCCGGTCGGCACCAAGTTTCCCGAGGTCGGCATGGCGTTCAACAAGCCCGTGCTCGACAGTCTGCGCGAGCTGGGCTTTGACGGCGTGATCCTCTCCGACTGGGCGATCATCAAGCCGATGCCGCACGCGGATGTGCTTGGCGACCTGGCGACCCCGCGCGCGTGGGGCGTAGAGCACCTCTCGCCAGAGGAGCGCATTGTGCGTGCCCTCGAAGCCGGCATCGACCAGTTTGGCGGCGAGTACGACCCGAGCCTGATCCTTAACGTCGTGAAAGACGGGCGGGTGCCCGAGTCGCGCATTGACGAGAGCGTGCGCCGCATCCTGCAGAACAAGTTTGAGCTCGGCCTGTTTGATGCGCCGCTCGTGGATGTCGAGGCCGCCAACGCGGTCGGGTCCAAGGCGGACGTGGCGGCCGGCCTCGCCGCGCAAAAGGACGCCGTCACGCTCCTCAAGAACGGGATCAGCAAGGGCCGCTCCCTCCTGCCCCTCAAGGCGGGCACAAAGGTGTACCTCGAGGGGTTCAAGGAGGACTTTGCACCGGCGGGTGTGACCACCGCCGAGCTGGCGGATGCGGACGTCGCGGTCGTCCGTCTCCGCGCGCCATGGACACCCACAGGCAAGGGCCCCTTTGCGCGCTCGTTCCACCACGGCTCGCTCGAGTTCCCGCAGGACGTGCTCGACCACATCCGCGAGCTCTCGCAGAAGCTGCCCGTCGTCGTGGAGATCTTTGCGGACCGCCCGCCCGTGCTCGGCACCATCAACGACGATGCGCTCGCAGTCATGCTCTCGTACGGTCTCTGCCAGGAGGGCCTCATCGATGTGCTCTTTGGATACAAGCCCAAGGGCCGTCTGCCGTTCGACCTCCCCCGCTCGGACGCCGCCGTGCGTGCCGCCAGGAGCGACACGCCGTTTGACACAAAGGACCCCGTGTACCGCTTCGGCCACGGGCTGGCGTATGCTTAGGCCCTAGAGCGGGATGCATCTTGCCCAAGGGGTGCAATGCTTAGGTTGTAGAGCAGTATGCAAGTTGTACAAGGGCTGTAGAGGAGGCGAAGAGTTAGAGACGACGGGACCCATTCGTGGGGCACGAGTCTGGTGCCACAAAGTGCAGCCAGTCTGGCTTGACCCACTTCACCTCCTGCATCCGTGTCGGAGCTTCACGCCGGAAGCATGCCCTCGTCGTCTCAGTCTGTCGGCGGATCCGCCCCACGCTCGAGTGGACACCTCTTGCAGCTGACAAGTCCCGGCGGTTGCACAAGTTGCCGCCAATTGGGACACCCGCCAATCCGAATACCGCAACGGCGTACTACCTACCTGACGGGAATGTAATGTGCCCACCTGCCATTCAGGTTTCCGGTCCCGACCCGAGCCGTAATTCAGCCGTACTTGCACCATGCAGCACCATACGGCAGATCTCTGCCATCCTGCGACCTTGTGGTCTCGGCCACCATTGCAACATAATACGATGGATGCGAGCTAACTGCACATCGCATCACCCGTTGACAGAATGTACCTCCTCGCAGCACTGCAGTACGAGGATCCGACGATTGTGCGCAAGCCGGCGTCGCCGGTGCCCCGCCCGCGCAAAGCGTATGTCTGCGAGTGAGCACGGGTGGCAGCGCTGACCCGCAGATGCCGTACCTGCCGCGGACTCAAGGTAACGATCTCCACGACAGCACTGATCTCCACGACTGACCGCAGACCAAGTGCCTCCCCGGCGAGGCGGGGCCGACCGGCCGGTGCTCGCGCTGCACCCGCCTCGGTCTCGAGTGCGAGTACATCCACCTTCCCCGCGGTCCGCGCCGGGGCTCGCGGCGCGGCGTGAGCCACGTGCACTCCCAGTCGCCCCCCGAGTATCCGGGTAGTCCGCGGGGGTCGGCGTCGCCCGAGGCGAGTCTGCGGGTGCCGCGGCGTGAGCGGGCGGACGAGCAGCCGCAGCCGCAGCCGCGTAAGCGCCAGCGGCCGAACCCGTCCCAGAGCCAGCAGTCGCAGCAGTTTCCGTCGCCACTTGGGACTGGGGCGAGCTTCTCTTCCGCCGGGCTGCCGACGCCGAGCATCCCGAGCGTCGGCGCCAGCGTGCTCGATACCCCAGGGTACGAGAGCATCTCGCCGGCGACGACGCACGACACCGCCCCGCAGGCGCTCAACTTTCTCGCGCCCGAGATGCGCAGCACGCTCGAAGAGTACCTGGACACGGACCCCGAGACGCCGCGCGCGGCCGCGCTGCCGATGGTGGACGCCGTGAGCGCTGGGCTTGTGAGCGAGTGCGATGCGTGCTTCTTGTTCCGGCGGTGGGTGCGTGGGTGATGCAGTGCTGACGTCAGGTTTGAGCAGCAGGTGTCGCCGTCGTCGCACCTGTTCGATCCGGGGTATCACACGTACGAGCGCGTGCGCAAGAGCACGCCGCTGTTCAATGCGATCCTGTACGCGTCTGCGCGCTTCTTCTCGCCGCACGTCGCCGAGGCGCTGTTCGAGATGGCGAGCACGATGATCAACCGCGCGCTGCAGCTGGGGTCCGTCGACCTCGGGCTCGTGCAGGCGCTGCTCGTCCTGGTCTACTGGAAGAAACCCGGCGATCCGACTGCATACTACAAACTCGGGCTGGCGACGCGCCTCATGTGCCAGCTCCGCGTCGAGTGGGACCTCAGCCCCGACCCGTCCCTCCCCAACGAAGCCGAGCGCGCAAAGGTCGACGCGGAGCGCACGGCGTACAATGCATTCAGCATGGACTCGTCCTACTCCATGATGCTCCGTCTGCCCGTCATGCCCTGGAGCCTGCCAAAGTCGGCCGACCTCATGCGCTGGGCCATGGCGCACCGCCACCTGAACGTGCCCGGCGACTACTTCAAGGTGTTCGTCACCGAGTAAGTACACCAGGGTTACATCTCTGACCCCAGGTGCTGGGAGCTGCAGCGCGACATTGCCTCGGCGGCGGCCGACCGCTCAGACGACGCGAGCAGCAGCGGTGGCGGCATCATCGCGCGCATCACGGCCATGACGGAGCGGTGGGACGCGCACCCGTGCCTCACGGGCGTGCTGCGGTATCTCGCCCCGCTGCTCGGCAAGACGTTCCTGCTCAAGGCGCACATTGTCGCCGCGCGGTCAAAGAACAACTGCGTCTCGATCGCCTGCCTCCTCGACGACATTAGCGATATCATCCGCCACCTCAAGGTCAGCGGCGAGGCCGTCTTCCTCAACGACCTCAGCACGTCCATGCTCTCCACCCCGGCGGTCATTGTCTACAATGTGGGTTTCGTTGTGCTGCGGCGCTGACGCACAGGGACGCAACGACTTTGACCCCAACACAATGGCGTGTGCGGCCGCGTTCGTGCGCGACATGTCGGATCTCTTCCGCACGCTGCCGGCCAATACCCCCCAGGACCACGCGCTGCGGTATGTTCAGCGCTGCTATGCCCGCGTCGACGGCGCCCTCGATCGGTACACTGCGGGAATGTACGATGCGCACGACAATATCGTCGGCGGGCTGCACCAGCTGCTCGCGGACAACTGGCCCGCGCTCGCGTTCTCGCCCGAAGATGCGGCGAGCGCCTCTGTCCTCGACCCGTCGTGGCTCGCCTCCATGCAGTTTATGTAAAGCTAGAAAGCTAGTTTGAATGTATCGCGTTGTAATCATGTCTTCTTGGTCGAAACACACCATGCATCTGAACAGTCTCTAGACCAACTCATCATGCTATAAACAGGGATGCTCCACCCCGGCAGTGTAATCGCTATAGCTACATCTAAAACACAGACAATCGTCTGCAATCTTATAGCGCCTTTATCCACGTAAAAGCTTTATACTAACTTCTGACCCCCTGCCACTTAACGGAGGTGCGCCATCTTCTCGCCGACGGGGACTTCGTGGCTGTCGCGGAGATCGTCGGCCTCTTCGCGCGTGTGTGTCACCTCGGGATCCGAAGGGGCCAGGTCGGCCGTGCGGTGGCGGAGGCCCGCGCCGTCGACCAGGGCCTGCAGCTTGGGCCAGATCTCGTCCGACGTCGTGCCCTCGAGCGAGTGCACCTCGGAGGGGTACATTTGCGAGTAGTACTACACCGTTAGGGATGAACCAAAGGGAAGGCTTCAGGTGCAGGTGACTGCCCATTTGATTCTACTCACCTCCATCAGAGGTGCCGTCTCGGCATAGTAGGTATGCAGGCGCTTGGAGAAGACCTCGGGCGTGTCGTCGGGGCGCTTGCTCAGCGGCTCGCCAGTAACGTCGTCGACGCCAGGGACCTTTGGCGGGTTAAAGTCGTCGTTGTAGACGCGTCCAGAGGGAAGGTGCACCCAGCGGGCTGTTGTTAGTGATGCGCAGAGGGGCGTGTGTGCGGGGCTTGGGAACAAACCTATCCCGCAGACTCGACACTCACCTTGGATACGCTTAAGGATGACCGAGTCGGGAACGTTGAGCTTGACGATCATGTTGACCCGGCTGTTCTGGCGGGTTAGCTATGGTTTCCTTGGAGCAACCTACAGCGTCGGCATACGCGTCGTTCAGAAGACGGCCCTGGGCAAGAGTGCGGGGGAAGCCGTCGAGAACCCAGCTCTGAATGTCAGCGGGTGTCTCCCGGCAATCTTCACCTTGCCCTTCAGACGGTCCAGCTCGGTCTTGACCAGCTCGAGCATGAGCTCGTCACCGACAAAGCCTAGAGTCAGTGTACCGATCAGAACCAAAGCTCACCTCCGCTGGCGACGATCGCCTCTGCCTTCCGGCCCACACTGCTCTTCGCGGCAATCTCGCGACGCAACACGTCGCCCGTCGACACGAACGAGAGGTCGTATGCCTGCACCAGCCTGTTGTCAGCTACTCCTCGCTTCACTCATCTCACCTAGCGGTTAACGTGCCCTGCTCAGAGTTAGTACAGCTGCTTCCGAGGTGGTCTCGGTCTACTTGCCCTGTGACGAGTCAGTAAACGTGTGCCTTCCCGATCGGGGCTTGATTATGACTCACTTGCCTGAGCCGGGCTGGCCCATGAGCAGAATCTTCTTGGTAGCGGCGCGGAGCGATGACATGGTGGCCGAGAGGGGTATTAGTGGAAGGGACGATGATGGTGAAGAGAAGAGAAGAGAAGAGGAATAAAAGATAATGCTCGGAACGGAACGATGCAACAGGTCGTCACGACATTTGGTGTGTGCCATATAACCGGGCCCGGGCCGAGTGTGCACTGCAGCCACTGCAGCCACTGTACCCAGGCTACAGTCTACGCGACTGTCAACATGCTTATTATTACGAGTAACTAGACTGTGGGGAAAAACGCGGAGACTAACAGGCGCGCAGGCGGGCCAGGCGGAAGCGAGACGGAATCAAATTTCTAAAACTCAGCCCCAAATATAACGGGCGAGTGAGCATCAAGATGTCAATCGAGTGACTCGCAGTATTGTGCTTCCCTTCATCGCTTGCTGCTCCGAAAATCCAATCCGGTGCGAAGGATTGAAGATTGACGATTGTCCTGCATCTCGGACACGCGGTCTTCCGATAGTCCCACCCTGTCGTGTCTCCGGAGCTCGAATTATCCGCCGTTCAAACGAGGATCAGGATTGCTCACAAGCGAGGCGGATTGACAGACAGACTGCCACACAATGCAATGCACTCCAAAACAAGGTTGGTTGCATGGCTGGACGGGTTCTGCCGTTCCACTGTTTTAGATCTGTGTCTCATGGCGATCACTGTCCATACTATCCGAGACCTACTTACGTAACTCTCCCTCGCGTGTCCCGAAATTGATCCCGCCCATTGCTCATGACGAGAAGACCTGGACGAGCCAACCGTAGCCGGACTGGGCGGCAGCTCGAGGCCGTCAACAATACCGACAACAACAACAAT
This sequence comes from Apiotrichum gracile, assembly GCA_001600335.1. Lineage (NCBI taxonomy): Eukaryota > Fungi > Basidiomycota > Tremellomycetes > Trichosporonales > Trichosporonaceae > Apiotrichum > Apiotrichum gracile. The sequence goes on from BCJO01000005.1 coordinate 3,558,511, forward strand.
AGCACAAAAGTCGACACTACCTCGTGGACTCCCTACAGCTCATCCTCAAAAGACGACATGAGCACCGACTACGTAGAGGGATTCCTGCGCTACGACGCGTTCCCGCAAAACTCGTTTGCCAAGCGGGATCTTGCCGTGAGTGATGGTCTATTTTCTCGCTGACATCCAGGTGCCCCGGTTGTCACGGTCGCACGAGATTCGCGGCGGCAACTCGAAGCCGGTCAAGTCGATTGCGTGGAGCTGCGATGGGCGGCGAGTGGCGACTGGCACAGAGATGAAGGGGCTGCGGGTGTGGGACGCGACGCCTCGATTGGGAGCCGTGCATGCCGTGTCGATCGAGGCGGGACATAGCATCCCGCTGCCGAGCAGCTCAAAGTCACCCAACCCGCACAACGGCCATGTGGCGGCCGTGGCCTGGTCGCCGATCGACCCCACCCTGCTCGTGTCTGGCTGCAAGGGCGCGTCGGGCGGCGGCGTGGTCGTTGTGTGGGACGTCTCGAAACCGACCGCCCCGCTGGCGAGCTTCAAGATCACCGGCGACGTGCTCCACGTTGCGTTCCACCCTTCTGGGACACACTTTGCGGCCGTCTGCCCGCGGAGCACGAGGGACGAGGTCTTCTTCTTCCGCCGCAGCGACGACGGCACGTGGGAGCAGCGCAGTGATGTCATGATGGGCGGCGCGGGGATTGACATTGGCGTCGAGGAGGTAAGCTTTTCAATGCGAATGGCCAGCTGACAACAGATCAACTCGCTGCGGTTCTGGCTTGGCGGTGATGCGCTCATGTCTGTCTCGAATGACGGATCGCTCACATCGTGGTGGTACCCCCTGGAGGAGCGCGCGCCATTGCCCGAGGCGCCTGTGGAGGAGAAGCAGGAGATTGACGAGCGGCCAGCCAAGAAGAGCCGTATAGATTCTCCTGCGGTGGATGCTGTGGCCACGCCCGCGGCTGATGCTGGAGAGGAGGCCGATGCCGCCCCAGAACGCGAAGGAGAAGACGGCGAAGGGCGCGAGGCCGTTGAGACAGAGGAGGTCGAGGCACCGGCAGCGGACGACGGCGAGGCTGCGAGCGGAGAGGCAGCGGATGTCTCGGGAGTGGAGATCAAGGTTCAAGCGCCCGAAGGTGATGTTGAAATGCCAGAGGCCGAGGACACCCGGTCACCGCAGGCCGCCGGATCCGCTGCTCCTTCGGCACCCGGGTCCGCCGCTCCATCTGCCGCGCCGTCGGCTCAACCCAGCCGTCAACCCACGCCCGTGGACGAAAAGGCTGAGGAGGAAGCTCAGGCCGCCGCTGCCAACGAGGTCAAGCTCGCTGAGAAGCGTGCGCAGGCGGCTGCCGAGCTCGCGCGGAGGAAACACAGGCAGCTCGAAAAGTGCTATCGCCAGGTCCCCCACGTCGCGAGTTTGTTGGCGCTCGCCATCGACCCCTTGGGACGGTAAGCACAGAGTCTATGTCTCAGCTGACAGTAAGGTTCTTTGCGATTGGTGGCCAGGACGCGCGTGTCTCGCTCCTCTCGACGTCGGACTGGAGCGTGCAGCGCAACTTTGATGCGCCGACGGCGGCGATCCGGCACGCCGCCTTTTCGCCCGACGGCGAGCTGCTCGCTGTGGGTGGCGACGACGCGTGTGTGCATGTCTTTTCTGTCTTTGCACGCACCACCATCGCCAAGATTCCCGTCACGGGCAGTGTGAACGCCCTCGCATGGTGCCCGACGCGCAACGCGCTGGCGTACTCGACCAACTCGAAGGTGGGCGTCGTGTGGCATGTCGTTTATCAGGAGTAGAATTGTAGATTTTAGCAGATACATTGTCTTCCTTTGCGCAGTCGAGAGCTGCACGGATGTGCGATGAGACTGATCGGAGGATGGGCGGTATTGCCACTTGTTCCCACGCTTAGTCGAGTCGCGCCCCCATGATCATGCGCATCTCTTGCATTTGTAGATCGAGAGGAGCAGCGCCCTCGCTGAAGATCTGCCTCTTTTGGCGATACAGCGATAAGGGTTAGAATGTACCGAATGGCCAAGAACATCGTCTTCATGCACCAGACAGCAAAGGAGTACAAGCATGGGAAAGGAGTAAGCCGTTTGTCATGTCAGGCTGAAGATGCGTACATGGTTGCCATGGTCATCATTTACTGGTGGTTCGCGCGGTTCGTACCTACTTGTGTATGTGTCCTCAGGGAAAGGCACGTGCGCGATCAGGTACGAGACACGACCACTGCAAAAAAGTACGCACCACACTCACTCTGGTTCTAGAAATTTGGACCCTGAATCTTTTGTGTTGACGAAAAAAACCACTACTGGAATCGAATCTCCAAACCAAACGAAACCACAAGTCTAAGGCCAAGTCCAGGTGGATTGGGATTGGAACCAGTGGCCATTTCAGTTTTTTTTCATTTCTCGCGCCTTTGCTCCGGGTTTTGAATGCTCCGCCACTCGGAATCCACAAGGACTGCAACCAGCAAATGCCCCCCGAGTTTGTCATCCAAGCATGCACTCACCCACTTGGTCACTCACTCACGCGACATGCACAGATGCAGATGCATGCACTCGAGAGATAAGAGCTCGGGGTTTAGATGAAAGATACCGATCAGTCTCTTATCAGTTGGCCGGGGCGGACGTCGCCACGATCTCCGCTACAGTGAGGTAGAGCCACGCTGATCAACTGTCCTGTTACTCTTCTGCCCTCGTACTCACGAGGCATGCTTTTGCGGGTCTTTGTCTGTCTTGGGCATCCCCGAGCGGCGGCACCATGACTTTTGATTCTGAAGTGTTGAAACCCTTTATCCCTTTGGTGCTCACATCCGTCCGGATTGGATGAGTTTGATTCAAAATGCTCGCCTTCGCGTATACTCGCGTCCGTGGCATGACGTAGGCGTAAATGTCGTTCTACACCCACAGTTTCGTCTTCAGGTCAGGTCACGCATGCGAACGACCTGCCACCTGACACCGCCTACGTCGCCGCGTCGCCTACATTTTGACGCCTGGTCATCGTGAAGGCATGAGTCAACGTGTCGTTGCTAGCCAACGTACGGATGTACGGCCGAGGAAAGAAAACCCATCACCTGTCATCAGACAATGGAGACTTTGTGACGAGATTGCGATGCGGTGGTTGGCATTAAAGGACTTTTGGGAGCCAGGAAGCACTGGTCATGAGAGCGAGACATGAGTGCTACAGTACTGCATCGCCTGGGTCAGTCGGCGAGGGTCGGGAGGTCAATGTCATGAATGGTGAGCAGCATTGACCAGCATGCGGCCATACTAAGCACTGCAACTTTTGTCCGAAAGTGGTGGTGATGGTGGAGCATAGATACTGCTGAGCAACACCCACCTAGTCGCCACCTCGGATACTCGCATACATTATTCATACTCGCATGCGGGTGTGGGTCAGAAAAGCCAAATAATAATGAGCCAAGAGTCGTCAACCGACCCAGACGCCATCCATCAAAAGCCGAGCCGAGGCTGCGGGCTGGGAAAGGCTGGGGGCAGACTGAGTGGTTGCGTGGAAAACGAACGGGGGAGGGGGTGAAAAGGACAAATCCGATCAAGAGCGGAGGAACAAGTGGAGAGATCATCCTTATTATTAGAAGCTAGACAAATCCTAATGCGGTATAATTATCTTAATAACACGTAATTGGATGTCAATACTATTTTGACTGATAAGGGATGTTTACAATAGAATTTGTAGAAATGAGTTGAAAACGCGAAGTGATCTCTGACAAAGGGAGGAGGAGGAGTGAAAGTGAATGAATGAAAAAGGGGATGAAAAAGGAAGGCAGAAAAAAAGGAATATCAATCACCTAGGGAGCTACAGCAAGCATTAGAATTCAAGATGAATTTGTAATGAGTGATGTAACCCTTTTGTAATGTAACCAAGATGAGTTTTGATAAGGAATCCGATGGTTAGATGGATGGCGTTCCTGGGATGGGAGGCCAGCCAGGGCCTACAGTATAGTGCCGCAATGAGAGAGATTGATACCCACCACCAAGCTGTGGTGATGAATCCGACCAACCACACCGACCAACCAAGACAATCATCCCCCGTCTTCTTCCTTTTCAGCAACAGTCAGACAAGAAATGAGAGTGAACAGCTTCCACCTCGGCCCATGCCAATGCCATCGTGAACCATGCCCATGCAGTCCCATGCCATCAATCAATGACAAACGTATTCCTCCCATCCCCTCATCCATCCTTTCCCCTCTTCCTCATCATCCATTCACTCGTCATCACCATCATCCACCCACCATACTACTTACTGACTGACATCCATCCAACACCCACCGTGCTGCACTGCACCAGCACTGTATACTCCCACTCTCACCGGCACTCACCCCACCCAAAGCCGAACTTTGCAGCAGCAGCCAGTCACCACCCAAATCCCCCAAACCACAACCACACCGCATCACCCCACCCCCCACCACCCGCACCGCACTATCACTTCCAATCTAGCTCAGATACCAAACTACTACTACTCCTTTATTCCCATCGGGGCAGCCCAGCCCCTCTAGCCAGCTCCCCCCATCATCCTGGCATCCTGGCAACAACGGGCTTTGCATACTCTGTCTGCACATTCACATCCACTCGTCTCGTCTCGCTTTCAGTGCATGCTCCACCACCACACACGCTCGTAATCTCTCCGACGCGACCAGAGGACAATAATATTACATTTTTGCATACAAAACACCCCAAACTCCACCACACCACCCAACCAGCACCACCACCTCGTAGTGTGCTGCAACAATGGTCGACTACGATCGGGGTCTGCTCCCCCATAGACCATCGCGGCACCACTCGGCGAGCATCAGTCCAGTGCATTCACACTCTGCACTCGGAGCAGTAGGGATGGATATTGACCGAATGGTACGTGTTGAAAAAGCGCATGTCTCCATGACATGGATTATTTTTGGTCATTTTGCTGACATCGCAGCCGCCGTCACCGCCCAGGCCGACGCCAGCCTCCAGGATGTCTCTTTCCGCTCTTGTCAATTCTCCCCCACCTGCCTCGCCCCCGCGTACCACCACTGCGCGCTTGATCGACCCTCCCCCGCGACAGTCATCCTCCTCGTACTACCCCGGAAGTGGCTACCCTCCTGCCGACTCGCGCATGTACGACACGGGTTACTCGTCGTCGCGTAGCAGTCGCGACCGTCCATCCGACTACTACGGCATGCCCGCGGACGTTGGTCGGAGCTACTTGCATCGTGCTTCAGAGATGAAGGCAGCGCCGGTGCCGTCGTACAGCAGTCGGTACGCACATGACCGACCAGAGCGCGTCAGCCGCCACGAGGAAGACCTCCGCGACCACCGCAGCAGCCATTACGACCGCCGCGACCGTCTCGACCGTCATGAACGCGACCGCATTGAGCGTGATCGCATTGAGCGGGACCGCCTCGAGCGAGAGCGTGAGCGTGAGCGTATTGAGCGCGACCGCCTCGACCGCGATCGTCACGACCGCTATGAGCGACACTCGCGCTCATCGCTTGATGGTCCCGATCGTGACGTTTACGATGAGTATGACTCTCATCATGTTTCGTCATCTCGTGCGGGACCTTCCTCGTCGTATCGCCAAAGGTCGCCTTCCCCGCTACCCCCCTCTGTACCGGCGTACCAGCCGTATGAGCCTACCGGATGGTCCCGGAATGGCCTTGCCGCCTCGCCTGAGCCACGCCGTCGCGCATCGCCCTCTCCTCGCCGTCACTCTCCCGAGGTAGAAAACGACATTGTACCCGAGCCCGAGCCGGAACGCGACCCTCCAGCTGCACCAAGTAACACTGGTCGCAAAGGCAGCGCATTGCGTCCCGACGATGGTCTTACCGCCAACGAGGAAGTCTGGCAAGAGTTCCTCCGCAAGTTCCAGCAACGTCGCGAGCGTGAAGCCAGCCAGATGATAAACTGGACGCCCGACCTCGTCAACGGCGACAAGAAGCGCAAAAAGGCACCAGTTAAGCGCAAGGGCTGGCCCGCCGACCACCCTACGCGTATCGCCCAGCGCCAGGCCAAGGAGGCTGCCCGCGCTGCCGGCATCGAGATCCCGAAGAAAAAGTACAAGCGCAAATCCAAGGCATCCGTCGCAGGCGGTCTCGACGACGAGCTGCTCGGTCTTGTCGAGGGCGGAGAGGCCAAGGGAAGCAGCCCGGTGCCACCTTCCTCGATTCTCGACGCCGAGGAACGTGAGGAAACTGTCAACCACGACCCCGAATCGATCATCTGGCCCTGCGGTCTTACTCGCGCCGAGGTCATCGCCAAGGTCGAGTCCAACAACATCAAGGGCCTCACCGAGGACGACGTCAAGCAGGTGCAGGATGAAATGTGGCTCAAGAAGAATGCCGGTCCTGCTCAGCTGCGCAAAGACGGCACCATGCGCAAGAAGCCCGGCCCTGCCAAGGGCTGGAAGGCCATGCGGAGAATGCAGGAGCGTGTTGGCCGTGCCGGCGAAGACGATCACAGCGACGCCGATAGTCTTGCCGACAGGTCCATGGCGGCATCGGTTGGTGGCGACCCGGACGCCGACATTGCCGCTCTGCTCGAGGAGGCGCCCCCCAAGCCCAAGAAACGCAGGAAGAAGACGCACACTTCGCACATTGATGCCGCCGACGAGGCTATCATCTCTGAGCTTGAAGAGATGACGTCAATGCACGGCGATGAGGCCGAGCATGACAACATGTCGGGCATGGAGAATGGTGATGCCTCAACGCCTGCTCCCAAGAAGCGCTCGAGTAAAGCCAAGGAGCCCGGCGTCGGCAAGGGTCGCTGGACTCGACCAACAAAGGCGGAGAAGGAGCAAAAGGCGCGTGACCGTGGCGGCGACATGGACGACGATGTCGCGCACGCCGCCGGCTTTGACTTTGGACCCGCCGAGCCCCTTCCCCCTCCCCCGCCACCCAGGCCCGAGTACGTCCCGAACGCGTACGACCCTCGTGGTATCTCCGAGGCAGAAGCGACCGTTCGTCTCAGCCTCGTCGACGAGATCCAGCGCCAAGTCTGGTCCACCATCATCCGCGACGTTCCGAGAGTGTACCGCGTCATGCAGGCCTACGACAATGCCGTCAAGCAGGACTCTCTCCGTACTGCCCAGGCTGCTGTGCGCAACGGCTTTAGCCAACGCAACCTCAAGCCCACGTACCGCTCGTCCACAAAGGCCAACAAGGACGCTGTCGCCAAGGGCAAAAAGGTCATGCGCGAGATGCTGGTCTACTGGAAGAAGAACGAAAAGGAAGAGCTCGCCGCCCGCAAGCGTGCCGAGAAGGAGGCTCTGGAAAAGGCCAAGGCCGAGGAAGAGGCTCGCGAAGCCAAGCGCCAGTCGCGCAAGCTCAACTTCTTGCTCACCCAGACCGAGCTCTACTCGCACTTTATCGGCAAGAAGATCAAGACCAATGAGGCCGAGAACATGGAGGGCGACACTGTTACGCCTTCTGGTCCTGCGCCCTCTGGAGCCGAGCACGAGGACGGCGGCGACGAGCCGCTCAAGGATCTCGATTACGACGAGGACGATGACGAGAACCTCCGTCGCCACGCCGCTCGCGGTGCCCAGGCCGCCATTGCCGCAAATCGCGAGCGTGCCGCTCAGTTTGACCAGACTGCCAAGCAGCAAAACGGTCTCGACGACGACACGATGGACGGTGACGAGCTCAACTTTCAGAACCCTTCGCTCGGCGACAACAGCGTCACCATTACGCAGCCCAAGATGCTCATGGCCCAGCTCAAGGAATACCAGCTCAAGGGTCTCACCTGGCTGGGTAACCTGTACGAGCAGGGTATCAACGGTATCCTCGCCGACGAAATGGGTCTCGGAAAGACAATCCAGTCCATTTCGCTTCTTGCGTACTTGGCCGAGAGCCACAACTTATGGGGACCCTTCCTTGTCATTGCCCCTGCCTCGACACTGCACAACTGGCAGCAAGAGTTGGCACGCTTCGTCCCTCGTCTCAAGGCCCTTCCCTACTGGGGCTCGCCCAAGGACCGTGAGACACTCCGTCGAATTTGGAACAAGAAGAACCAGACGTTCACCGAGGACTCGCCCTTCCACATTCTCGTCACCAGCTACCAGCTCGCCGTCCAGGATGAAAAGTACTTCCACGGCATGAAGTGGCAGTACATGGTGCTTGACGAGGCGCAGGCGATCAAGTCGTCTTCCTCGGCCCGTTGGAAGTCGCTCCTCTCCATCGACTGCCGCAACCGTCTCCTCCTCACCGGAACCCCCATCCAGAACTCGATGCACGGTAAGTCTCACATATCAAGCTTCCACTGACTTTAGAACTCTGGGCGCTGCTCCACTTTATCATGCCGCAGCTGTTCGACTCGCACGAAGAGTTTGCCGAGTGGTTCTCCAAGGACATTGAAAACGCCGCCAGCGGAAACGACAAGTCGCAGTTAAAGCCCGAGCAGCTGAAGCGTCTCCACATGATCCTCAAGCCGTTCATGCTTCGTCGTGTCAAGAAGCACGTCCAAAAGGAGCTCGGTGACAAGATTGAGATTGACCTTCTCTGTGACCTCAGCGGCCGCCAGCGCAAGATTTACAAGGCTCTGCGCCAGCGCGTGTCCATCTCCGATCTTCTTGCCCAGGCGAGCAATCCGGGTGATACCGCGAGCACCAAGAGTCTCATGAACTTGGTCATGCAGTTCCGCAAGGTCTGCAACCATCCCGACTTGTTTGAGCGTGCGGATGTCGTGTCTCCGTTCCTGTTCGGCACGTTTAGCCAGAGCGGCAACCTCGCTCGCCAGGGCGACAACCTCTACTGTCCCAACTCGTCGCGCAATGCCATCGAGGTCAACCTGCCCCGCCTTCTCTGGACCGAGGGTGGCAAGCTTGATGTGCCGAGCGAGAACAGCTCAGCCGGCTCCGACACGCACATCCTCAACAACCTGTTGAACATTTGGAACACGGACTGGATCAACTCGTCCTTGAAAGAAAACGAGTCTCAGTTTGGCTTCCTCAAGATCATGGACGTCTCGCCTGGAGAGGCCCGGCGACGGGCAAAGTCTCATCCATTGGTTAGCTTACTCGAGGGCTCTGCGACCCAGAGCGACCTGAGTGTGGCTGCGTCATATGTGTCTGACCGCGACTTTGCGGCATCAGCGGCAACCAAGTTTACACCGCCACCACCGCGAGTGCCCCTGATTGCTCCTGCCGACAAGGACGTCCCTCCTCTTCGTGACATTACCACCAAGATCTGGAATCAGTCGTACCTCTCCCGCCGCACCGCACGTTTCGCTGTCGCCGACGCTGTCGCCCCGCCGATCAAGGCTTCCTTGTCGAACCGCTCGTTCACAAACACCCAGAACCGCCTGGCAGCCGACCCCGTCATTCAGTCTGCGCTCTACGGTGTCGCTCCTAGCGAGCGCAACGACCAGAATGCAGTTGCCCGCCTCGACGCCATCGTCCCTCGCGTTCCACCCGCAGGTCTTCTCTCGACCGCGCCGCAGGACCAGTCCCCGTTGTCGTCCATCTCTGTACCTCAGATCAAGCGCCTGATTGTCGACTCGTCCAAGCTTGCGCGTCTGGATGACCTCCTGCGCGAGCTCAAGGACGGCGGACACCGTGTCCTGCTGTACTTCCAGATGACCAAGATGATGGACCTCATCGAGGAGTACCTCATCTACAGGCAGTACAAGTACTTGCGCCTGGATGGTTCGTCTGCCATTGGCGACCGTCGAGACATGGTCACGTCGTGGCAGACCAACCCCGACATTTTCGTCTTCTGTCTGAGTACCCGTGCTGGTGGTCTTGGTATCAACCTGACTGCCGCGGACACTGTCGTGTTTTACGACCACGACTGGAACCCGTCCAACGACGCCCAGGCCATGGACCGTGCGCATCGTGTCGGCCAGACCAAGCAGGTCACAGTCTACCGTCTCATTGCTCGTGGAACGATTGAGGAACGCATCGTCAAGCTCGCCCGAGCAAAGAAGGACGTGCAGGATATCGTCGTCGGCCAAAAGTCGCTCAACGATGTCGCCAAGCCGGCCGAGATTGCCTCGCTGTTCATGGACGACGAGGAGCTCGCCGAGTCGGTGGCCAAGCGGAAGCAGGCCGAGGCCCACGGCTACACTGGCGGCCCCAGTCTCGGCCAGGCCAACCGCCGCTCCGCATTCGGTGACGGCCTCGGCAACATTGACGACGATGATGACGACTTTTTCACCGCCGCTGCCAACGCCAACAAGGGCGGCAACGACGACGAGGACATGGGCGGCGACGACCGCGCGCCATCCGGTGCGCGCACGCCCGTTCCCAAGAAGCGCTCCAAGAAGAAGGAGGCTGATTGTGAGTTCACATGTCGCTGATATGAGCTAACGCCTCAGCGTCTTCCAAACCGCGCGCCAAAAAGGTCAAGATTGCCCTTGGCCCCGATGGCCTGCCCATCTAATCTATACAGCTCTCTCATGTCGAGGAGCGTGCAACAACACCATACAACTGCCACGAGGCACCACTTGTAGTGATACCACCGCATAGGATCCCATACGAACGCATGTAGTGCATAAGAACCAGGAGGGGTGTGATGACAAAGAAGACACACGGTGGTCGAAGAGCCTAGAGGATGGTGGAGTGTTGGCTGTGTGGGGACCCCAGACTGAGATTTAGATATTAACAACTCGTGACGAAAACTTGACTTGTTCCCATCTCACATTGACATCATCCACCACCATGACCAACTCGACACCGACATCACACGTCCAGGAGCTGGCGGCGCTCATGCCGCGGCTGGGCCTGACGGACGGCACGGCTGCGGAGGACAAGGCGCTGGTCGCGGCGAGCGTGACGCTGACCAAGATCTGCAACGACATTGATGACAACAGTGAGTTTGATGGTGGAGCGGGTGTCTCGGCGATGTGCTCCATGTGCAGATTGGTCGCGAACATAATAATGCGTTCACCACTTTTATCTGTCCGAGCTCTGCTGGCTGAAGTAATGGGAGGATCGCCGTGGCCCGGCCATCCACCCCGACACCAGCTCCACAACCCCACCCTTGATCTCCCCGCTGACATCAGAATCCGTCTCGGCGACACTAGGCCAGACCGAGCTGCCGGCGCTGCTGACGCAGCTGCTCACTCCGAGCCGACACTCTTCCGCCGCGGACAATACGGGAGACTCTGCCGACGCTACCGCGGCTGCCGCCGAGGACCCGTACGAGTACCTGCTGACGGTGAGCGTGTACGTCGAGTACATTACGCTCATTGTGAGCGGACTTCTGCTTGTGCCTGCGAACCGGGACGCGCTGTTTGCGGCTGGGTTCCCGCAGCGCATTGGGGAGATCCTGGCGGCGGTGGCCAAGCAGCCCGAGGACGCGTGGTCGGCGCAGGTGCACGACTACCGCAACCTCGTCTCGTGCTTTTACCGCGTGGTCGAGGCGGACCACGCGCCGACCAATGCCGAGCTCGCCGCGCGCAGGCACTACGGCCCGCTGCTCAAGCTCGCCGCGACGGCGCGCAAGGCCGGCCAGTGGACGGGCACGACGCGCGGCCAGGTGTCGTGGTTTCTGTGGAAGATTGTCGCAAAGCTCGCGCCGCTCACGACGTTCCACCTCGATCCCAAGGGCCTCGCGCGCGTGGGTGCCGGGTTCGCGTTCTGGAACACGGCCGAGCCCGTCCCCGAGCCCAAGCTGCTGAGCGGCGACGAAAAGGACGGCGTGGCCATGACGGCCGCCGAGCGCGAGGCCGAGCTGCAGTATGATCTCTTTGCGCTGCAGGCGGCGACGCGCACGCTCGCAGAGTTTACCAACGCGGGCAGGCTCGCCGCCGCGTGCCTCACCGAGGGCAGTGGCGCGCGCAAGCTGGCCAGCTTTATGGATGCGCCCGCGCCGCCGGCGTGGGTTGGCGCGCTCGATGCGCAGACCACCGCCGGCGTGCGCGGCCTGCTTGCCCGCGGCCGCAATGCCGCCGGCGCCGCGATCGTCACCCTCCTCGAGCTGTCCGACGACGTGCCCGCGTGGATCGCGCCGCACATTGCCACCTGGCTGCAGGACGAGGCGACGCTCGGCACGGTGCTGGACATCAACAACAGCCTGGATTCCGCCGAGCGCGCCGCGCCGCTGCTCGCGCCCCCCTCCCCACTGCCCGAGACGCTCGCGACGCTGCTCGCGGCCACCCCCGCCTGGAAGACGCAGTACGTGCTCCTCGGCCTGCTGCGCAACCTCTCCCTGGCCGCGACGGGCGAGAGCGAGCACACGCGCACCGTCGGCGAGCCGATCCTGCGCGGCATCCTGTCCCTCCCGCTGTGGGGCGACAGCGACACGCCGGCGCGCGAGCTCGAGACGATGCGCCGCAACGCGCTGCTGGTGGTTGACCGGCTGGCGGCCGACCCCGCGCTCGCCGCCGTGCTCGTCGCGCACCCCGCCCTCGAGAACATGTACACGTACGCCGTCGACAATGTCAACGAGCTCGCGAGCGTCATCCTCGTGCACGTCACGCGCGCCATTGCGCGCGCGCCGAGCGCAAACCCCACAGCGCTGCAGTTTATCACCGCGCTCCTCCTCCGCGGCTCCCACGACCAGACCATGCTCGCGGCGGCCGTCGCCGCCATCGGCGCCACGGCGAGCACGCCAGCCAAGGCCGCGCTGGCCAGCGCGCTCGCAGAGGTGCCCCCGACCTCCTCGAATGGCGACGCATCCTCGTCGTCTGGAAATCTGGTGCTGGCGCACATCCTTGCGCCGACAGACACCGAGGACGCACCGAGCGCATCCCCCGAGATCGAGGCGGCCACCCTCGCCGCCGTGCGTGACCTGTCCGACGGCGCGCTCACCGCCGCCGTGCGCGAGCGCGTCGCGGCCAACAAGGCCGCGGGCGCGCGCGTCGTCGCCGGCGCCGAGGCATTGTAGTGTAGCAGAGCGGTGTATGCAGTCTAGCCACTTGTCGTCATCGCTGCAGGTGTGTGTCCAAGAGGATGTCCCTAAAAGAGGACATACAGCATGAGACGGGAGACGCATGAGACGCGGAGACGCATGAGACGCGGAGACGCATGAGCGCGGAGAGGCATGAGACGCGAAGCATGAAGCATACAGCATGCAGCATGCAGCTCGCATCACAGGGGGGTATGACCACACAACGCATGCATACCCAAACAGAACAACAGAACAACAGCACAAAAGGACAAAAAGATTGTAAGATCGAGGCGCGGACCCCCAACCCCGAGCGAAGCTCTCAGCTACAGTCGCGGGTTCGTGCCCTCCGCGGGCTCGAACCCCCCGACCCTCCATCTCGTGTCGGCGCACACGGGCTCGTAAGGATGGAAACTGTCGGGCTGTAAGCGCTGGGCTGTCGGCCCTCTTGGTGTGCGTGGTCTGGACGCTATGAGGGGATGGTGAGACTGCCACTTGCGTTTTCGTACTGTGTCAGGGATCAGGGATGACATGTGGTGGAGGTGTCAGGGATCAGGGATGACATGTGGTGGAGGTGTGGAAGTCACGCGGGTATCACGTGGGGCCAGGTGGATTTAGGCTAACCCCCGATCCCCCGATTTGTGTTGCCACCCAACGGACAGTGTGGCTCGCTGGTACGTTGCTCGAGCCGTGGCATTTGACGTTCTTCCGGGTGCGTCTCGCGTCTGGGCCACAGGAACCCCTTGTCGTCAAGGGCAGCTCCCGGCGTCCAGATTCTCTCGACTGGCTGTTCCTCATCAGACACACTGCACTGTACCTTCGATCAACTCGATCACAAGTTCGCAAGTTGACCGATCGCGCGGCGCTTATTCGGCTGACCCGTGTAGCCATGTTTCCGTGCCAGTCGCTGGCTAGCTCCCCCAGTCGCGTTAGTGGATGCATGGTGCGCCGCGTCGCTCACACATCAACGGGTGTCCAGCCTCAAGTCTATGCAATCTTGAAGCGCTGCTGCCGTCTACTGTACTACTGTTGAACTCTTCCTCTTGAGGCCTCGACGGCGTTGAAAAACAGAAACACCCGCAATTCAAAAAAGATAAGCCTCGTATGGGGCTCGAACCCATGACATTTTGATATCTTAGTAGTAAGAGTCAAACTATCTACCGACTGATATAACGAGGCTGCGTTATTTACTGAAAATGATGGATGGCCGCATGTGGTCGCTCCCTGGCATACGTAAGAAGGCCTGCGCAGACACAGACAACTTTGCGACTTCACGGCTACCCCCGCCACCATCCCGTTCAGCTCTTTGCCACAAGCTCTCTTTTGTTCCTATGCGGAAACGATGCATTTTGTCTCTGTTGACTAGCTACAAGTGGGACCTTCTTCTTCTCTCTCTCTATCTTATCACCTCTCTGCGACACATGGTCGCAACCCAACCATAAGAGTATGGATTCTATCAACCGGTCCAAATGTCCTGCCGCTTGACTCGTTGCCAGGACAGACTGCAACACAAGACCACACCAACTGGACACGGACAACTCTGCCAACGTTTCTCCACGAGCCTCCCATCCTCCGCGCCTCATCGTGCTGCACACCGTCACGATCATCTCGTGGCGCTGCCTCCTCCCATGGCGTTGGCTCTGGTCGTCTTCAACCCCGCTCACGCGTTGCTCACGGCTCAAGCCCAGAGGGCGAGCGGGTGTGCGGCGGAGACTGGGGGTCGGCTGTACTCAGGGGCGCTATACGCGGGGTGGGTGACAGGACACCTCAAGACGAGATGACGATGCACAAACACGATAAAGACTTGGAATCGGGGAAGACGCATGTCAAAACATGGACAAAGCGCCATGCCAGACGGGCGGCCTCGTGCACAGGCCACACCTAGCGAACCGAGAACAAGGGACTTACAGACAAGAGAACTTGCAGTGCACTGGGCACCAGGCCGAACTGTATATACACAACGCAGTCTTGAGAAAAACAGTAAAGGACGTCTCCTAAACGCTTGTCGAGACCGGATTAGAGGGCTGGGATTGTTTCGAGTAGTGTTTTTGTATTTCTATGTGTCGACTTCCTTTTCGTCGCCGTCGAGTCGATTAAAACTCGACCATGGCCGCCTCCCAGGTCCACTGTTCACCCGTCGCCGTCGACGCCGCTACGTTGCCACCGGAAACGACCGGCGAGGCGCTGTTGGCTTGACCCTCCAGCGTCTCGAGGAGGTCGTTCATTTCCTCGTCCCACTGAACCGCCTGAGCCCCCTCAGGGAACCAGCCGTCCTGCGCCTGCTCGCCAGCTTGGATGGACGAGCTGGGAGCCGCGACGACCGGGCCGATGTGGAGATCAAGCCCCTGAGTCGCGCCAGTGCTACGACCAGCCGAGCTACCGTTGCCAAGCGCTGCCTGTTCTCCGGCACGTCCAGGTTGAAGTCTGTCAAGGAACCCCTCGCCCGCTGCTGGGCCTCGGCGCGCCTCCTCATAGAGGAGACTGCCGACGAAGTCGCCACCGCGGCAGGGTGGCGAGCGACGGGAGTTGACAGATCAACGAAAGACGAGACATCGACGGAGGCAGAGTTTGGCTGAGCGGTAGTCACAGTGTTGTCGAGCTGAGTTTGAAGGCGGAGCGGAGAGTGGACCGGCTCACGGTGGTGGGTGGCAAACATGGGAGGCGAAAGAGTCGCGTCCATGCCGGGGGGAGGAGGGCGGTGGGGGCGGTTCATGGCAAGAGGAGCCGGGGAAGGCACCATGTGCATGTCGATGGGGGTGTTGTTGGAGAAGTAGGCGGCAGTCTGCTTGACAATGCCCTCAAGAAGGCTGACACGGTAGCGGAGCTGTATGTTCTCCTCGTGGAGCTCGGTAGGCTGAGCGGCGGAAGGAGTCATGGGCGGAACCGAGCGGGGCTCGGCAACAAGAGGGGCGGGGCTGGCGGGGAGCACAGGCTTGATGTCCTCGGACATGTCGGAAGGGGGAGGGGCGACAGTGGCGAGGTTGACGCCGCCACCGGCCGAGACAATCTCGGGGGGGATACCAAGGTCCGAGGCAAGCGAAACGATCGAGTGGGCGGGGGAAGACTCGCGAGTCTTGGAGGGCGAGGAAGGCGCAGATCCGGCGCGCAGCGCACGGTTCTCGGCCTCGAGCTCTACAACACGCTGCTCGAGCCAAGCAAGGTGGGCCTTGCGCTGGTTGCGGGAACGCTGAGCCGACTCGCGGTTTCGGATCGTCTGGTTGGTCAGTATCAAGGCCGAACGTGTGATCAGGTTGCCAGGGGTGGTGGCGTCAAACTTACCCTTGCTTCCCGGCGGGCTGCCTTGGCCTTGGCCTCATCATCCATGTCCTCGTCATTCTCGGCATCGGGGTCCTCTTCGCCGTGGTCCTTTGGCTCCTCTGTAGAGTCGCGGTCCATGGACTGACGGGAGCGCTTGGCGGCGGGGGTGGAAGGGTTGGCGGAAGCGGGGCGCTTCGAGGAAGATGCTGTTGCTGCGGCGGCGGGAGATGCTGCTGCTGTGGACATGGTGATGGCTGTTGATGTGGTCGTGAGGGAGGGTATTATTTGGGTGGGGTGTTCGTGAATGGCGTCTTTGGCTGGGGTCGTTGATGTGATTGATGGGATAGACTATAGATATGGGTGGGTGTGGGTATAACGGGAAAAGTCTCTCTCTGTTTGTTGCTTCTCTTTTTGAAAAGAATGGGGGGGGATGGGTGGCTAAACAATAAAGATCAAAAAGGAAGGAGCAAAAAAGGAAGACAAAGAGAAAGGGGTGGGAGAAAGGAAGACGAGAGCGAAAGCGAGAGAGAGAGCGAGTGGGATGCTGTTTGGTGCTGTTTGGGTGGGTAAGAAACGAACAACGACGTGCAATCGTCTGTTCCTTTTATCTTGTCGACGTGGAAGGAGGGCCCAGTTGTAATAAGATGTAATGAGTTGTAATGATGTATTCAAAATGCTGTGTTTGACTCTAATGGCTATTATTCTCTCTTTGCCCTAAAAGCGGGTATCAACTGCGTCTCTCCCCTCTCACGCCTCAAAAAGGGGGAATGGTCCGAGCGTAACAAGTCGTCTCTTACCTGGATGGTGCTGTGCGGTACGATGCACAGTGATGTGATCCCCGGCCCCTTTCAAAACGAGAGACCCTGAACTCAAATAATAATAGCGTGGCGCCTGCGCGGCCATCCGGGCCTACCCATCACTTACTACTGGCTACTGGCTGCTGGCTGCTGCGCTTCATTCACTCGGTCGGTCGGGTACACACACACACGGATACACTGTACGAGAATGGGCGCGCGCGGCAGAAAAGGGACAGCCCATCAAACGTAATTGACAAAAGGGCCAGGGAGTGGAGAAGCCTAAGGCATCAGACCCAAGGCTTGGCCTTTTTTTCTTCAATTGACAACTACAATATGGCTACATCATTTTACCCATGTCGCGATTCAGGGGCGGATCTTGCTGAGAAGCTTGGAGCGTAAGGTGGGTGGATACAAAGGAGTGGCCGGAGTGGGTGGATACTGGGTGGCTGCCAAAAAAAACAGAGCCCAGGGAAGATCCGATTTTAGGTCTGGGCCATGCTGCAATTGCTGGTAATTGCTGATACTTAGAGAGAGAAAAAAGCGGTGTACTCGGATTCGATTTCGCGTTGATCATAATAACTGAGGAGTTTGTTTGATGTTTGGGCCGTTGGATCGGTGGATTTGTCTCTGCTCCCTGGGCTCGTGCGCTCTCTCTTGCGTGGGCCGCTTCTTTGTATTTAGAATGCGCCTCAAACATGATCCGCATCTAATTGTTGATTATCGTTATATAATAGTTTGAATAGACCTTTTTCTAATCACAGCTCTTGTTTTATTTACCCACGGCTCCAATGGAACCTGCCAGAACCTCTGGGATAGGATTGATAGGACTGATTGTCTCTGATTGTCTGTGATTGTCTCTGATCTGGGTGGGGCCATGCTCTGATCTCCTGCGGATCGTTGATTAGATCTGTCGCCTGCAACGCCTGCCAACGCCTCATACACATCCTTTTGTCTCTGCATCTTTGGCACTATTTCATACGTTTGGTCTGTTGTGTTACCATTTGTTGCAGCACTACTCGCTTGACAACAGTCAGTCCCAGCAGTCACACGTGCATAGTCTAGTAGCGGAGTGCAGTAGTGCATAGCGCAGTAGTGTGATGAATGCAATCGCAGCGTTAACCGTCACACAATGGAGACAAGCTTCAACAAGCGCAGGTTCATTGCCAGGTAGAATCAAATAGAAACAGTACCAGCCTACAGGTTACAACAATACTACTCACAGGGCTCTATGGGCCAGAAGCACCTGGTCGTCGAGCAGGACCCATCAGAAGTGACAAGAGGCGTTTGTTATACATCGAGGAGGCGTTTGTCTGATCACTCCCGGGTGGCCCGTAAGGTAATTCTAGTCAATTCTATTGTAACAGCCAGGTAGAATAGGTACAAACAGGTAGCGGTAGCGGAGTGGCAGCTCGCATGACACTGACACCCACCCTCGGTACACCCCGCACCCTTATCGCTTCCCATCATATCCCGGTCCCGCGTCCCCCCTGCATGAAAGATAGCCCATACTGTACCACCCACCCACCCCATACACCGACCCCGTCGAGAACCCCTTTGTACAACCCCGTATCTCTTTCGTATGCAAATAGCCACAGGACATGCTCAGACCAGTGCCTAGCTTTCTGTCATCTGTTACGAGAGGGTGGCTCCAATGGATCCACTCGATCCACTCGCCCGTGGCTGAGACTGGATCGTGCGAGCGAGCCGGCGAGCCGGTGAGCTTTTAGGATCTCAAGCGAGCAAGCGAGCGACCTTTCCCTCTCCGTTCGAGAGAGTTCTCGTCAACATGCGTACCAAGAGCAGCTCTTCCCTGCCAGCCCTGTCGCAGACACCGCCCACTTTGACGAGCTCGGGACATTAGGCATAGCTTTAAACCTGATTAAACGCAGTACACGCAGTAAACGCAGCAGCCATGAGACAACAAGATTCCATGCCGACCATCAAGCTTTGGAGCGTAGATCGTTTGTTCCCACCGGATCAGGATCATCACCGAGATGGCTTTCCTCTTGTTCTCGCCAACACACGGCATGCCTTCGTATGCAACGCGTCGGCGCGCGCGGCCTTTTGTTGCAACAATGGAGAGAGACATCTTGCATCCTTTTGCACCCGAGAGCACGCCCCATGTACTCCAACGACCCATGGATGAACGGGGCGAGCGCCAGCCGCCGGCGCCACAATCCTCGCGTCCCGGGATCGGCCTGGGATTCATGGAGCCGCCAGCCAGTGACGTTCCGTCGCTGCGGCCTGCGGCAAAGATCCAAGGCATTGCTGTGGAGACATCTTGTACGGCAGCAGCGTCGGTGGTGCCCTAGCGAGGACCGCACATGGGATCGACAGCTCCACACGGGCAGCCGATTCACGTCGAGCCGCAAGCAAAAAAGGGATTCCATAGGGACCACCTCTGAACAAGGTTCGCCGGGGGGCGATGAAACCAGATCATTCCAGTCAGAAGAGTTGCCAAAAAAAAAAAAAAAAAAAAAAAGAGTTGAGGCGCGCAGGCTCACAACACATGCGAGTGCAACTGTAACGTACCCTTTGGGTCAGGTTATTCTCCGCACCACTTGATGCTATACCGCGGTTGGCGGTGCCTATCCAGTCTCCCGACTCGCTAGCCACAATGAGGCGCAGGCCGATGGCTCCGCGCCCCCCCGCTCCCTGGTCCGGTAACTGACTTGAGACGTTGTCTGGAGCAGGAGTATGTATGCCCACTAGAGCGGCCTATGTCTCCACATTGCTCGCTCGCAACCTCGCATCGGCATTGTGATTTGCTGATAAGCACCAAGGTGGGCGGAGTGTTACAGCAGAGTTACACACCAGTGGCAGTGGAGAGTTTTCCTCGGCACAGGAAGGTAAAACAGGGTGTTGCGGGAGCTCGGCATGGGTAGCAGCCGCCAGTGAATCAGTAAAGACTAGGCAAGCCTCATGCAAGCCATGCAAGCCATGAAAACCCATGAACAAGTCTGCACACCTGGGCCCCCCTTGGCTTGGCTTGGCCTGACTATCAGGCGAATGGATCCTGCTAGCACCTGGTAGCGTAGCTGGTACAACGAATGGGAATCACCTGCGCCAAGAATGTGCGAGATCGAGAACGCCACACAAGCCTTGAATGACTCCCGTGCCTCCATTCTCTCCTCTTGTCGCACTAACGGCTGTCTGCAGCACAGTGCGAAGCAAAGCAAGACTTGTCTGATGAGACGACCCGACTGACAGCGGTGACTTGCGGTCACTTGTCTGGAACCGTTGCTCGCATTGCGAGTCTGTAACACGAGTGTACGAATGCTGTGCACCACATGAGCTTCATTATCTTTCCGAGGGTCCACAATTAGGCAAGACGCTCTGTTTCATGACTGCCTCGGCTCTTGGGTTGGTACCAAAGGGTCGCAACGAACCAGTGCAGTTATAAACGTTCGGCTGCAAATAGACAATGGCCATTGGAACGCGACCTGCCGCCGGACATGGTGAAGAATGAAGAAAACGCACTGCATTGGACAATGTATCCGGTATCCGTCGTTCCGTCGCGATGGCCTCGCCTGACCATCGCATCGCATCTGCACATAAAGTATCTGGTGGGCGTGTGACTACCAATCGTTTGACCAGGGCAGCTGTGAAGCCACAATCATGGTATCGATCGATCTCCGCGTTCCCGCAGGAGAGTCTGGGACACAGAAATGCATCTTGAAGCCATTTGTGTTCACCCGCGGAATCACGCTCGGCCTCTCATGCATTTGGCATCCAGACGCCTGCGATTCATGACGGGCTGTGGCGCGCTGTGGCGTCCTTCTCACCGGCCCGATCCCGCACAGAGCCATTCATCATTCCTGTATTCAATGCGCCCACAGACCTCGTTGCCGTGGTTCTCGGGCCGTATCCTTGGTCCTCGCCCTTGGACCCCCTAGGTACATCATAATGGAAGTGGAAGAGGCCGTTGGATGGTCGTGCTGCCTGCCCACACAATGCGGACACAAGGTTCGCGGGTCTACCCATCTGCGGCTCATCTCTCTGCCGCTCCATGTGCTGCGCCCTACGGCAGCAGGTGTGGTGATCACGTCCTCGAGCAGGTGGGGTGAGCTTCCCTATAGGATCCAGTTCGCAGCTTCGCTTGAAACCCACAAACTTCCACAGCGGTGACTGCTCGCCATCCATTCCGCCCTCCTTCCTCTGTGGGCAACTCCGTTCCCTGCTTTCCTACTTTCCGCTCCGCGGCAGCTTTCACGTTCTTGTGTGTGCCGTAACTGGACGTAGCTGGATGCAGTAATCTCCTCTGCCGTCAGTCCGGCTGTCTCGGCTGATGGCGTGTGCCTAGTGTCGTTCGATGTCCAGCAAATCCTGGCATCCGTGGCCATGCCACATCTGGACAGAAGCAGACAGAGGTCACGCCTGGTGAACTTGCACGGCGTCAGCTTGGCCAATGCCGACGAGGCAGGACGCACGATACGCGTCCAATACGCCTTGAGCGGTCCAGAGGAACGTGAGCGCACGGCGACTAGCCCGAAGAGGAGAGGTGACCAGGTCCCGGAGACTTGTGCGCGGCAGATGATGGCGTACTGTGCCCGATCGCGCGCCCTCCTGTCCTAACCTCGCGCGCTCGCGATGACTTGATCATGCTGGCCTAAGCGTCCCCTGGTGGTGTTACCACCAAGCCGGTGCGAGCTCAAGCCACTGTCAGAGGTGGTGGGCACGAATACGAGGACTGGAATATGCGGTGCGAGCGCAGCCGGCGCCACCGGTCACGGACCCATTCCAACGCCCGTTCGTGGCTCGAAACGAACGTTGGAACGCAGCCACACGCGGCACCGGACAAAACAAACGTGTGGAGCACTGAGAGGGACAGGCAGGATCGCGTTCAGGATGGCTCAGGAGTGGTTGAAATTTCTGGGTGGTTTTTTTTGTCATTTTCTGTACAGCCGACTGCGGGTCCTGTCTACATATTTCCTGGAGCAGCCGCAGCCGCAGCCGCAGCCGCAGCCGCACCCGCAGCAAGCTGATTGTGCTGCGCATGATGCAGTGCGAGTGCGAGCCGGCGTCATATCTGATAAGACCGTTCTGTCGTGGTTCGGGTCCGAGGCACAGCTGCAGCAATCAGATCCGATCAGGTCCTATCCGTCCACCCGACCGGCTCTTGGCACCGTCTTCATAGCTCGCACTGAGGGGTGGACACTGAACTGCTCACGCTCGTTCTGATTGGGAGCCACGATATCCGAGCGCAGGCACTGCATTGGACCAGACGACCGCCGCTGAGATCGGGCTAGCTCAGGCCACGATAGAGATCCACTCCACTGCCCACCATGCCCATGCGGCCCCGCACGCTCCATGTGATCAAACCGCTTGCAACCTCTAGACAAGACTAAGCCTCTAAAGGGAGCCTGCTTCTGTGGCGATAGTCTCCCCACTCGAACCCTCGGCGCCACACGCCACTGGCAGCTACGCCACGCGCCACGGCCTCCATGCCGGCCACAATAGCCGCATCGGGCCCTCCCTGCGGCTCGAGCGTGCGGCACCTGCGGCCCACGGCCTACGGGGAACTCACCGGTCCCGGCCACATATGGCGTGGGCATGTGCTGTCCGGGGTCTCCGGGGTGCGGGGAACAATGGGTCCATGGGCCGGGTAGTGGGGTACAATGGCGTCGCGGTTCGTGGATACCGCTCTATTGTGGGCAGACCTCGCACCGGGCGTGTGGCGCCGGTCAGGCTCGCAATGAAACGCTTGGACCGGGTCGGTGCGAGCAGGGTGCCTCGGCAGCAGACCAAGCCATTCGAGCAGCTTATCATCAGCTCCCACTTCTGGCTGGATGCGAAGGCTCATGTAGACAGAGGGAGGCTCGGACAGGCACGCAGCGTGCCTCAGTGCGAAGAGTACGAAAGGAAAGACCACGCAGAGGAGGCCACTCTTCGGACGAATTCCTCGGGGAAATCGCTTCGGGACGGACCGTTTCGGGCTCGGACCTCCTCCTCAACCACCTCCATATACACCCGTCGCGATCATAGCGTGTTGGCTTGTCGGCGTTGCTTTCGGGTTCTGCCTGTCTCGCGGCTTGTCCGGCCCAGAGTCGCCTCACAAACATGGCTTTTTCACCCGTGGCTGTGGCCGGGGAATGTCTTGTGCCTCAGGTGTAAGGACAATGGCAAGACGCAGATTCCACACGAACGTAATGCTCTTTTGTGGCGAATTCTCCGTCTGCAGTCGGGACGTGTGGTCTTCTGATAAAAGGCGTGGAACACGGTATGCGGGTGGAGATAACGCGTCCAAGGTCTGAAGACATGTCCAGGTCGGCTGATTGTGGTGGGGGTGGCGAGGCACATCCGGCGGTGATCTCTTATACTAAGCCAGGGGATGTGAAGCAGTATGTGAGCGCCTTTGGAGCAAAGTTAGACATGCAAAGATATCCCCCATCTGTCTGGTCCCCTCGCCCTCCGGGGGCAGTTGTTTGCGCTCAACAGCTGTGGCGGACAAGGGCGCCTTATTACAGATGCTCACCGTAGCTTCGGCGACGTCCTCGTCTGGCGGTGCTGCAGCAAAGACGCAAACTCGCATCGCTCTCCACAAATACACCACCCTTTGTGCGCCTGTAGCCGTAGAGCCACATGAGTTGCACTCAAGCGTCCAGCATCATGGGTTCATGACCTCTCGAGACTTTTTGATGATTTTTGCTGTTATTTTAACATATTTTATACTTATTTTCTTTCCGACCTCACCTCCACTCGATCCAACCTCCACCGCGGAATCAATATCAAGTCACGTGTTTTTTTCTCACTCACTCCCATTTTCTTCATCTCTCGATGACCACCGTGACTGATATCTCTGCTGCGTTCATGTCCAGATCCTCCATTACCCTCATAAAACACTAAAACCATCATGGGCAAGCACGGAAAACGCGGTGGTTCCGGCGGCGGACGTGTGAGTAATCAGAAGCGTGGGGGTGGGCTGCACAGCACCTGGAGCCGCTGCACCAGCTCCAGCGAGGAGCGATAAGCGAGCGACATCCATGCGGGTGTGGTCGGCATTCATTATATGTCGCCACAACTGAACGAGATAGGGGACCATGATTGCACACATACCTCCTCGCAGCTTGACAGAGTAGAGCTAACCCACAGGGCCGCCGGACCCCCTGGGGCCAGCAGAAGAGCAACGGACGCGACAACCGCGACACGGAGAACGGCGGCTGGAACAACATCAAGGGCGACCTCATGAAGAACGAGGCGTTTGAGGAGTACTACCGCGCTCAGAACATTGTCCCCGAGGACGAGTGGGAGCCGTTCCTCGAGGCGCTCAAGACTGAGCTGCCCACCACCTTCCGTGTCACCGGCTCGCGCGAGTGAGTACATGTTACCACCGACGGCAACCACGACCACACGCTGACTGTAGGCACGCCGAGACCATCAACGACCTCATCAAGGAGGTGTACGTCCCCACCATGCAGGATGTCGAGCTCGAGGGTGTCAAGTACGACGCGCCCAAGCCGCTCGTGTGGTACCCCGGCCAGCTCGCGTGGGAGATTGCCGCCCCGAAGCGTGTTGTCCGCAAGCAGCCTGCGTTCAAGACCTTCCAGCGCTTCCTTGTCGGCGAGACCGGCGTCGGAAACCTCTCGCGCCAGGAGGCCGTCTCCATGATCCCCCCTCTCCTCATGGACGTCGAGCCCCACCACCGCTGTCTCGACATGTGCGCCGCCCCCGGCTCCAAGACCGCCCAGATCATCGAGGCGCTCAACCCGTACCACACCGAGAGCACCGGTATGCTTATCGCCAACGACGCCGACTACAAGCGCACGCACATGCTCGTCCACCAGACCGGTCGTATGCCGACCAAGGGTCTTATCGTGACCAACTTTGATGCCAGTGAGTGACATGATTAGATGTAGTCTAACAGCAGCCATGATCCCGAACATCTCGCTCGGCTCCGCCGGCCAGCTCAAGTTTGACAGGATATTGGCCGACGTGCCGTGCTCGGGTGACGGTACTATGCGCAAGAACCTCGAGATCTGGACCAAATGGGCGCCCTCCGACGGCAACTCGTTGCACGTTGTCCAGCTCCGCATCCTCGACCGCGCCATGAACCTCCTCAAGCCCGGAGGCCGTCTTGTGTACTCTACCTGCTCGTTCAACCCCTCGGAGAACGAGGCTGTTGTTGCCGCCGCCATGAACGCCCACCCCGGAGAGTTCACCATTGTCGACGTCGAGGACAAGCTTCCCGGCCTCAAGCGCAGGAAGGGTATCACCAGCTGGAAGGTCGCCTCGCGCCCCGAGGAGTCTCTTGTCTGGCACGACTCGTACGAGTCGTACCGCGAGCGTTGCGAGGCTGGCCTCGAGCGCGAGAAGGACAAGGAGAAGGGTCTTCCGAAGACCGTTTGGGCGCCTGCCAACGCTGCCGAGCTCGGTCTCGAGCGCTCGCTCCGTCTGCTCCCGCACGACCAGAACACCGGGGGCTTCTACGTCTGCGTGCTCGAGAAGAAGGCCAAGCCCGAGAAGGTGTCGGCGCAGGCTGAGCAGAACAAGGTCAAGATTGACGAGCTGCCCCAGCCCGAGGCCGTCGAGGCGATTGACGAGAAGGGTGCTACTTCGCTCAAGCGCCACATCTCGCCGTCCACCGAGGAGCCCGCCGACAAGAAGGTCAAGACCGACGACGGTGCCGCTGCTCCTGCTGCTGCTCCCTCCGCGGCGCCCGAGAAGAAGCTCACCAAGAAGGAGAAGCGTGACCTCGCCTTCCGTGAGGACCCCTTCTCGTTTGTCGACCCGGAGCACGAGGAGGTCAAGCTCATCACCGAGTGGTTCCACCTGCGGGACTCGTTCCCCAAGGGCAACCTCCTTGTGCGCAACGACTATGGCAACCCGTTGAGGACAATCTACATTGTCAACGACGTGACCAAGGCGATTATCCAGAACAACGACTACACCCGTCTGCGTATGATCTCTGCTGGTGTCAAGGCGTTTGTTCGCCAGGACTCGCAGGCGCGCATGGACATCAAGTGCAAGTGGCGCGTGTCGTCGGACGCGATCGAGGAGGTGCTCCAGCACATTCCCGACGAGACGATCCACTCTGCCTCGCTCGTCGAGCTCCGCACCTTCCTCGAGGAGATGTATCCCCCGATTGAGAAGTTTGAGCCCGGGTTCAAGGCCTTCCTCAACGCCGCACCGCTCGGCAACATGATTGTCCGCTTCGAGGCGGGCGAGATGGCCGGCGGCAAGCTCACCCTCCCGCTCACCCTTCCGGTCTGGAAGGCCAAGCAGTCCATGTCGCTCCTCATCGACAAGACCGAAAAGGCGGTCCTCTCTGAGCGCGTGTTTGGCGAGAACATCTGCAAGCCGGCACCGCCCCCCCGGAGCGCCGTCACAAGCACCGCTGTCAGCGGTACCGCCACCCCGGCCGACACCGAGACTGTCGCCGCCACGACTGCCCCCGTGTCCGAGGCCGAGGACGTTGAGGTGAAGGAGGCCGTCGACGAGGAGGCCACCGCGAACGAGGAGGCCACCGCGAACGAGGAGGCCACCGCGAACGAGGCGTAGGTGTCTGTGTAAGATTAGTTAGACCATGCAGCATGTGATCCGTGATACCGGACGTCGTGACTCGGAGGCGACTCGGCGCGTCTTTATCGCTCACGTTTGCAGAATGTTGACACGATTGACTGTCACCTAGGATCAGTGGAGCTGGCCTCTGAACAGAAAGCGAAACCCGGAACACCGATTGAACCCACTACTCAGTTACGAGGAATGCTTCAGCTCCACAAGAGGTCAGCAGCAGCGCGGACCAGCTCAGCCGTGGATGATTGTTTGGCTAGTGTCACATCTATTTTAACTCGGATTTGCCCGACATTTCATTTGCCAAGAAGCCGGTCCGCCAGATGCCGTTCTTGGAAACTATACTTAGACCAGGTCGACTCGTGAGCAATGCAACATTCCAGCCCACCCATCGCAACATGTCGCATGACCAAGAGCAGGAGCTGCACGCAGCCCATGACCAGGTCACGCTCGCCGACGTCGAGGACGGCGTCGTCGACCGCAAGACCGAGCGCCGCCTGCTCCTCAAACTCGACGTGAGCCGGAAGATGCCGATGCCGATGCCGATGCCGAGCGTGCCGAGTGACTAACCCTCCAGGCGCTCATCCTGCCTCTGACGGCGCTGCTATACCTGTCGGCGTTGTGAGTCACCCTGTCTTGTCGCACTGACACTCCAGCCTCGACCGCGGCAACGCAGGCAATGCAAAGCTCCAAGGCCTGCTCACCATCTTTGGCGACAATGCCGACCACAAGTTTAGCATCATCCTGTCCATGTTCTATGTCACGTACATTGTGGGTATCGAGGGAGGGTTGCAGCTCACACTTCGAGACGTTCAACATTCCGGGAAACATTCTCGGCTCGGTGATCCAGCCAAACTATGCACTGGCTCTCGGCGCGCTAATCTGGGGCGTGGCGTCGTCGGCCCAGGCGGGTGCGCACAACTTTGCCGCCATCGTCGTGTGCCGCCTGTTCATCGGTCTCGGCGAGGCGGGATTCGGCGCCGCCGTGCCGCTCTACTATGGCCTGTGGTACCGCCGCGAGGAGATTGCCGTGCACATCTCGCTCTACTGTGGTGCGGGGTCGCTGGCTGGAGCGTGAGTGGTACTCTTCGGCTGTCGACTGACCATACAGATTCGGTGGCCTGATCGCGTACGGTGTGTCCTTTTATCCACTCGCCTGTGGCGACATGGCGCATTCTGTTCATGATCGAGGGTCTCCCGACGATCCTGCTCGCTGTTGTCATCTTTTTCTGTCTCCCGAGCACCCCCGAAAAGTCTAGATGTAAGCTCGAATAACACTTCCACGCTGACGCACGCCAGTCATAACTGACAAGGAACGGGCCGTCGTCAAGCGCAGACTGTACGACCGCGGCGTGTCGCACGCGCACACCTTTGACCGCTCCGCCTTTGGCCGCGTCTTCCGCACGCACACCACGTACCTCAACGGCCTCGTCTACCTCGGCCTGAATCTCAGTCTCGGCTCCGTGTCGGGCTTCCTTCCCACGATCGTAAAGTCGTTTGGGTACACCAACTCGCGCGCGCAGCTCTTCACCGTCCCGCCGTACGCGGTCGCGTTTGTCGGCACGATCCTGTGCTCGTACCTCTCTGACCGCGTGCGCTCGCGCGGGCCGTTCGTTGTCGTCCTCATGCTCCTCAGTGCTATCGGCTTTGCGATCCTGATCGGCGTCCCGCACCACAACGGCGCGCGCTACTTTGCGACCTTCCTCGTCGTCCTCGGCGCATTCTCCAACATTCCGCTCATGCTCTCGTGGGCGGCCAACACGGCCGGCAGCCACTCTGCCGCCGCAGTGCGTCTCGGGTTCATGAACTCTGTCGGGCAGTGCTTCTCCAGTGAGAATTAAGACTTACTCAGCTGACCGCAGTCCTCGCCTCGTTCATCTTCCCTGCGTCCGAGGCGCCCAAGTGGTACAAGGGCTTTGCGCTCAACCTGGCTTTCAACGCTGTGCGTACACCTCTCAAGCCGAGCTGACACCAGATCGCCGCCCTCACAGCGCTGTACATGACCATCTACTACCGCCGCGAGAACGCGAGGCGCGACGCGGCCGAGGCCGAGGTCGCCGACATTGTCCGCGAGGAGGAGCACGAGAAGGGCGGTGCACCCGGCGTGGTCGAGGTGCCGCCCAACCTCCACGACCTTGCCCCCGGCTTCCGTTACTTTACTTAGGCGGTGTGTGCTGCCGAGGGAGTCGTAAGGACTAGTTTTAATGTAAATGATTGCCTGTCTCCGCTTCCACGATCACTGTAAGCGAGTCGAGCTTGTGACGATGGCCATGATCATGCTGTTCGTACGAGTTTGAGCTCCAGTGCATATGCTAGCCACTGCCACAGTATGCAGCGGTGCTCGCTTGACTCGACCCAGGCCCGCCCAGCCAGGTAGTTGCCAGCCACAGACCCCGAACCTTGATTTCAGCGTCATGTCACGTGGTCTGGGTAATGTGGTGGCGTCTGTGGATCTGCTGCCTGTCGCCCGTCTCCGCCTCGACTTGGCAGGCTCAATCAATCTACTCGATCTACGCACTTTGTCGCCGCTTCATCATCATCTCTCTCGCTTTTGTCAACATTCAACCTCACATCCTTGCGCTTCACTCATTGCTTTACTGTAGCGCTCTCTATCACCCGACACCGACCCGCACACCGAGTCGACTCGGCTTCCGCCCTCTTTCCATCGACACTGGTCCCCTCCACACCACCGCGCACGGGACCTCGTAGCCCGACCACGGATGATAGCAGCCAGGATGGACCAGATGACATGGGACTAGTAAGCCGACTTTTAACGCTCTAATCGCGTGCTGACATTGCGTCCTTATCTCTCCGCCTTTCTCTCCGACGTTCTCTCCGCCATCTCACCTCCACCCCTCGCCACTCGCTATTCGCCGCCCACCTCTGCGCTCACCCCCTGCCTTCTCCCCACAGCATCCTCAAGTACGTCATTGTCGGCGACGCGGCCGTGGGCAAGTCGTGCCTGCTCGTGCGCCTGACGGACGACCGGTTCGCGGCGTCGGAGCCCACGCTGGGCGTCGAGTTTGGATCGCGCATCCTGTCGGTCGGGGAGCGCGGGAAGAGGGTCAAAGTGCAATGTGAGTGCGAGGATGGGGTAGTCGGGAGCCCCAGCGTCGGTGTGCCCGATAGCCCTGAGGCTCTTTCGGCCTTTCCAGGCTGTCAGCCACAGTCAGAGGCTCGTCGAGCACGCCGGCCGTGGGTGCGGGGAGGGCTCCGTGCAGAGCGTCTGGATCAAGCAGTACTGACACCCAGGCTGGGACACGGCAGGCACTGAGAGCTTCCGGAGCATCACGAGGAGTTACTTTCGGGGCGCGGCGGGCGCATTGTTGGTCTATGACGTGACACGGAGAGAGAGTGAGTAGACACTGGTTGGAACGGTGGGCTCAGCCACCGATCTGCGTCATAGACTTGCCTGCTCACACACAGCCTTTGAGCACGTAACATCCTGGCTCGACGACCTGCGCTCGCACGCGGACGAGAACGTGTCGATCATCCTTGTTGCGAACAAGACGGACCTGTGCACGGCCGAGCCGACGCCGTTACCGCAGATACAGTTTGGGCAGGCGATCCCCGTCGAGGCCGCAGGACAATCCGGGACCGCAGGGAGCAGGAACGAAGAGGCCGAGGCCGAGGACACCCCCAAGCCCGACGTCAACGCCAAGACCAACGGCGCCTCCAAGCTCCGCCCCCGCGCCGTGTCCACCCTCGAAGGGGCGCTGTTCGCCAAGCAGCACAACCTGCTATACGTCGAGACGTCGGCCAAGGAGGGCTGGGGCGTTGTGGACGCGTTTGAGTGGACTGCGCGCCAGATCCTGGAGCGTGTCGAGCGCGGCGAGTTTGAGCGGAAAAAGCCCCAGGGCGTCAACCTCAACGACCAGAACAAGAAGGGTGGTTGCTGCTGAGCGCAACGAGGGGAACAGTAAGAAGTCAAAATTGTCGCGAGATACACCACACGAGTAGACCATTTAATTGTACGGCCATGCATTCATCACAACAATGATTGGAAACGAGAAAGTAATGTAATGGTATGAGAGTGGTGATAAAGGTGTCTACGCAATGATAACCCGCTCTACCAGGTTTGGTGCGGCCCGATGCGCTGCTTCCTGCGCTGCTTCTTGCTCCCTCTTCAACACGGATGTCCGCGTTCCGGGGACCTTGATGGCGATGACGATGGCGACAGCCTTGAGGCACAGCGCGATGATGGCGGTCGTCCACGGGCTGAGGAACATGTCGCTCGCGAGACCGAGATGAGCGCCGACGATAAACGTGAGGACATAGATTAGTCTCTTGTCACGATTCGGCGCGCGCTTGATGGAAAAGAGGTCCGGGTCCGACAGCAGGCCGGCGATAGGCGAGGTGAGCATCGCCGTGGGCATCAAGTTGTCGATGTTTGTGCCCTGGAGAGATAAGATCGTGAGTCGACAGCAGAGATCGGCATGTCAGCATGCGTAACACCAATGAATCACGTCGGGATCATTGCTAGACTCACCATTGTCACCTGCGGCCCGCTCTGCACCGCGGCAGTCAGCATCAGTAGCCATTCGTACCGCCCGCCGGCCTCAAAGTCGGGGTGGAGGTTGGGCGAAGCCAGTGCGGTGAAGATCGCCAGCACGGTAATTTGGAATACGAGCGACGCGAGAACCCATGCTCGTCGGCGATGGCCTTGGCGTCAGCGATAACAGTCAACAGCAATTGTAGGGAAATGTGATTCTCGGATGAACATCGGCTGGATGTTACATCCACCCAATGAGCTCATCCACGCTTCCTGTGTCATGCCGACGAGTACCCTTCCCCGAAACAACTCAGCCACCGTCACGATCACGGGTCACGGACAAGTGCCGCCCGCGCCAACTCACCAAAGTACGCGCCGAGCTGTCCAAACACTAGCCCGCTGGCGACAAAGCCAAAGAAGCTCGTGAGCGTGAGGGTCAGCTTGCGCTGCCCGGCATGCATGGCCGCGAGCGCGAGGAAGACGCAGTTGCCAGTCTGGTTGGACGCAAACGTCTCGAAGCGGTTGTATGTCATCGAGTCGAGAATGGCCGTGCTGAAGGTCACCGTGAGCAGGAAGGGCGTCGTGTACGGCGCCTGCAGCGTCTCTGCTAACCACGAGTGCACCGACGGCGGGCGCGATTCCGAGAACCGTCGCCCAGAGGGGGGTGCAGGCTCAGGCGGATCGGAAGCCTTGGTGGATGGGGAGATAAGGGCAGACTCTGGGGAGCGGGGAGAGAGTGTCGAGCAGCTCGAGGTGGAGGCCGACGCTGGTCGTGTGGGCGGCGTCACACGGCGAGGCACCAGGTATGTGCGATCACTGACGCCGTCGTGGTCGTCGTCACCATTGCGTCCGTGCGGATTAACGTGGCCTATGCTGCCGTAGTTTGCCATGGCGGTGACTACAGCGAGCGCCGAGTGATGAATGAATGAGTTAGTTGCAAGAAGCAAGTGCGATCCAGAGGAGACTATCAGAAGTAGTGGTAGCACTTGGGCGGACGCATGCTCTTGGTATCCATTTATTTTGTTATTTTGATCTTTTCCTGGATTGTGGCCGTGGATCATTGACGATCTCTGATTAGGAGTGGCGATTAAAGATTTCTGATTAGGAAATTGAAATTGAGATTGATTAGAAGATTTAGAAGATTTAGCGTTTTACAGATTTTTGATAAGCGAGTGGACAACTGTTGATGATTGTCGCGCGATGTCGCAAATAAATGACGCGATTCCGCTTTTGATATCAGAAAAGTAAAGATATCTCCTCGATGCGGCATCCAACAACTGTCCATCCATCCTGCTCGCTATACTCACGATTCCCATCATCGTTTGTACGCTTGTCGTGCTCTTGGCAACATCGCGGTGCGAAGAGGTGCTGGCGGAATGTGGGTTGTGGCTGAGGCCCAGGCTGGCCGACGCTTGAGGCGAGGTGCGAGTTGGGTCTAGTCAAGGCTAGGTCGAGACCATCGCTTCCGCTTCCAGGTCATCACCTCCGGCTGCCTCATGTATCATGTGGGATGTGCCACGGGGGAGACTTCTCACCATTCATTGGACATGCAAAGCGCAAGAGATGGTATTGCTTCATGCTTCATCGGCAATCACCCAATCAATGCCAAGCATAACAGAGTTTAAACCCCGATATCACGCCCAATCATCCTCAGTGCCGTAGAAATCTCCGGGAACGCAACTGTCCCGAAGCAGAACGGGCTGTTCTGAGCAAGCTGGACCACCTGGACGGCTCTCGCAAACACCTCGCCTCGTGCTGGTTAGATATTATCAAGTTGCATGAGTGTGTGCACGGCACTGGCTCTGATTAATCAACAGCTGTCTAGCTACATGTGAGAGAATACAAGGGGAATACTATAATGCAGTCTAGAAGCTGCTAAAGGACTGGAATCCGAGGTCGTAGACGTCGTTTTCAAAGTTTTGGAGGTGCTCGTCCGAGTCCCAGCCGATGACCTCGTACGGCTGCTGCCAGTCGGGGATGACGGTGCCGGTGTGGATCTGAGGGCGCGGGGGCTCGGGCTTGTTCTGCGCCTTGGCAGCCGCAGCGTCGGCCTCCCACTGCTCCATCATGGCCGCCTCCGACTCCTGCTGCGCCTTGAGCTGGTGCTCCTCCGACTTGCGACGCTGCTCGTCGCGCGGGTCGACATAGTCAAAGTCGATGCAAAGCGCGCTGGTGATGCCACGTGGTACTTGACCTTGACACCGCGCTCGCGGGCAGCACGGCGCATGATCATCTCCTTGGCGGGCGCACGCGCGACACCAAACTCATCCGCGTCAGCGAGCATGTCGCAGTCAACATCGCCAAGACCACGCTCAAGAGCGTCGTTTGGCGGAAGAATCGGCTCGCCAAGGCGGGCCGTCGACGGCGACGCGGGGAACGAGTTGAACATGGGAAGCTGCTTGTGGCGGCCCCAGCAGAAGTTCTATACGTCAGCTACATTCTTGTACATCAAAACTCACCCTGTTGACTCCACTGGGGATCTGCTTGAGAAGGTTGTAGTGCACAAAGCTAGGGGTCAGCACAGTCTTTCAGCTGGATACTCACAGTGGCTCTCCCCACGCGTCGTTCTGGAGCATGGTGTGCGAGCAGAATCCAGTCTGGGTGTCACTCGGCAGCGCACCACCCGAGACCCAGCGACCAGGCACACCCCAGCGCTTGCGCAGCATGAGCATGGCCCAGCGGAAAATGTCCTTGTCGCCGTCAGAGTACTTGAAGTAGCCGGGCCAGCCCTCCGAGTCGTCGTGGTGCTCGAGCATGAAGCGCACAAGCCAGAGGACATCGAGATGGCGCGCCTTGTCGAGGAACATCTGGCCAGTCTCCATCTCCCACTCGCCACGGCACTTGACGCCCATGATGGCCCAGATGGGGTTACCGGCGGTCGTCTTCCAGTAGTCGGGGGTGGCAAAGATGCCGAGACGCTTGTAGGACGGTGCTTCGAACATGTACTCGGGATCCCGTGTAGGAATGCTGTCGCTGTCGAGGTAGAGCACCTCGGCAAAGGGGTTCTCAATCATGGCAATGGCCTTGAGGTGGTAGCTCTTCTTGGTGCCAGCGTCCTTCTTCTGGTCCTTGGCAGCGACGAGCTCCGCATTGAGGTCCTTGAGCGTGGCGTAGACCTCATCGTCGGCAGGCGGGAGCTCCTCGGGGAAGCAGTAGATCTGAACGGGGAGCTTGGAGCCGCGGAGACGCATAAACTTGATGCTCCAGATGGCGCGCTGGAGCGTGTCGACGTTGCCGGCCTGCATGACGATACCCCTGCCGTGACCAGTGTTCACCAGGGCGGGGGTGTCGATCAGGCTCTCCATGTACGTGATCAACCGCTCACGCTCGGTGTGCAGGCTGCTGCGGTTGAAGCTCGCCCAGACGACGGTGCCGACCTGAATCATGTGCGTGTTGTACGAGTGTTCGATGGATCCGCACTCCTCGAGGTTGTACTGCTGTCAGCTTGAGCACCAAATCGACAAACGTACCTGCATGAACCCTCCGAGCTCGACTTCGCCGGGAATCTCGCCGCGGCCACCGGGAGCATTACGCCATACCGCCAAACGCTCCTTGAGTGTGGCTTCGACAGGAAGAGGATCCGAGGCGATATCAATGTCTCGAGTCGACTTGCCGCCGTAGAATGGAGAATAGTCCTTTGGCTTTGGGATGGTGGGGTCCATCTGCCGCAGGCTGGACAGAGAGTCGTCGTACGGCAGGCCGACTCGGCCAAACTCGATCTTCTCAAGTACAGTGTCATTATTGTCGTCTGTCTTTGGCTCTGGGTCTTCATCGTCGTAGTCGTTGAAGATCTCGTGGGGCGCCTCGATAGGGACGTCCGTCTGTGTGTCCGAAGCACTCTCGCTTGGTAGAGGGACTTGCACATCACGAATCAATGGCTGCGCAGTCAGCAACAATTTCGCTCAGTGACAATTCCGCGGTGGCGACTCACGTCTCGGGTGTGGTTGTACAGCAGGAACGCGGACGCCATGATGACTCCGAGCCACAATAGTCGGCGCTGGGTCGTCCTCATTCCCAGCCGTCCGCCCATACGAGCTGCTAGACTCGGCCTGTTCTCTGGTCGTCTGCCCGTTTCGATCCATGTCGGCGAGCCCGACGACTGGCTCGAGTCCGAGGACCCCGAGCTATGCGACGAGTTGTATGGGGATGAAAAGTAGGCCGAGTTGGCCTTTTCGTCAATGTCGTGTGGCGACATGATGAGTGGAAACGAGTGGAGCTTTTGGGATTCAGTAGAAGGATGTTGTGATAAGAGAATAAATGAAGATAACATCTAGCCTGCGTCTATCAACAACCACTCGCTCATCATTCTCAGAGCTCAGAGCGCATGCTCGCTAGCTTCAAGCTCATACGCTGACGTTTGGTCGCACTGTCGCTGTTACAGAGCGCCCTTTGTTTTTTTTTTCTGCCCCATTTTCCCACCCAGCATCGAATGGAAGCGCAGGTTGGCGTCATACCGATAATCCTGACGCCTGCGCCATGCTGCCGCCACAGACCTTACAGGGTGAAACTTTTTGCAAAGATAGCGCCTTTGGGTAAAGAATGACGAGAGAGATCTGAGCTACGGCACAGTGTACGCCCTGCTGTAGTCATTAAGCCTGCGGCCGGGCGGCCCACGGCGTGGGAACCCCGACGGATGTTGGGTAATACAGTGTGCATATGGGCGACGCGGATTTCGCAGGCCGCAGACGCGCAGACAGGCGACACCGTCAAAAGGGCGTCGTCGTAGGGGTTACATGCAGGATGGGGTCGCAGCTGAGCCGAGGCATGCTGGGAGGCACCCTCTCTCTCGTATGCAAATCTCAGGAACCTCGCAAGCCGAGCACATGGCGGCATCCACACGCAGCGCAGCGCGGCGGCATCTGCGTAGTCAAGCTGCAGAAACAGGCAGTAAGAAGACGTGAAGGCAGCTCTATCTGCTCTATCTGGCGAAAAGACTACAAGCAGGAGACACGTGCTTGGGCGTAGCCGCACAAGGACTGCGGAATGAGCCATGGTGCTGCGGAGTATCCAGGGTCGGGTCCAAACTGTAAGATGTTTGTTCGGATCAAAAAAGATGGGAGGAAACGTAGGCGTAATACGAGAGGTATCACTTGCCGATGGAGGGCGAGATGGGCCGGATGGAGCCCTGCGGAAGATTCTGGACAAGCCGGACGCAGGGGAAGCACTGGGGGTGGGGCCAGGTACAGCTGGTTTAATATGCGCCGCCCCCGTTGGAAAAGGGTGTGCCCAATAATAGAAAACAGAATGCTTGGGTATTAGATGAGTTCTGTTCCGTTCCAAATGCATCTCTATCGTGCTTCTTATAGAATATATAGAGTGTACACTTGCCATCATGCTGTACGCTTCTGTGCTCTGCGCAGGCCTTGAAGCTAATCAACGTGCTGGGCCGTAGAGACACAAGATGCATGTATCTGAGACGTATCGTGTGAGTTGCAGATACATTCATTGTTGTTTGCCATACAATCACCTTTCGAGGCTGATCCAGGCCTCGAGGGCGCAAACAGAACGACCCGAGTCTGTGGATCGTGGCGTTCTTCCCCTGCGCCCTGCATCCAGATTGCTCCTCTGGACCTTCGGAATGTTCCGCGCATCGTTCCGCGCATCGTTATCAACCTTCCGACGATCCCGAATCGGGCAGGGTGTGGCGAATCCGCTCAATGACAGATCGGAGGGATAGCTCAGCTGGGAGAGCGAGCGACTGAAGTTCAGTTCTAATCGAAAGATTTATCGCTAGGTCGGGTGTTCGATCCACCCTCACTCCATCAGAGAGCAGCGCGCTCGGCGTTGCACTTGCTTTTTTGAGTTCTTCGATAAGAGTTGTGCTCTTCGAGATGAGAATTGACGATCGCGGCGATCACTGATCGCTGTTCTTTGATCAGCTGGACAGATGAACGAAAGATCGACAGGAGGAGTAGACTTTAGCCACTTTTGTCCATCAGTGCCCTTTGGAGACGGTCACACCTTTCAACACTGCTGGGTCTCATGTGGCCTTTCAAAGGGCGCCATGTCTCACAGAATAGGTCTTTGCCTCACTCCGATCTCCTCCATGTGCTTCTGGACATAGAAAGTTCCTGATAGCAGCCCAATCGCCCCAATCGCCCAACTTGCCACAGTTGTCAGCGCACACAATTGTCGACAATCAGTGAGTCCAGTGTCCGTTAGTCACGGGGCCGGGACCAAATACGACCGACTATGTCAAGTAACCGGTGACATCACTCGCCTGCCAGTTCCCATGTCGCTTTCACTCCATCCACCATGGGCATTCCACTTCTCGTGCTAGCATTCGTGAGCAAGTAAGAGAGCACACTGGCTGACTGCAAGCCGCCCTTGCTGGTGCTGTACCCGGCGTCGTACGTGCTATGGCTTGTGCGCACATTCTCCGCGCGCAAGGTGAAGAGCCCGTGGCTCTTGTCCGACGGCAAGCTAGTGGATCCGCGTATCCCGCATCACGAGCACAATGACGCGTCATACGCCGCTGCCGCTGCTGCGACTCCCCTGGTCGAGCGTATCGGAGAGGACAGTCTTCAGTACTGCGAGGATGTGCTGGTATGGGATCTCCCGCGAGTGGCAATTTTCTCGTCCGACCCCGGCCGGCCGACGTACAATCCATTCACCAACGAGGGCGACGCTGCTACCGCCGCAAAGGGGCAGCTGCTGCTGTACGGTCTCGACGACCGCAAAGTGCGTTCCCTCGAGATTGATCGGTTCCCTGTGAACCGCGCGTTCCATCCGCTTGGCATCGGGCTCCGCGAGGAGGGAAACGAGGCGATTCTCGCCATTGCGAATATGGGGCCGACGTTTGCAGCAGTCGAGACAGTCCGGCTGGGCTTTGACCCGTCATCGGGCCGCATCACGGCGACGTTTATCCACAGCCTCGAGTCGCCATGGCTCTCGACGCCGAATGCTGTTGTCCCCCTCTCGGAAGAGAGCGTCCTCGTCACCAACTCGTTCATGTTCAGCGCACGCAACCACTCGATCCTCAACCACATTGAAACCATGTGCGCGGTCCCCCTCGGCTCGGTCCTGCATCTCTCAAAGGGCGAGTACATTACGCGCGAGGAGAAGGCCCACTCTGAGCGAGTGTCATCGTGCATCGCGCTCGCCAACGGCCTGGCGCTCAGCCCGGACGGAGCACTGCTGATCGTTGCCGGGTGCACTTCTGCAAATGTTCACATTTACGATATCAACCCGCCCGCGTCGTCGACAACTTTTGACGTCGACCACGTTCATTTCCGCGAGACCATCCCCGTGGGCTTCAACATTGACAACCTGCGCTTCCAGGAGGCCACTGGAAGCGAGTATGTGTTCCTCGGCGCCGGCCACCCCGTGCCGCTCGCCTTTCTCGCGACAGCTCTGTCGAAAGGCAAAAAGCTCGGCCCTTCGCTCGCTGTCAAGATCACTGTTGCCGCAAAGCACGCACACAAGAGCTCTATGCTCAACAGTGCCATGTCATGGGTCAACAAGATGTTCACCCGCGTCGACCCGCGCGTCCAGACGATCTTCCAGGACGACGGTGAACTCGTGTCTACCTCCGCGACCGCCGTTGGGTTTACGGGCAAGGACGGCCGCAAGGAGATGATTGTCACTGGTCTATGGGACAAGCGCGGCGCGGTACACTGCGTCGATGTTGACATCTAAGCATGCGGATTGTGGTCAACAGAGAGAAACGGTATGCCTAATAAATGCAACGTGTAAGAATCTAACTGCGTCCTGCACCATCACATTGGACAACGAATTCATACTTCTGAGTCGCTCCTACTACTTTTCTGATTCAGGATACCCACTCCCTCAGAGCCAGTTACCACTAGTAGCCGTCGTACGACCAGTGCCACGCCTCGGAGGGGAGGTTCTTAAAGTGGTACTTTGCGGCGTTCCTCGAGAGCCACTTGTACCCAGCGGTCGACCTGGTCATGCTGGAAAAGTCGACGGCGAGGCCGCGCTCGTGGCGCGAGGTGCCGGGGATGGCGGTAGGCGGGTTGCACTTGGACGCCGGGACCTTCCAGACGTCTCCGCCGGGGCAGTGCTTCTTGCGGAGCGCAATCTGCTGCGCCTGGTCGCGCCAGCCCCAGCCGGTGAGCTTGACGCCGTCCTTGGACGCGGCGGAGATCATGGCGCCAAACTTGGCGGCGATGCACTTGTGCACGCGGAAGCCGGCCACGACGGTGGTGGCCGAAATGGGGACCGAGGCGTGCACGCTGTCGCAGTTGCCAACAGGGGGAGGCGTACCTCCGCCACCACCGCCGCCGCCGCTGCCGCCGTAGAGCTTGGTCCATGTGAGGTCCCCGACGACGCCGTCGGCGACGAGGCCCTTTGACTTTTGGAAGGCGACGGCGGCGTTGTGCGAGGTGGTGCCAAAGTCGCCGTCGACGACGAGCTTGCTGCCAAACGCGTTGAGCGCGGCCTGGGCCCCCTTGGCGGCATTGCCCTTGGAGCCCTTCTTGACGTCGGAGACGAGCGCGCCGAGGGTGATGGGCCCCGCAGACCCGTCCGCGACGAGCTTCTTGCTCTTCTGGAAGGCGATGATGGCAGCCTTGGTCTTGGCGCCAAAGTCGCCGTCCACAGTGAGCTTCTGGCCGCGGTTGACAAGCTCCCACTGAAGCGACTTGATCGTGTTGACGTTGGACTTGGCGGTCACCGACGCGCCGTTGAGGTTGCCGCGGGCGAAGAGCTCGTGAGTCTCAGAATCCGCTTCAGCTTCAGCGTCGGCGTCACGAGCCTCGAGCTCGAACTCGGCGTGAGCGTCGGCGCCCGCCTCGGCATCGCGGGCAACAAGCTCAGAGTCAAACTCCACCTGTTCGTTAGCCACTTTTAGTACACGGTGTGGCACTCACGCCGCGGGCCTCAAAGTCGACAGCCTCAATGTCGCGAGCCTCCAAGGCAGCGGCGTGGGCTGAAAGAGAGCCGACTTCGGGGTCGGGAGAGGGGGCGGCAATGATCCCAGCAACAAGAAGGGGAAGCACGTAGATGAGAGAGCAGCGCATGGTTGTCTGAAGGGATAGGTGTGAGTCGCAGAAGGCGAAGGAGTTGGAGGGCGTGGGGAGATGCCAATGAGGTCGCGGCAGGTCTCTTTTACAGCATAAATGGGCTCTCGAGCAGGCCAGTTCGCTCCTCTGGGTCGAGTATCGAGGCAACGGCTTGATCACTGCGAGTCACAAGGGGATGCTCGACAGGAGACCGGGCCGCACCTGCTGCCCCAGGCGTCAAGAGTAATGCTGCCTCATCATGCCTCACCTCCTGTCAAACGTGGTCATCGACGCTAACGCTGCGCTGCCCTTGCAATGCAATCTGGCACTCGGCGGGTGCGGCCAGACCTTCGAATTCAGTATTCTGTGCACTAGTGACTTCTGCCACTTGTTCCGCCAGCGGAACTCGGAACGTGCATCATCGCGCGCAATTGAGTTGTCACTTGTTGGCACGCGTGTTGGCACTCGCTTTGTCACCCACATGATGGCACTCGCTTTGTAATCCACCGTCATCCGGTGGAGTACGTTTGCGATGCGATCGCGTACCGGACGATGCATAATCCGTCGGAATTGACATTGCAGAGCACGTCGCGTTCGACAACGCGTCCGCATCGCCGTCCGCACTCTGGGGGGAGGAATCGGATAATATAAGGTTCCAGGCAGTGTTATCTGGAAATGTTCCGAAGGACGGTGGAGTGGAGTGGGCCTGGACAATTGAGTAACAGCTGCGGATGTCGTCGAGATGATTCCAGCGTTCACGGCGACACCTCCAGT
Source organism: Apiotrichum gracile (assembly GCA_001600335.1). Lineage (NCBI taxonomy): Eukaryota > Fungi > Basidiomycota > Tremellomycetes > Trichosporonales > Trichosporonaceae > Apiotrichum > Apiotrichum gracile. Next base: position 3,599,114 of record BCJO01000005.1, read on the forward strand.
CGAGAACAGTGCGGATGAGATCAAGACATATCCATCGCTTGTCACATCCTCGCCGGAAAGCGGAACGCTACCAATGCGTTGTGAGGGAGATTACGAGCTAGCGGAACGGAAACCGAAGCGCGGGATCCAGCTGTGCGCTGTTCGCTTCGTCAACTGTGAGGTCACCATTCGTCCCGTCTCGTTGTTCTCAAGGTGGGGCAATGGTAGTCACTAGCCGATCGGCTGAATTGGCGACATGCATGTCGTCTGACGTCGCGCAATGTAATCTGGCACTGACCATTGGGCCTCGAACGAACGTGGTAGGCACTGGAGGTCCATGGTGTCGGATATCGCTTAGAAGACTCCCATGAAGACTTCCATGCGACCACCCACCGAGATTACTATCACAGACCGAGGACTCCGACAAGGAGTGCGCCGACTACGCCGACTGCGCCGAGCTGCAAGCCAGCTACGAGTGCCATGCGTCCTTCGTGCCTCCGCCACGCGACCTCTGATCGATCAATCGTGGCATGTTATCAGGACCTCGCCTGGATACAGTAGCCTGCGGATTGCTTATGACGATCATGCAATCTCCGATGTTATCGTCATTGTTATTGTCTTGCCCGCGTGATCTTGTGGAGACTTGAGTGCGTCGCTGCAAACGGAGCAAGTATTTCTGTCGCTCGTAAAGTCGTCTTGATGCCTTCTCGATCTCGTCCTACTCACACTATCTAACATCCCCCACTCTCTGACACGCCACACTCAAAATGTTCCAAACAAAGATGATGACCCAGCACGTGGACCCGGCGCCGATGCACATGGAGCAGGCGTCGATGAACATCGAGCCAGACTGGTTCCGGCGCTACCGCGAGGAGCAGGCGCAGCAGCAGACGGCGCTGCGCAACGACATGTACAACTTTCGTACCGGGATCCACAACCTGCACCGCGAGAGCGCGATGAAGACAAAGTATGCGTGAGTAGACCGGAGAGTGCCGACCTCTGACCCCAGGCTCATGCTCATCCACGTCCGTATCCTCAACGGGCGCATCTCCAAGCCCGACACGGCCATCGTTGCCCCGCTGCGGATGCCCCCGCTCGCCCCGCTCGAGGCCCACGAGCTCGACGACATTCCGCCGCTGCCTCAGTTCCTTCCCCCGGCTGAAAAGTGTCCCAAGACCATTACGGAAATGAAGAAGCTCTCTGGTACGACATGGTGCGACGACGCATCTGGCTGACCGCAGACACCGACCTCATCGAGCTGCTCAACGCTTACGATCTCGCCATTGACGGCACCTTCAAGGAGAAACTCGAGCGTCTTGCCCACTTCCTCGGCTGCCTCGATGCTTAGTGTGTCTTGCGGTGTGTTTCTGTAGCTTGTCCGCTTGTAGTAGTCGAGGTGGTAAAAGTGCAACATGTGAACCGTCTGGTCTCGAGTTATAAGCTGCCAACCTACCGGGCGCTCTTCCATTCATGCTCATCTCACCATGACTACAGACAGCATCGAGGAGCCGGCATGGTTCACGACGTTCCGCGCCCAGGAGACTGCCCGCCACCTCGCGATCCTCGACTCTCTGCGGCTCCAGAACGTCCAGGCAAACTACAAGTAAGTGCGTTGTTGCTTCCGCGTCTGACTCTAGCTTCGCCCTCACTCAAGCGCGCGTCGCAAATGCTCAGGTCCAGTCTCTCGACAGCAGCATTTGTAAGCCGCCGCGCATGCCGCAGATGGCGCCCCTCGAGGCCGGCGACCTTGGTGCCCGCAACGGTTCCGCGTTGCCGGAGCTTCTCCCGCCCGCAGACGGCTTTCCTGGTACTCTTGGCGAGCTGCAGCAGCTCACTGGTGAGTGCTTCTTGCGTCGTCGCTGACAGCAGATCCTGTCCTGTCGGAGTCGTTGGCCGAATACGGCCTGCCAGTCGGCGGAAGCGAGGTGGACAAGCGCGAGCGCCTCTGTGAATTCATTGGCTTGCCGCCATCCTGCGACAAGGCCGTCGAGTCCGCATTCGGTCACCTGGCGATCCGCTGAGACGAGGTATAGTTTCTGTGACGTCCTTCTTCCAAGCTGCTTCAGTTTAGTGACCACGGTATAGCTCGGTATGCATATTAGGTTACTGTATGCGATTCAGTCCGGTTCTTGGGACCAAGAGTAGTTTATCTTAGTAGTATACAAACACAGTTACAACATTGAGGGGTGTCTGCCGCGCTGGCAGACGTTTGCCGAGTTTGTGATATCCATGGAGCGCACGATTGGCGCATAGCGTGAATGGCATGGTATCGGAAAGCCGCGAGCAGAAGCTGCGCGCAGGAAGCTGCAGTCGACCATCATCACCGTCTCTGCGATCATGAAGTGATTTTGCGCCAGACCTTGCCGTACCACGTCGAGGGTTCTGGCTCCTCGGTAATATCCCACGGGTTGATGATATTGGACGTCAAGTCTGCCTCGGCTGGGTCGACCATCTGCTGTGAGCTTGGGTCGAATGTTCTACTCACCTTTGACCGCTTGAACACCTTGTAGCCGACGTACGGCACCAGGTAGAGCACAAAACTAATGTACGAGGCCACGAACTGGGCGCCGTTCCAGTTGCCCTTGAGAAAGACCGGGAAGCCCTTGAAGAGACAGACGACGCAGCTGAAGATGACGGCAAACCAGGCCGAGTACGGCTGGAAGCGGCCGTACCAAACGAGTGTGCGCCGGCTAATGTCTTGGACCTGCATGGCCTTGTAGAAGCGAAGGTACACCACGGCGAGCAGCGCTGAAGCGTGAGCACCAATGAGATGACGCCGATACTCACCCCAGTTGAGAATGTTGTTTAGCGAGATGAGACTCTGCAGCCAGTCAAATGCCTGCGGCGCACCGCCCGAGCCGACGGACAAGAACGCAAGGAGGCCCAAGGGCGCAGAGCACAGCACGGCATACACGGGCACACCATGTTTGGTCGTCTTGGCGAGAATCTTGGGCGCCTGGCCGTTCAAGGCGAGACCGCGGAGAGTTCGGGCGGCAATGTACAGGTAGGTGTTGCCCGCCGACCACGCTGAAGTAATGATGGCGGCGTTGATAATCGACGGAAGCACCTTGATGCCAGCCGCCTTGATGGCAATGACCCACGGGGACGAGTTGGAGTTGCCCGCGCCGTTGACGAGGTCGGGGTGGTTGTACGGGACGCTGCTTGTCAGTACTGCGGTACTTGTGTACTCACATCATGCCGATCATAAGCGAGCCGCCGACGTCTGCCTGTCAGCTATGTTTTCTACTTGCGCTTACAGAAGAAGAGTTGGCGGTACAAGAACAGGCGCACGTTCTTGGGGATCTGACGCGACGGGTTCTTGGCTTCGGCGCCGGCGAGGACGATCACTTCGGTACCGCCGTAAGCAAACGCGGCGTTGGTGAGTGAGCTGTGGTCAGCCGAGAAAGCACACATGCACGTACTAGAAGAAACCGAGGAAACGACCAAGCGAGCCCGGGATGCCATTGAACTGGTTGAATGCACCCGGGTTTCGCCAGTACTCGAAACCACGGCGATGGTGGTCGGGGGCGCCGCCTAGAGTGATCACCAGGCCGCAGATCATGAGACTGATGTCAGCTTGGTAGCTTCTCAGCTGCTTACCCAACGAGGGTGACGACCTTGATGGACGCGGATGCCACTTCGGCTTCGCCGTAGAGGCGCACCGGCATCATGTTGAAGAGGTAGATGATCACCAGCGCGATCGCGATCCATACGGCTGCGTTGACGCTGGTGATCCAGTACTCGACCAGAATGCCGATCGCGGTGCACTCGACGGCCACGGATATGGCCATGTTGAGCCAGTCTATCGTCAGCGTGAGCAGCAGCGCCGCTACGCACATGTCCAGCCAATGGTAAAGCCCACCGCGGGGTCGACGAACCGCGCACCATAGCCAGGAAAGCTGGCATCCACGGGATACTAATGGCCGTCAGCGCTGGACGCGGGGCAGATCGGAATCGCGCCCAAAGAGATCGGATTACCTTTGTGACAATCTCGCCGATGGATTGAATCTATTGTCAGCCTGTCCTTGACGCGTGCTACTCACGACACACCACACGAGCGTTCCTGTGATGGCAAACGAGAGGAAAATGCCCAGTGGCCCGGCAGCGGCGAGCGACTGGCCAATGCCGACGAACAGACCTGATCGTTAGCGACCGACGCGTCGACCAGACTCACCGACACCTATACCGCCTCCAAAGCCGATAAATGAGATATGCCGTGATGTCAGCTCGCGCTTGAGACCACTTTCTTCTGCGACGCTGTCAGTGAATGCTGGCACGATGGTCCGTACGTGGATGGTTGAAGCCGTTCTGGCCCTCGACCGTGATAGCCCCCGACTCGTTGTGTTTATCAAGAGCTGCGCCATGTGATGGGTTTATGAATTCCGACGTGTCTCCAAGACTGAGATCGCCAAAGTCATCCTTGACGTCGTCCTTCTCGTGGTGACTGTTGCTCATCGTCGTCGGCGCCGTTGAGGTCGATGTAATGATTATAATTAACGGCAATGAGAATTGTACAATCAATGTGCCGATGTGACCGCAGTTGGATGGATAGGTGCTCCGCCAAGTGGCCAACCAAGTGGGCACGGTGTGGAGAGCGAGTAGCACTAATCCGCTCGTAACAGCAGTTTGTTTGTTGCTGTCATATGACAGTGAGACAAAGTCTACGTATAGCTTGGGTCTAGTACGTATCAGCGCTCTGCGTACCTGGAGTGAAGCTGTTCCGCGCCAATGCGTATAAGCCTCAGCCCAAGTCCAAGCCCAAGCCCAGATATCACATGTGACCGTTCTCGCCAGGTTGTGCCTTGTTTTCCCACCATCCAGACCACCAGTGGCACTGCAGCTCGACGCCAAGCCCTAGAGCTTCAGACTGTCTCAGATTGTCTCACTGTCTCAGCCGCCCGCCATGCTCTCCCGTCCGCGTCTCACCTCCTCCACAACAATGCCATAATACATGCAGCCCTTACATTTCCATCTCTCCATCGCTGTCTATCAAACACCACTATTCGCTCAAAGACGTTGCCAAAAGGACGTTTGTTCTGATCGCACCCCAGTGCTCCTCGTGGGACGTTTAAGCTTGACAACCAAACAGCCCGATGGTGCCTGGTCAAATTTGACGTCATACTCCAATGCCCAGTTGCCATCAAGCGGGCGTTGCAGTCAAGTGGTGCAGAGGTATGAAGCGAGGACATGAGCCCATTGCTCCCAGACTTGTCCAGTTGCCCATGGCCACGTACGTGCGGCGACAAGACTAGCGAGGAGGACGGGAGTCGGAGCCAGCCATCGAATGAGGGTACGAATCATCTCCGGCATGCCGCGTACCTCAGGGCTGCGACGATCCTGCCTCGATCATAAGGCCGGGGGTACGATACGGAGCGCCGCGGGCCACAACGCGGGTGGTCCCCGCTGTGAGCGCTACCATTTGTGCTGACAGCACAAACAGCACTCATGTAATGTCTGCTTTGATTGTACTGATGGGTGAAGCCTGCTATCCACTCCTTCCTCCACTCCTTCCTTCGCTCAGGTCTCCGCCATCCTGCCGTCTAGAACGGGGGAGAGCGGGCGGTATAACTTTAGCCTGCCACGACATCGCATAGCCGCGAGCTCTCAGTGCGGGTCGAAGTCCACATCCAGGCCGTCGCTGAAGATGATGGGCTGCAACGACCACCTCGCGGGAAACGGAGACAGACCCGGCCGCCGTCATTGGACAACAAGATGACCGCAGGGCGCCTCTCACACCCTAAGGCTCGGTGTAGCGAGTAGGACTGGACGGGGATGGATTGAAGCGCCCTTCGGCACCAGGATCATTCAGCCACGGCTGTTGTCCCTATGACGTGGTACGATGCGATGCGTATCACTTTGACGCGACCGCAGACGAGAGGACAAAGATGAAGCACGCCCACACGTCCACAGTTATCGGTGAGATGGGGCGTCAGCAAGTGGAATGATGAAAGTGGACGCGTCAGCAGGTAGACCAAAGGACCCGAGCTGTCGCGCCCCTCAGAATCGCGGTACCGTTCGGTGTGTTAGTATCAGTGGAGTAGCATCGAAGACCCGGAGGCAACCGAGGTGAGTAGCGACAGAATGCGACCGACCCGTGTAAACGTGTTCACCTCGTAACTGTGTAAAGTGCGAGAGGGCTCCACAGCGATCACAGCCCCACTATTTTCCTAAGCATTCCCAAACGCATCTCCGAAGTGTGAAAGCTCCGAGCCGCATGGAAAGGGACATGTCTGCGATCACGATCGCGAGGGTGAACGAGCGTACGCGAGCGTGTTCGATTGAGGTTTAGGCGTGCGAGCGATGTCCACTCGTAACTGGCTCGCGGCTCGATGGAATCGATGGAACGATGCCTCTGGCTTGATGGTTTGAGTTTGAAAAAAAAATGACCCCCCTCGTGCCACTAATCTTATCCAATTGGGTATTGGGGGTCATTCCAGGGAATTATTGCTCTGGGGTGCTGGGGTGGAGGGGGGTCAAAATTTGATTCCGTTATGAGGCCATTGCCAGGCAGGCAGGTGTGCAGGGAGAGTGAGTGGACCCTGAATAGCATTTTCTGTACGTGGCCGCGTTGGCTGGCTCTCTGGCTTGAGCTGTTCAACTTTTGTCTGGTGCTGTGGGTTGCGGGTTACACGTTTATAACACAGACTGGCTCTGTTCCATCTCTCTCTCTCTCTCTCTCTCTCTCTCTCCCATCTCCTTTTTCTTTTCTTTAAACAAAATCAAAATGGCCGCCACCTACAAAGTCGCTGACATCTCTCTTGCCGCCTACGGCCGCAAGGAGATTGAGCTCGCCGAGCGTGAGATGCCCGGGTACGTTGGAAATCACACGCGGAAGTCGACACGTCGCGACTCGCCCCAGAGCCGCGGGCGTCGGCGACGTGCGGAGAGATTGTGTGTCCCCATACTAACGGCTCAGACTCATGTACCTCCGTGAGAAGTACGGCCCCACCAAGCCCCTCTCGGGTGCCCGCATCGCCGGATGCCTCCACATGACCATCCAGACCGCCGTCCTGTGAGTATACCGTTAAGCCACGTAGAAATATCCTAACAGTCTAGCATCGAGACCCTCACCGCTCTCGGTGCCGAGGTCACCTGGTCGTCGTGCAACATCTTCTCGACCCAGGACCAGGCCGCCGCCGCCATTGCTGCTACCGGTGTCCCCGTCTACGCCTGGAAGGGCGAGACCGAGGAGGAGTACCTCTGGTGCATTGAGCAGACCCTCGCTGCCTTCCCCGAGGGCAAGCCCCTCAACATGATCCTCGACGACGGAGGTGACCTCACCACCCTTGTCCACGACAAGTACCCCCAGTACCTCGCCGGCATCAACGGTGTCTCTGAGGAGACCACCACCGGTGTCCACCACCTCTACAAGATGTTCAAGGACGGCAAGCTCAAGATCCCCGCCATCAACGTCAACGACTCGGTCACCAAGTCCAAGTTTGACAACTACTACGGCTGCCGCGAGTCGCTCGTCGACGGCATCAAGCGTGCTACCGACGTCATGATCGCCGGCAAGGTCGCCGTTGTCGCCGGTTTCGGTGACGTCGGCAAGGGCTGTGCCGAGTCGCTCCGCACCTACGGTGCCCGCGTCCTCGTTACCGAGATTGACCCCATCAACGCCCTCCAGGCTTCCATGTGCGGCTACGAGGTCACCACCATGGAGGACGCCGCTTCGCGCGCCAACATCTTTGTCACCACCACCGGTAACCGTGACATTATCACTGGCAAGCACTTTGAGGCCATGCCCGAGGACGCCATTGTCTGCAACATTGGTCACTTTGACATTGAGATTGACGTTACCTGGCTCAAGGCCAACGCCAAGCAGCACGTCAACATCAAGCCCCAGATTGACCGCTACACCATGGCTTCGGGCCGTCACATCATCCTCCTCGCCGAGGGCCGTCTCGTCAACCTTGGCTGCGCCACTGGCCACCCCTCGTTTGTCATGTCGTGCTCGTTTGCCAACCAGGTCCTTGCCCAGATTGCCCTCTGGACCGACATCAAGTCGTACCCCCTCGGTGTCCACATGCTCCCCAAGGAGCTCGACGAGGAGGTCGCTCGCGCCCACCTTGCCCAGCTCGGCGTCAAGCTCACCACCCTCACCCAGGTCCAGTCCGACTACCTTGGTCTCCCCGTCAACGGCCCCTACAAGCCCGACCACTACCGTTACTAAGCGGATCGTGCGGTTAATACGATTCGAACGCCTCCCCATTGTGATTCAATAAGACGACGATTCATGTAGATTCAACATGTACATTCCAGCATAAAATATCCGGCCTCAACGGCCCCCCAAGTATGATCCCCCATCATGAATTATTGTGTCATTGTTACTATAGTTGCAGTCTCTGGTGTGTTGCAGAGGTCTTGGAGGATTGTGCAGATGCACTGGACTTGTACTTGCATGCTTCAGCGTTGTGCAAAACGATCGAGCACGTGAAAGCCATGCAGTGCAGCCCATGCAGTGTGCCAAACGCGCCCTGTTTCACTGCAATGTGTCGATGCCGTGATGACGCCGAGACGGGCTGTCAATTCAACGATGTTGGAATTGACTAGCCTTGGTCGAATGTTATAACACGACAACAACCGACTATAATCTTACCCATATCTTGTCTCGTATCGTTGATACCTCTAGAGCGCGCATCCTGTCCCTCCCCCCGCCACCCATCTCCTTGCTGCTATCATGGTGGCCGTCCAAGATGGCGGCCACGGCTCACTCGCCGTCCACGAGGACACGGACCTTGCGCTGCTCGTACGTCGCGTCGTGTGATCCCGCTGACAGCCAGGACCAGCATTTGCTCAAGACCAACACACTAACAAAGCGGATGACGAGTGAGTGGAAGCGTAATCAGTACTGACTCGCAGCGATTCTGTCCAAGCTGGATTCGCGGCTGTCGCGGCTCGACAAGACGATTGCGCCGCTGGGCATCCGGGACATGTCGCGGATGCAGGCGAACATTGACGCGGCGCTCAACCAGCTGGCACCAGGGAGCGTGCCGCCGCCGCCGGTGGTGCGCCAGGGGTCGTATGGCTCGGTGAGCGTGAACAGCGCGCCGGTGAAGCAGGGGAGTGTCGGAGGAGGGAGCATCGCTAGCCAACACGAAACATCCGCACTCGGGCTGTCTGGAAGCGGTACACTCACTCCGCCGCCTGGCCGGCACGCCAAGGAGGCATCGGGCGTGTCGGTAATGGAGCGCACGCGTGCGATTCCGGGGCGCGACACGTTGCCGCGGTGGGCCGACGCGACCAACAGCCGCACGTCGCTCATGACGCGCTCGCCGAGCAACCAGAACACGCGCTCGCCGGCGGTCGAGTCGCCGCAGAGCCAGATGTCGCAGCCTACCATCCCGTCACCGCTTCCGGTGTCTAATGGTGGCGAGCGCGCGATTCTGTCGCGAGGAATGGACCCGATGGCTGTTGGCGAGTATTACGGCGCCATGGAAACTGTCGTTCAAGACATTGAGGAGATGCAGCGCGGGATCGACGAGGGCCGCGGCGGGTCACGGGAAGCTGGCATCTCCGAGCTCGTGAGTAGAGTGTTGTAATATGACTGACAGCAGACGGCGCTTCTTGAGAGCTCGTTCAGACAAGCGGTGGACACGCTCGTCAAGACGGTCAAGGAGACGTTGCCGCGTACTTTTGACCCGGGGCAGTACGCATCCAGCACGCCCACTTTGTCCATCTACTACCCCCCGCATAGCAGCATCCGCCCTTTGTCAGCCCCGCTGTCTGATCTCGTGTATCCGGAGAACCCCACGCCGCGGTCGTCACAGGTCATTGGCCCAATGCTCGACAAGTGTATCAGCGACATCGCTCAGATCCGCGGCGAATGGCTCCGCAAGAGCTTTTCTGTCTTGGCGGGTCGCGTAGAGGAGGCAGACGGCACGCACTACGAGGGACGCGGCGGAGAAAAAGTCCGCCTGACGATGAAGCTGTGGGACACTTTCCTCACAGTGTCCGAGTGCGAGGCAAACTTTGCAAACGCCATCATGCCCGGTCCGGCGGGGATGCAGCTCGCTGCCAGGACGCTGCAATACCCTCATGGTCTGTTGACGCAGACAATGAACCAGGTCCTTGCGAGCATCAAGCGCAGCCTGTCGGCGCAGACCATGACCATGCTGGACCTGTACGCGTCGCTTATTACGTTCCAGCCGCGATTCGAAGGCTCGACAGCGATATGGCTCCCAGAGGCCAAGGAGGTGCAGGGCGCGCTGTCTGGTCCGCTGAATGCGCTTCGAGGCATGGCGCTACGGTCGTTCCCAGAACGTCTTGTCGATATCCGCTCTCCTTCGCGTGCGCCGTCATCGGCGTCCGTGTCGGATACAACGTACAACACCTTGGCGTACCTCGAGGCCCTGCCGTCGTTTGGCAACCTCGTGGAGACGCTGCTCCGAAGCAGCGGACATGTCGAGCGCGCATGGCTCATGGGCGCGAGTGCGCCGCCGTCGACTGCAAAGTCGGCGTCCAGCGAAGGAGGTCTCATCAACCTCTATGCTGCCGACGTGCTGGGCACTGTCCTGCAGCAGCTGGAAGCGCAGGCCAAGACGATGCGCCGTCCGATTGGCTCCACATTTCTTGTCAACAATGGTGAGTTTAGTGTTTGTATGCGCTGACGTCAGTCTCCCACATCCGCAACACGATTGCGTCGTTTAAAGACGACATTATCGGCCCCGGCGCCGAGGACATGCTCAACAAGCACTTTCGCGACGCCAAGGTTGCCTACACGACCGAGTGGAAGTCGCTCACGCAGACGCTGCAGCACACGGCGCAGTCGCGCTTCAACGTCCCCGGCACGAGCCACGACAAGCAGTCGACCAAGGAGGCGTCACTCGCCTTCTTTGAGCGCATCGCCGAGCTCGAACAGATCTGCCGCCAGTATCCCCTCAACCGCCAGGACCCCGACCTGCGCGACCGCGTCGGCCGCGACGTCGAGGACCTCGTGAGGACCAGCTACTCGGCGTTCTGGAACAAGGCCCACAGCAAGGGCTATGACAAGTGTAGGTAACCATGCAAGACTTGTCTGACTTCAGATCTCCGCGCGTCCCCCGACGAGGTCGCGCGCCGCGTGCGCGCAGTGTTCCGGTAACACCCGCACTGTACTATTATAATAATAATCTGCCATACATCTGTCGGATCCGGGGTATGCATTACATCGTACAAGCTTTACTGGGAGGTACAAAACTAGGCGGCGCGGCCGGCGTTGGGGTCCTTGTAGACCTTGAGCGCCTGGAGCTCGCCGACGACGCGGTCGTGCCGGTCGCCAGAGTCTAGCCGCTTGGCGGGCGGCGGGCGGATAGTCTCCTCGTCGTCGGACGGCGTGTACATGCCGCGCATGCCAGAGTCGAGCCCCTCGGTGCCGTCGGTGCGTGCCGTCTCGATGCGGAGGCCCTCCTCGTTGGCGAGGTGCAGCAGGCAAATAAAGCAAAAGGATGTAGATATTTCGGACATTTTGTCCTTTGGGTATGTTGTGCGCAGCGACTGGATGACAGAGTCGAACACCTTGACTTCCTCCTTTGGTGTGGCGATCTCCGTCTCGGGCTCGGACGGCTCCTCAACGAGGCCGCGGAGGTCGGTCCAGATGTCGTCCTTGAGACGCTTGACGTCGACGCGCTTGGCCTTTTTGGCGTAGCGCACGTTCTCGGGGCGTGGCCGGCGCAGCTCCTCGCCCTGCGTGGACAGCCACAGGTCGTCGGCGTCTTCCGGCGCAGCGAGGTGGTCGTCGACAAACGCGTCGTCGTCGACGTCTCCGTCCCCATCGTCGTGGAAGAACTGCGACTCGAACGGAATCGGCGCGCCCGCGTCCATGTCCATGTCTCCGTCGCCGTCTGCGCGCTCGGCCGCTGCCTGTGCCCAGAACGTCTCGTCAATCTCGCCATTGGCGTTCTCGACCGCACTCCTGCGCATCCGAAGCTGGGGTCAGTCGCGTCCACACAGTCTTCGCTTACAGCAAACTTGGGCTTGAGGAAGAGACGCAGCAGCTGCCGGCTGCTAAAGTGCATGTCGTCGGGGAGGAGCCACTCGCCACGGCGCGTTGCGGCCACCGTCTTGGTGCTAGCGCGTTTGGTGGCCGGCATCTGCGTCGCGACCTTGGTGCCCGGGGCAAAGAGCTCCTTGGTTGACGGTGCTTCGCTGGAAAAGTCGATGGCGAATGCTGCCTTGGGCGCCTTCTTCTCGCGCGTTGCGGCGACTGCCGGGTCTGCTGTCAGCCGTGTATCAACGTCTCGCTCACCCTTCCTGGAAATCTTCTTGAGCTTCCAGTGCTCGGCACCGGCCCACGCCTTGCCAAAGCCGGCGTCAAAGTACTGGAACATGTTGTCGGGGTCGTCGGCGCCGCCAAAGTCGAGCGCAAAGCCCTGGCCCTGGGCCCGGCGCGGGTCAAACGGTCCATAGCCAAAGGTTTGTTGTGCTCCCTGGGGCGCCGTCAATCCACCGCCAAACTCGCCGTCGCTTGCAATGCTCATCGCGTCGTCGTCAAAACCGCCCGACGGCCCGCCCGCGTCAAAGTCTTCGTCACCGAAAAAGTCGTGCGCTTCGCCAGTCGGCGCAACGTGCTCGGGCTCGGGCTCGTCGTTGAAGGACGACAGGCCGGTGATGGCCGCAAGATCCGGGAGGTCCGTGTCGGTGCTAAAGTGGAACGCGCCAAGGGTCTCGGAAATGGTCATGCCCATAATGTCCTTTTCGCTTGGGATAAACTCCCTCAGACGCGAAATGTCGACCTGCTCGTCCTCGAGCTCTTCCTCCTCTTCCTCGTCCTCGACAACGGCATCACCCGCGTCAAAGACTACGCGGCCAGTGCCGTCAATACCGAGGTGGTTCATGAGAAGACCGGTTGCGCCGCCCTCGTCAAAGTCTGCACTCGTCTTCTTGAACAGTGGGTCGACAGTAAACTCGAGGTCAAACTTTTTGACCTGGAGCGGGGCGAACGACTTTGCCAGTGTGGCCTCTGAGCGGTGGGTCTAACATCAGCTTTGCAAGATTATATCCTCACCTTGCGCGTCGCCTTGGGCTCGCCGCTCTCGTCCTCGTCTCCATCCTCTCCGGCATCGTCGCCTGACGCGCCGCCAGCCAGACCACTGAGGAGCTTTCCAGTCTCGGTGGCGACAGAGTCTACACGCGACGTCCAGATCTTGACACAGCCATCGAGCGTGCACGAAGCCTTCTGAAAGTTGATGCTCTGGTCGTCGGGGCCGTTGCGGAGCAGCGTCAGGTCGTGAAAGTAGTCGATGAGCGCAAAGTTCCAAGTGTTGGTAGCGGTGATTTTCTGCGGTGAGCAAAGGTATTAGTATGTGTGCTCACGTTATCAGTCGCGAGCTTCATCCACTCTTCAAAGTTGGTGTTCATGACCTCCATGCTGACCTGGGGCGCAGGGGTGACGGCCGAGAGACGCTTCGCGCGACGCTCCTTTTGAACGGTGAGGGCGGATGCCTTGCGCATGGCGGGGGAGGATGAAGTGCGGTTCTCCTTGTCAATAAGTCCAATATCAGCAAAGTGTGCACTCTTGCGACGCGCGGCACGTTCAGCTGCATCGTCGTTGATGAGCTGGTTGGCGCGGGTGCTGTTGCGTAAGGGGGTGCTCGAAGACAGACTGCTCTGGAGATCGGCGGCCGCGGGGCTCGCAATCGTCGCCTTCTTCGTCGGGCGTCGCCGTAATGGCGTCGACGGTGATGCGGACATTGTTGTGTGTGGATGTGCAGTTGTAGTGTTTCGGATTGTTGTGATAGTTGTTGTTGTTGTTGTTTGCGTTGGTTTGGTTTCGCGATCAGAAGCAAAACAACGTGTGGTGGTCTAGGCGTGACTGATTTGTTTCCGTTTGTTGACATGTATTATGTAAGGTAGCGTGGATTTGATCCCGCTGTATCGCTGTGAGGGGCCCCTTTCCCCTCTTGCCTCGACCGCGTGCACAGCCAGGCAAAGGTCGCAGGTGGCCGAAAGCTTCGTATTTGATCGTGCCAACTTTGTGCATTCATACTCTCCTTCACTCTCGGACATTGTGCACGACACGCCGGCAGCGACTACGATAAGACTCACTGGCAGGACGGAACACTAAACTCCCGAGGACATGCGCAACTCTCATACCACCACATTACAGTAATATTCATCAGGCGGCGACATGATTCATCTCAGTGACAGAGCTGAGCGCTTCGCGCGGCGATTGCCAGTTGCGTGTGAGTAGGAGCAGCAGGAGGAGTGCTCACTCGCAGTCGTCGTGTCCATTATCGCCTCGTCGTGGATTCTCTTTGTCGTGTTTGTCTCTGTCAAGCAGACCCTGCTCGTACGACACGAAGGCTGGCGATTTGTCATGCAGTGAGTTGGTGCAGTGTACTGAAAAGCTCACACCAGGATGCTCATCTTCAACCCGCTGGCATTTCTGAGCGTCTTATCGTACCTTGTGGCGGTATCGCGACACCCTATTCGCCCGGACCAGTCATTCGCGCCAGAGGATGCACGGCCGCTGCTCCCCGACGAGGAGCGGCCGTCAGTCTCTGGGCGGCCGCGGCATGTGCTCGACGACGACGATATACCGCTGCGAGTGCTGCGGAACGCGCGACAGAACGGCAGTGCCTTGACACACCGTGAGCACAGCCCCAGCCGGTCACATCGTGACGACGAGGATCTGGACGCCGAGGAGGACCAGGCGCTGCTGGACAAGAGCGAGAGGAGATTGGAACGCGATGAGCACGATCGCTCGCCGACAACAGTTCTCATGGCCAAGGGCGCAACTGGCGGGCCGCGCTGGTGCCGCAAGTGCGACGGCTGGAAGCCGGATCGGTGCCACCACTGCCGCTCGTGCATGCAGTGTGTGCTGAAAAGTGAGTTCGAATTGGGCAAATCTGACACTCAGTGGATCATCATTGTCCGTGGCTCGACAACTGCGTCGGGTACCACAACTGTGAGTTTGGATTATGATGTTTCTGACTGTAGACAAACCGTTCATCCTCTTTTTAACATATTCGACGCTGCTGTGTGTGTTCGCAGCGTGGCAGGCCGGCTTCGAAACATACCACTTTTTCCAAAACCCCGCCGAGTTTGAGTCCAAGCAGCACACAGCAGCGTATATGGCCGAGATTGAGGAGGTGAGAACACTTGCTTTAGTGCCCGACGTCGGATCTGAACTGACCCGCAGCTGCGGTTTCCCTTGGGACCAGTAGTGTGGATGGCGCTTGCCATTTTGGCATTTGTGTTTGGCCTTGGCGTCGGCGGCATGGGGGGATACCACTGGTATCTCATGCTGTAAGTGGATGGTCTCTTCCTCGCTGACATTAGAAACAACCGAACGACGCTGGAAGATATGAACCGCTCGGTGCCCACGGCGTTGCTTGACCCTGCCACTCGTGCCGTTCTCGAAGACCTTGGTCCCCGAGGGAGCCGAAACCGCCTCCCTGGCGCCTGGCGGCCCGACCACATTCTCACAAGACCAGAGCGCACGCGACTACGGAGTGAAGCGCGCGATATCAACGTCTACGACGTCGGATGGCACCGCAACCTGCGGCAGGTCATGTGCGGCGATGGTGCCCCGCCAGTGTACTCGTACAAGGATCTGTTCAAAGAGATGTGCCGGGCTGCCTGGCCTCTCTCACGGCCACGGATGAGGCAAGTCCTCCCCATCTACTGAAACTGACGTCTAGACCATACGGTGCAGGTCACTTTTTCGAGCATGACCCTGCTGCTGTGCAGCAGTTGAAGGCGCTGACGAGCGAGATGCGACTGGGCATGGACCTTGGTATCCCCAACGACCAGCACGTGCAGCGCCACGATCTAGGAGAATGGGCGATAGGGCAGAGCGAGAGCGAGAGCGATAATGACGAAGAGGCTTAGATGGGATAGATGATTTGTTTATCTTTATAGATGTAAGGACGGATGTGTTAGATGCCGACGTCATGAAGACAGTCATGCGCGGTTGCAGTGGTGCAAGACACCATCCACAGGAACCTTGGAACCATGTCACTACACTAATGACTGTCAGACCAGGGTGCAGGGAGTGGCATCGAGTGCAATGATGCCTCGAAAGAGAAATGACGTACTTGCATGGCGGTTGTTTCCATGTGATTGGTGGGCAGTCGCCAGTGAGAGAGAGTGCGAGCGCTCGAGAGAGAGAGAGAGCGAGGGGAGAGAGAGAGCTCCAACTGCGCGCGACAAGCGAAATGACGGCGGCGTTCAAGGTTTCAACCTATTTTTCACGCCAGCTACGCCAGCTACGCCAGCTACGCCAGCAACGCCAGCTACGCCAGCTACGCCAGCTACGCCAGCTACGCCAGCAACGTCCCAGGTAGGCCAGAGCGGGCCAGCCAGCAGCCACGAGAACCCAGGCTCAGCCAGGCTCATCCCTGTCCGCCCTGCCTGCAAAGCGATTGGCTCGTTTGAAGCACAAGTGTCGTACATACATTTCATCATTCACAGGCCCATTGCATTGGGGAACAGCAGAGAGAGAGAGGGAACAGGGAGAGGGGAGCAGGGAGCAGGGAGCTGGTTTGTGATGATGATGATGAATGGATGGGAACAAGCAAGATGTTTAAAGGCAGAGCGAGGTGCACATGTCATTGTCGACGACAACTCTGGCTCCTTTTCATCATCTCTTGATCTTCCAACCAACTCACTACCACCACCACTACTCTACTCGTCGATACCTTCATCGGTATTGCACTAGTTTAGCCTCTCTTCACGTCGCGTCTGTGTGAACGTATCTCTGCAACTTCGGTAAGTGTCGGTCCACCATCCCTTGTTCCCATGTTCCCACGGCGAGCAGAGGTGACAAACACATCGGTCGAGACACAAAGGGGAGGTCATCATCATGTGTGCATCGTGCGCGCGCCCCATTCCTGGACAGCTGCTACAAAGGATCCGAACATGGTCGGCATCCTGGCCAGCGTCAAAGCGCCGCCCTTGGTGGTGGTCCCCATCTGTCTTACTCGATCCGATCTGTTATCGCGTCTCTCTCTCGCTGTCGACTCTCTCTGCTCTCATGACTCGTTAGCTGACGCTCTTCTTCTCATTCACCCACCATCACCACACCTCCTGATGATCATCTCGGACGTTTGTGCGCTCTCTCATGGTCACTGGAAACTGGGGTGATCGCCCCGCCTACACTCGGCCTCGCCCTCTCCATCGTGCTCGTTCCATGACCTTTTATCCAATGCCCACCACATCATCATCATCATCGTCGTCCTCTGTGTCATCCTCCATGGCGTCATCCCCGCCCTCGTCTGTATCTAATCCTCCGTTCCGCTCAACGGCGCCCTCTCGCCGCTACCGTCTTACTCGCTCAGCCTCATTCCCAAACCTAGCTGGCCATTTCTTCAGCATGGACTCTATGCACCCCGACCCCCAGCCCCAGCCGCCGTCGTGTCTCGCGGATATCCGTGAGCAGGTCGCACGGCTCGAGGCCGGCCACCGTGCCCGCGGACTTCCGCTATCGGGCCGTATCATTCACGTCTTTCACCATTTACCCGTCGAGATTGTGCGCTCGACCTCGACTGCGCCCGAACAGTTTAACAACCTTGCTTCGCCGATAACGCCAGAGTTCAAGCCCGAGGACTCGACGGCGCTCGAGAGCATTGATGCAAAGTGGAAGATCCACGCCCGACGGGGCCACACGGCCATGATCTCTGGCATTCGCAGCTTGTCGGACACGCACGAGCAGCTCGTTGTGGCCTGGACAGGCGATGTCCTGCAGCAGCATCCTGCGCCGTCGACGCCCACGCCGACATCGCTCAACCCAAAGAAGCTGGACCAGCCCAAGCTGGTCCCCGAGGACAATTTTGAGCTCGGCAACCACCCGGCCGACGACACGCCGCTCACGGTCTTCAACGGCGAGTTTGACCGTCAGGAGGAGCTCGAGATCGAGTCGGAGCTCCGCCGCTTCAGCGAGCTCCAGTACGCCAACGAGGGCAGCGGAAAGCTCGAGTACATTCCTGTGTTTGTGCCCAAGGAGGTGTCCAAGGGACACTACGAGGGCTACTGCAAGACGAGTGAGTAGCCTCTGTGAAAGCCATTACTGACATTAGCTCTCTGGCCGTTGTTCCACTACCTCCTCTGGCTCGACTCGACTGCGACCGTGCCGTCGCCCGACCCGTCGTGGGCCGCGTACAAGACTGTCAACGAAATATTCGCCAAGCGCGTCGCACAGGTCTACCGTCCTGGCGACCTGGTCATCGTTCACGACTACCACCTGCTCCTTGTCCCCAAGCTTATCCGCGAGGCCCTGGGACAGGCCCCCCTGCAGTCGAGCAATAATGGCATTATGCCGTCTTCGGGACTCGTCTCGTCTCCTGCCGTTGGCACAGAGAAGCTCAAGGGCATGGACTGGGAGTCGGGCAGCAACAACTCTCACCAGGAGCGTGTGCGGGGTGGCTCAGCCAGTCTCCTGAGCGCCGCGCTCGGGTCACACCTCCAGCTCAACGACACGAGCAGCGGTGACCTCATGATCGGCCTCTTTGTGCACACACCCTGGCCGTCATCGGAGATCTTCCGCTGTCTCCCGCAGCGTAGGGACATTCTCGAGGGCATGCTCGGGGCCAACCTCATCCTCTTCCAGACGTACTCGTACTCGCGTCATTTCGTTTCCAGCTGTATCCGTGTCTGCGGTTTCGAGTCGACGACAACCGGTGTGGACGTTAATGGCCAGAACGTTGTGGTTTCATACTGCCCGATCGGCATCGACATTGACCACGTCGCCCAGGACCGCGACGCGCCGAGCGTGCGCCCCAAGATGGACGCTCTCCGGGCGCTCTACCACGACAAGAAGATTATCGTCGGCCGCGAGAAGCTGGACGCTCCCAAGGGCGTCTACAACAAGCTTCAGGCGTTTGAAAAGTTCTTGCAAGTGTACCCGGAATGGCGCGGCAAGGTTGTCCTCATCCAGGTGACCACCCCGGCACTCTCCGAGTCGCCCAAGCTCGAGCGCGAGGTCGCAGAGCTCGTCAGCCAGATCAACAGCACCTATGGCAGCCTCGACTTTACGCCCGTGCATCACTAGTGAGTAGATTTTCGAGGTTCTCTACTAACTTTAAGCCACCAAGCAATTGAGCGCGAAGAGTACTTTGCGCTGCTGTCGGTCGCCGATCTCGCTCTCATCACCTCGCTCCGTGACGGCATGAACACAATGTCCATGGAGTTTATCGTCTGCCAGGAAAAGACCAACAAGTCGCCGCTCGTGCTGTCCGAGTTTATGGGCACCGCCTCGTCGTTTACCGCCGCCCTCGAGATCAACCCGCACGATCTGCTCGGCGTCGCCGAGGCCATCCACATTGGTCTGCGCATGTCCGACGAGGAGAAGGCCGAGCGTCACGCGTCCATGTTCAAGAGCATTATCGGCCAGACTTCGCACACCTGGGCGGCAACCACCGTCAAGCTGCTGCTGGAGAATGTCGGCAACGAACACACTGCGCACCAGACGCCGGTTCTCGACCAGGCTGCCATGTCGACTCACTACACTGCTGCCAAGAAGCGTCTGTTGATGTTTGACTATGACGGCACCCTCACTCCCATTGTCAAGGTCCCCTCGCAGGCTATTCCGACCGAGCGGACAAGATCGACTATTGCGGCGCTCGCCGCCGACCCCAACAATGTCGTGTACCTCATCTCTGGTCGCGACGGAGACTTCCTCGAAGAGCACTGGGGCATGGTTCCCCGTCTGGGCCTGTCGGCCGAGCACGGCTGCTTTGTCAAGACGCCCGAGGAGGGCGAGTGGGTCAACATGACCGAGGCGCTCGACATGAGCTGGATGAGCGAGGTCGAGGACATTTTCAGGTACTACACCGAGCGCACGACTGGCTCCATGATCGAGCTCAAGAAGGCGTCCATTACCTGGCACTACCGCAACGCCGACCCCGACTTTGGCGAGTTCCAGTGCAAGCAGGCTCTCGACTTGTTGGAGAGCTCGCTCGCGCCCAAGCGCCCGATCGAGGTGCTCGTGGGCAAGAAGAACCTCGAGGTCCGCCCGCTCGCCATCAACAAGGGCGAGATTGTTCGCAGGCTCGTGTACGAGAACCCCGATGCCGAGTTTGTCATTTGCGCAGGCGACGACAAGACCGACGAGGACATGTTCCGCGCTCTGCGCACAATTTTCCCGCCCGGCGGCCCGCGCGATGACGAGCCGGTTCTTATGAAGCCGCCCGTTGGTATCACGTCTGTGCTCGAGCCCGAGGAGATTGAGAATCTGCCCGAGGTCGACATTAAGATCCGCCCCGACGGCGTGTTTGCCACTACCGTCGGTCCTGCGGCCAAGAAGACGCTCGCGGGATGGCACGTTACGTGCTCGGACGAGGTTGTAGACGCGCTCGAGGTTCTGCTCGAGGCCCGGAATTAGCAGCATTTCATGCAAATTATGGTACATTTTTACAATCATCTAGTCTCCACGCGCACGCTTGGCTCCCGAGTCTGTGGCCGCATCTGCTGCCGCACCGCCGCCAAACTGAAACCCCTCACGGACCGCCCGCTGCACAATCTCGCGCAGCCGCTCGTCGGGGTCGACGCCGTCGCGCTCGGCCTGCTCCATGATGGCACGTGCGTCCTCGACGAGGCTGGACGTCTGCTGCTCGGCGTACGATTCAACGGCCATCTGGGACACGTCTGCGGACATGGACGTGTCGCCCTCGTCCGTCTCGCCAGTGACGCTGCGGAGGTAGGCGGCGACTTCGGGGTGGTCGTCGGCGAGCGAGTCGGCGGCCTAGCGTCAGAGGAAGAAACACCTTTGCACTCACAGTCAGGCCCTCGGCGTTGCGCACGCTGGCGTCGGCACCGTGAGCCACGAGCCACTGGGCGGCGGCGAGGCTCTCGCAGGTGAACAGCGGCGTGTCGCCGTCGTCATCTCCAATGTTGACGTTGCCGCCCACAGACACGAGGTACTCGAGCAGCTCGAGGTGTGCGTACGACGCAGCGGCGTGCATGGGGGTGTAGCTATTGTCGTCCTTGTCGTTTGCCGAGGCGCCGGCGGCGATGAGTGCCTGCAGTCAGTACGAGAGTGTGGAGCAGGATCGACGCTCTTCTCACCTGCACACGCGCGAGGTCGCCGTCGGACGCGGCGACCCAGAGGTTCTTTCCCGGAGCGTTGACCATTGCGGATATCGTCAAAGAGTGGTCGATGGCAAAGTCGCGATGGAGCAATGTTGACTTTTTGGCCGAGTTGCAAAATCCACCCATCAGCCTGGAGATTCAGGCACGAGCCACCCCGAATGACCCACCACGTTGATGACGTTTCGGCGAGTTGCTTGTGTTGTCTCTTCATCTCATCCAACAATCCATTCGCCATGAACTCGTACCCGCTCGAGGTAAGCTGCACTATTATACGACTGCTTACCCCAGTTTTTGGCGCATCCGCAGCCGCTCATGTTCGTCGCGGGGCTGGCGCGGCCGCGGGCGATGAGCTCGGCGCCGCTGAACGCGCCAGCGCTGAACGCATCGCCGACCCCCGCCGCGCCAGTGGGCTCCCCGTCGTCCGAGCCGGCAGTCTTCATGTCGCCCGATCTCTCTGGCGGATCGCTGCCGCAGTCGCGCTCCGTGTCCGACTCGCGCTCCACGCACTCGCGCTCCGTGTCCGACTCGCACCCGCCCGATGCCGAGTTTGAGACGCTGCAGGCCGAGCTGCGCGCCGTGTTTGCGCGCTTTGGCGGGCCGGGGCGCGTGTGGGTGCCCGAGAGCGAGCGCAACAACTTTCGCGTCGTGCTCGTGGACAAGAACGTGCGCATGCCGCTGCGCAAGATGCACGCCGAGCGCGCGGGCGAAGAGGTGCATTCGCCGCTCAGCCCGCTGACGCCGAGCTCGCCGCTGCACCCCGACGGCCTCATTGCGCCCGTGTGGGTCCGGAAACACTCCGAGCTCGTGCCGAGCGTGTTTGTGCTGTTTCTCCGGCTGTTTGAGACGCCGCCGCGGGATGCGGGCACGTCGCCACTCGGCGACGAGGTGCTGGCTTCTGCAGAACGCGAGCGCGAAAGGGAGGCCGACGACGCGCTCATCAAGGAGATTTCGGACCGGAGGCAGCGGCTCAACGACCGAGGGATAAAGCTCACCGTGGTGCTCATGGCCAGCGCCAACACTCTTGGTGAGTAATGTTTCCAGATCAAACTAACAATAGACGCACCCGGCCTCGACCAACGACTGTCGCACCTCCGTCGCGCGTCCCAGCTCTCCGCCAAGGCTTCGCTGTTTGTGCTCACGCCCGTGCCGTCGTCCGAGCTGCCCGACTTTGTAAAGTCGCTGCACGAGGCGCTGTACGAGTCCGCGGTCGACTACTATGCCGCGCACGGCAAGCGTGTCCGCCGGAAGCGTGGCAAGGTCAGCTCCATGGCGACAAAGGAGAACTCGGGTCGGTCACGGGCGTCGTCCTTATCTGTCCAGAGCAAGCCACTCGGGTCTCAGGGCTGGGCAGTGCGGTACGACTTTAAAGCCGGCTGGTTTGCAGAGATCCGCGGCGATCTGGATCTCGCGCGGCGGCACTATGAGGACTGCTGGAACGAGCTCGCAAAAATGTTCAGCTCGACTACGATCCTCCCGCCGCGAACCAAGCGCTGGGCAGAGGCAAAGGTGCTCGCTGATTGCGTTGCGTCGAGGGTGAGTGGGATCGAGTGTGCATTTCTGACGCCAGGTCTGCCGGCTGCTGCTGTACGAGAACGCACCAAAGCGCGTGCTCGTGCCCTTCTATGTCCATCTGCGACGGTTTGGTGAGCTTTCCCGCGGCTGGGGCATTGGCGAGGAGACATTTGAGTTTTGGTCGTGGGTCGCACGGCAGTATCGCCTTCTCGGCGAGGTGCTCGACATTGCGGTCGAGAACGGGTTTGTTGTCCCGCCAATGCCGACACCGACGTATCCCGACCCAGCCCCGACACCGGATGCGCTGCTGCCTAACTCGAGCAACAATGCCATGCACCTGCTTCAGCCGCCCGCGTTCTACTTTTACGCCGCGGCCTGCTGCACCATCGAGCGCAAGGCCCGGCTTGAGGCTGCCCTCGAGGCCGAGACCTGGGGCGGAACAGCATTGACAGCCGCACCCGGGTTTGCAAACGAGAAAAAGGTCGACCACAATGCGCTCATTGTCGAGCTCCTCACCACCGCGTTTGATCTCCTCAAGGACGTGGGCAAGGAGGAGTCGGGCCTCGCGCTGTACATTGCCTTTAGGACGGCGAGGGTGCATGCCCAGGCGGGAAACCACGAGCTCGCTTTGAGGTTCCTCGATCGCCTGGCGGACAAGTTTGCGGCCGAAAACTGGAACACTGTCCTGTGCCAGATTCGCTCCCTTGAATACGAGTGCTCGCAGGCGACCGGTAATGTGGAGACGGCTGCGCGGCTGCTGTTTGAAATGCTCTCGCCGAGCAGTGGAGTCGAAGGCGACGAGCGTGCGGCTCTGCAGGACGACGTGCTGAACCTGCTCAAGACCACGGCGCCTAGCTCTTCCGACCCGATTGTTCTCGACCTCGGCGACGATGCGTTTGTCAATGTGCGAGCGGGGTTCCGCTCCGCAGAGGCACAAGAAGGCTCACCTGTACCGTTCCAGGTGTCGATTTCCGCACCGCACAAGGTCGACATTGGCAAGATTGAGTTTTCGTCGTTGCGCATTGGGTTCAGTGACGACCGACCGGATCTCGTCATCACCAACGGTGGCAGCGAGCGAGTTGTCAATATCGGCACTGTAACGGACTCTTCTGTGGAGGACATCAAGGCGCCGCTCACCTTTGGCCCGGGTGCAGTCCTGGTGGTATCTGGCAAACTGGCGGGCATCACTGGGGAAGCATACATTACCGACGTGACACTCAGCCTCTCTCACAACACGTGGACGGTCGAGTCCCGCATCACGCCGACTGCACTGCGACTGTGGACATTTGGCGGCAAGGCGTTTGCTCCAATTGAAGGTATCCACCCAAGCGTTGCATTCATCCCGCGCCCACACGGCGTCAAGCTGAGCGTCACTAGCTCCCAGCTTGCCTTTGTCGGCGAGCCATCACCCGTGGTCGTGCAGGCGACTTCCACAGACGAGCGCGCTCTGACGCTGTCGCTCTCTGTCGGCTTGCAGGAGCCGGACGGCGCCAAGCTGCAGCACGGCGACAAGTCTGGCGACATTCTCAAGGACATTCCCGTCAAGCTCGTCGACGGCAAGGGCGAGGTGACGCTCACGCTTCTCTCTTCTACGCCGGGCAGTTCTGTGATTGACATTTCGCTGCTGTCGAGCGCGGACGACGGCGAGAGTGAAATGTTTGAGACGGCGGTGATCCCCGTGCTCACGCCGTTCGAGTGCTCGCCGTCCATCTCGCGCTCTGGCCGCTTTGCGACGGTCTCGGCAGTCCTCAGTGTTCCAGACCGCAAGGTGACCGTTACGGGCATGGGAATCACGCCCGACGCCGAGGGCGTGACGCTCGTTTCGTCCTCGCTTGCCGCCGCCCAACTTCCCATGGAATGGGACAACCAGACGAGCTTTGCGCTCGCCGCCCGCTTCCAGCTGCAGCAGGTCGTGCAGCGAGTCACTGCTCCGCCAGGCTCTGCTGCCGTGATCACCATTACGTGGCACCCTACCGAGCGCGCCGACACGGTCATCACCACGCGCATCCCGCTGCCGCCGCTCGCCCCCATGCCGCCAGAGGCATTCGTCACGGCCCAGCTCTCCACACCAGCAGTCGTCCAGACGCACGCCCCCTTCCCGCTCTCGCTGACCGTTAACAATGCGCACCCGACAGAACCGGCGTACGTTGCCATTACGGGCGACACTGCCGATGGATTCGTGTGGACTGGCCCTCGCGGCGCACGCGTCGGTCCGATTCGTCCAGGCGGAAGCAGCAAAGTCGCGTTTGAAGCCATTGCCGTCGGGAACGCTGGCTGGCAGGCTCTGCCGCACCTCAGCGTCTGGCACGGCGACGGCCACGACCGGCGTGAAGTTCGCGTCGGCCTTGCATCCGACCGGCCCACTGGCACTGTCCTTGTCCAGCCATAGAAAAACATGTCATTATGATCGGTGCTAAGAATGTGCGGTCCATACAATGGTATTTATGCTAGCAAGGGTACGGGAGGACCAAAGGTAATGAATGAAAAGACGAAGAATAATGGGTGTCGAATTGGAGAGTAGTGTCTATCGCCGCAGCTCGGTCGTGGCTGCCGAATTAGTCCCCGGAGTTTCGGTCTCGAGCTGCCTGGCCCCCGCCCGCGAGCCCACGTTGGCCATGCCACCACCCTCCATGATTTGCTGTTCAATCTCGATCCCCGATCGGCTGGCGACGTGCTTGTCACTGCCGGGGGTGAACGGGCGGGGGTTTACGGGGCTCAGCTCGGTCGACGCCGTGAGGTATGCAGTTGGTGCCGCCTTCTTGGGCGGTTCTGGCTCGTGCGAGACGGCAGTGGAGCTCGACGTGGTCTGGTGCGACGCCGTGTGCGGATGGTAATAGGTTCGCCGCTGAGAGTTTTTGTAGTCGAACACGGTAAAGCTAGAGTTAGTCGAGTACAACGAGTCGACTCACTGTTCCTCCATTAGGCGCATCTCGGGCGTGAGGGTGTCCGTGTCGGTGGCCGTCTTGCGCTTGCGCGCCTTGAGCGGATTCTCCTCGAGCAGCAGCTCCTCGAGCTCGTGGGTCGCGTCAAAGTTTGCCCGTTTGGACTAGAGTCAGATCAAAGGTGCACGGATCGTGCTTACATCTGGCTCAAACGGCGGGACGACCTGCTTGTTGTGCATGGCGGTCCAGTCGATCCCGTGGAACCAGGGGTGGTTTTTGATGTCCGCGAATCCTCCCCCGCCCGGGCGCCATCCCAGACGCTTATTCGGATCGCGGTCGAGAAGCTGCGGTCAGACGAGACCGAGGTTGTACTTACAGATCGGATAGCCTGCATTCCTTCTGTCGAGCAGCGGCCTGGAGCATCCTCGGACCAGGTGAGGGGGTCATGCAGAATAGCATTTGTGAGGGCCGTGTTGGTCTTCCCCCGGAACGGTCGCTTGGCAAACATGAGCTCGTACGCGAGAATGCCGAGCGACCAAAAGTCGACCGGTGCAGAGTAGCCCTTTTTGGTGAGGACTTCGGGGGCTGCTGTCAGCGAGGACGGAGCTTTGAACTCACCCATGTAGGCCATGCTGCCCGCAACGCCGGTGAGCAGCTTGCGCTCGGAAAAGTGGACGGCAATGTTAAAGTCGGTAATGTGTGCGTGCCCGCGCTCGTCGAGAAGAATGTTATCGGGCTTGAGGTCGCGGTGAACGATTCGTTTGGAGTGCAGATAGTCGACCGCCATGGCGACCTCTGCGACGTAGAATCGAACGAGCTCCTCTCCCATTGCGCCCGCCCGATCCAAGTGGAAGCGCAAGTCGCCGCCGAGCATGAGATCTAGAACGAAAAAGCAGTTCTCGTCGTCCTGGAACGCGTACCGGAGGTTGACCACAAACGGGTGGTCAATCTAGAAATGAGCACAAGTCACCTGGTGTCGACTCACCTCCTCTAGCAGCCGTCGCTCCTGAATAATGTTGGCCACGGCCTTCATCTTGACACATTTTGCCTTGTTGATATACTTTAGCGCGTATAACGTCTTGGACTGCTTGTGCTGGACAACGCGAACCTAAAGTCAGAGGAGCCGCTGACGGTGCTCACCTTTCCGAACGCGCCCTTGCCAACGCTGCGAAGGAGGTAAAAGTGAAAGAGGTTGACCTCGGCCTCAAAGTCAATGGCCTAGAGTCAGCGCGACAGTTGCAAGTAGCGTACCTCGGGTTTACAGCACGCCGCTCCCATGGTTGCTGATAGAGTGAGCCCGACTGTAGCGGAGGGCGTATGAGGACAGAGTCGCTAATTATAGGAAGAGCCCGTTTATGAACGGAGGTCCCGCGCGAGCTGCGGATGGCGCGACGCTGGAGCGAAAGCTACCTCGAGATGCGCGCGTGATCTAGTCTGGTCAGTATTGTTGCGAGAGCACTGGACAATGGGGGAGTGGTCACTCGACGCGGTGTCACTCGCACTGGTGTCTCTCAGCTGCAGATCCCAGCGGTCAGAGCTCGCCAGCCTGCGTCAAACACGCAGGTCACACGCCACCGCGCGCGTTTCAAGCCCATTCTGCTCACCTTTTGCAGCAATACTCGAAACTGCCCACTCTCGGCGGTGGTGACACGCCCCGTGCTCGGAGGAAGCACGCCCCAGACACGCTGTTGGCGAGAAGCTACAGGCGAATGACCTGTCGACAAGGAGCTAGATGCGAGTGCGAGTCGAGATGGTTATGAGCAGCCCGAGGCTTCGTGAGCGTGATAGTCGTGAGAAAAGAAAGGTTGAAGCTGGACGGGTAAATCGAAAAAAAAAGTGTGAGCAGGTCGCGTGTGTCCTTTGTATGGTGACTCGTGAAGCGGGCGGCTGCCTTTTGTAGAAGCAAGAGTTATAAGGATATAGAGGAGAATGGGGAGAGTATGAGTATGAGAGAGGAGGAGAGGATGGAGGTGATTAGATAGATGGCTTGTTCGAGGTCGACGACGGTGGTGACGATGATGGTGATGATGATGATGATGGTGGTAGACTAGGTGGACTAAGTGGACTAGTGGACTAACCAGCAATTAGCATTTATTTCATTTTATTCATTACACCCCACTCTCGGTTTACTTAATCCCCCCACCCGGATGAATCAAATCAATTCAAATCAGATATGGAAATAAATTGTAATGGATTGTTTTGTTATCACTGAGCGACTGACCATCAACATCAACAATCTCTCGACCTTTGACCTGCTGTCTTCAGCCGTGCTCGCTCTTGCCCCAGACGCTGTGCTCGTGTAATTGCAGACTACTTCATGCTATCGTTACAATGCCTCTCTAGTTTTCCAGAGTCGTCTCCCCATGCTCTCTCACGCAGCAACGGCTGTAGGACGGGACGCGGATGTAGAGCCCGAACCAACAACCTCGTGGCCCTCCCAGAAGCGCGGCAGCTCGTTTCCGGGAATCTAAACGTCAGCTGGACCCGAATGGCAACACTTACAAAGATCCTCTCGACCTTGTCCTCGGTAATGACACACATGCGGATGCAGCCTCCAGACGAGCCGTCGCGGGACATGGCGAGAGCAAGAGCTGTTGTGTAAGTAGCAGTCACAATAATGGCGAGGAGATAACAAGGCATGTCCGAGATGAAAGATCTCCGCACGCCCACCACCAGCAGACTCACTGTTCTTCACAAACTTGACAGTCTCCTCCTCTCCCCAGCCCTCCTGGTAGGTGGCGTCGCAGTAACCGTAAACGTAGGTCGATCCCGAGCCTGTCTGTCAGACTATCGCCAATCACCCGTACTCACCGCCAATAGCCCACGGCTGCTGGAACATGCCGCCGCCGAGGGGAATGTTGTAGACGCTGCCGCCGTTCTCCTTGTCCCAGCCGGCAACAATGATACCAGCCGAGAGCTGGTCCTTGTTCTCGTAGCAGAGCTTCTCAAACAGCGCAGACACGGTAGCGACGGGAGGGGGGCCGCCGTAGACCGAGGTGTACACCTGCGCGTGGTAGTGGACCATGTCGGCGACCGCCTGAGTGTCGGCAGCCGAGCCCGAGCGACAGCAGTAGATGCGGTCGTGGATGTGGGTGAGCTTGTCCGTGACACGGTTGGCCTAGATGTCAGTGTTAGTTTTCAGCTGCCGCCTTACAATGTAAGAGCCGGTGGTCGTTCGCGAGTCGGCGCCAATCACGACACCGCCTTCAAACTTGACTGCCATGATCGAGGTCTGCGAGTGTGAGTTGAAAGCTTTTGGTGTTGACGTACACCGAGGTTGACCTCGCCCTTCTTGAGGTGCTGAATGTCGACAAAGTTGATGTTGCTCATGTTGAGAGGTGCTTAGGGGTTGTCTAGAGTGAAGAGGTAGCTCAGTGTTGAGCGGGGGGTGATGACAACAACAGCGAGAGAGAGTCGTAGAGTCGTTCCGAGTGGGATTGATGATGGTGAGCAACGCGCAAGCAATGACGCTGACGCGCGTCCATCTCAGTATACAAAGCCACGTGGACGGAGATACCCGGCGATATAATGGCTGTGGCAAATGCTGGGCCGTAGATCCATTCTTGTTATTGTGATTAGAATGGGTGTAATTGAATAATGACGACATTTAATAATACTCTGAATGTTCAAATAGAATATCAGAGTGGGTATTACAAAACGTATTGTAAATAGAAGGTATAGTGCTAATAGGAATTATGTAATCACTCCTTTGGTGGTAATGTTTTGCGCGTCCTTCAACGCCAGGAGCCAGCCCAGCGAGCGGATGAGCGAAGGGCAACAGCAACAGCAACATGACTTCGAGGTGTTCCATCTCATCTCCTCCTCGATCATCCCCTCGGCATCGAGCTCGACCGCCTTTGCATCTCTCAACATCATCACTCCACTTCCGTCGCCATCACACTCCTTCGTTTGCCCTCCGCACCGACCGCTCTCGACGCGCAGCTCGCTCCCAGCACCGATCACCGCGGCCCACCTGAACGCGCTCCGATATTTCCACAATCCGCAACTCCACTGGCCCTGACGCACCTTGAAAAGTGCGCCATTGGGTCATCTTGAACCCCACCAACGTTCGTCATCCATGCCGTCTGTTAGCATCCCCGGCACCTCGCACTCGGTCAAGGAGTACGCACCGCTCGCAGACGAGGTCAACCCCCCGTTTGGCAACGTTGCGCCCTCGCCGACGGTCACAAACGGCGCCGTAGTCTACTCCAAGCCACTACGGTCGGGGCCAAACACACCCACAGAAGAGTCGTTCACAAGCTCCAGTAGCCGTGTGCTGCGCAACTTTAGCGACGACCTGACTACCCGGATCAAGCCGAAATCCCGCGACAGGTCGCTAGACTATGACGCCGAGGCCGACATTTCCACGCAGAACCGTGTAAAGGGCAAGGAACGGGCGTGGGAGGGTGACGGGTTTACGCGTCAAAGCGATTCGCAGCAGGGATCGTATCCCCCGCTAAACGAGATTGAGGAGGAGGAGAAGCGCGTCCAAGCGGTGCGTAAGGAACGATCCAACGTGGGAACTGACCTTTCAAGAACCTTGCAAAGTTGACGGCGCGCGAGACGGCGCGGAGAAAGGCGGCCCGCACGTCGCGGATGATGTCGGGCTCTCAGTCGTCTTCTGCCCAATCGTCGACATCGTCACTGCCACGGGCCGGGCCGCGTCCGCTGACGGTCCTGACCGAGGGATTGAGCAGCAAACGCAGTATCAGAGGATACATGGGGAGCCTTCGCAGGGACAAGAATGTATCAAACGGATCAGAGCTAGAGGTGAGTCACCGTAGGTAGGGCTACTGCTGACCGTAGATGTCTGGGCCGGCCAGCGCACCGCCCACAACGAATCCGTACGACACACGGAACCCATCATCGCCGACGATGCAGTCGTCGAGTCCGTTTGCCGACCCGCCCTTCCAGTCGCTCTCCGGGGCGCCGTTGGAATCGCCTACTGACGGCGGGGCCGGATTCGGATACCACGGTCCCGAATGGCGGGGAGGAGGCGGGCTGGCCCCAGTGCCGCTCGAGGAGACGGACGAGGATGCCGTGGCGCCCCCGGCTGCCAAGCCAGAGCGCTGGTGGCATGCCCTCTGCGCGTGGGGAGCGGATCTCGACGGCGGGCACGGAAGAAAGACGAGCAACCAGGCTGGGCGTACAAACCCATTCGAGTAGGTCCCAGTACATGCGGGACGGCAGTGATTGTAATTATGATGATACATGAGTACGGCCAGGGCATTAGACGCCGAGATTGTTGTAGGGCATGGATCCAATCTGCCGAGACGTCGGGCGTCGGCGACTACACGAGCAGCGTGTATGGGGTAGCATAGCGAGCAGCAGCGAGCAGCATCGAGCAGCATCAACATGCATAACGAGGAGCATGCATGAGAGCATACGGATGTTGCGTGCCACACGGAAGCAAACACCGCTACCGCCGAGCTGATTACAAAAGGTCATTACAAAATGTTACAAATCAGATTACAAACGTCTTTCTAATGAGAAAGGACGAGACCCACTCATCATCACTCGAGCGTTCAGAGTCATTCATTGACCTCTCCATGTCGACCTCTGCGTCTCTCTCATCCATCCATCCATCCGACGCGTCGTTTATCCCATCTCTACACCTTTGGGACTAGCTACGTTTGACGCCATCGCCGCCTGGATTTATATTGTTGCCCAGCTTTGATCGACCGATTAGTGTCAACAAGGGTCTCCTCACCCTCGACCGCGCGCCCCGTTATCTGCCCTTTCTATCCATTCTCCGTCCCTCGGCATCCTCTCTAGTCGCCCGAGACGCGTGCTGTCCCATACCATCCATCTCGCGTTGAATACACAAACGGACGAGTACCAACAGGCCACTGAACCCAAACCAAACAATAAGCGCGTCAACAATTTCTACGCGTCAAACGTAAACATTCAATCCATCGGCTATCGTTTTCAACTCTGCCAGTCGTCATGGCGAGGGAAACCCGTGGATCCACCGCGCGCGATGCGGTAAACTGTGAGTGTCCAGTCGTGGCTGCATCTGACATGTAGCACCGCAAACCGACGCAAAGCGCAAGCGTCGCTCGTCTCCCGATGCTAAAACTGAGGCGGATGGGTCGACACCAGAGAGCAAACGTCGCCGCGCCAACGGTACCGAAGAGGAGTCTGAACCCGAGGTCCCAAGTCGGCCGGGGCGTCTGTTGTCGTCCGAGGTCCGCGATGCGGTCAAGACTGTTCTCGCTCAGTGAGTGTGTGTTGGTTGCTGTGCTGATGTCAGAATGGCAAAAGGACTCCCGCAGCCGATCAACAATGTTTTGACGCTGTGGCTGCCGCCTGATTTCGCAAAGACGGAGGAGAACACGCTGGGCTATATTCTCAACCAAGACACGCTCACCTGGGAGCAGCTTCACGTGCGTGGGTGTATAGAGACATTACTGACGACAGGCGACGCTCCACTTGTTTGCAGAGAACCTGCTTCTTCCGTGCGCGTATCCCAATCCGGTCCCCTCTCTTGCTCGGATCCACCTTCCAGTTCCCCCGCTGCCGTCGCAGTTTGCGCCCATGGCAATCTACTCGTTTTGCGCGGCCCTCCGGGAACTGCTTCTCCAAGTCGAGCCGTCGAGCGATTCGCCCACCGAGACTGCACAGTTTGAGCGCTGGGCTCTGATGCAAAAGACACCTGGTAACGGTCTTGGAACAGCCGGCGGCGACTGGTTCACGTCTGCTGTCGATCTGCGCGAGCTCGAGGCCGCGCGCAAGAGTGCAAAGATCAAGTCTGGCGACACCCTTCTCGCATCACTGTCACAAGGGAGCAAGTTTGGTGAGTTGTTGTCTGCTTGATTCCACTGACTTTAGGCCACGCGCAGCCTGTGGTGGTTCAAGCTACTGGCGTACTTGGTACCGGCGACGTTCCGAAACTCTCTGAAGCGGTTATCCGTCGGGCTAGCTTGAAAGCGCAACGGTGGAAGGAGAATCGCGCTCTGCGCCGCGCGTCGCAGTTTGGCAGTGTGCTTCGACCAGTCAAGGCAGTCACCAGCGCAAATATGGCATTCACCCCGTCATTTGCGCCAACATACAACTCTCAGGGCGCGTGTGGTCTCGGATACTATTCGACGCTGGACATGATGCACGAGAACGCGCGCCACAAGGAGTGGCTTGGGCGGTCAACAACAGTCGGCAATGTTGAGGGGTGGAAGGGCGTCGAGAAGGACACCGGTGTCGAGTCAAAGGACACCGGCGTTGACGCAAAGGACACCGACGTCGAATCCATTCTCGACTCGAACGCCGAGCTCATCGACGAGTTGCAGATCTGGCACGAGCTGCGTGTCCGCAAGGGTGACAGCGCGTGGGTCAGCGAGAGGGAGCAAGCGGTGGCAGATGTTCTGCTTGCCTCGCTTGCAAAGCTCGTCGCGACAACCGATACCCCTCCTTCGGCACTGGTGGACACCAAGCACGGTCTCGCTCATACCCTCGCCCGCAGGCTCTTGGCCAACAATGGCCCTGCAATCCGCGGAACGCTGGACGCACGGCGACCCCAGGCCCTGCACGACAATGTCACCGTCCAACTCCGTGCTCAGGCCGCCGCTGCGGTCGGCCAGCAGCAGCAGCAGCAGCAGAATGGTGTGCCCCAGTCTCCTCGTGCCCAGCCGCCAAAGACGCCCGGCACCCCTGGGTCGTTCCTTCCCTCCCCGCAGATGCGTGAAGCCCACGCTCAGCCTCAGCCTCAGCGACAGCCCCCGCAGCAGTACTACACTCCGCCCGCCAACCGCGGCTACCCTCAAATGGTGCCGCAGAGCCCACAGTCGGCGCAGATGCAGATGCGCATGCCCCAGGGGTACCCACAGGCTCAGGCAGCCATGGGAACAAGTCCGATGGGCACCCCGCAGCCATATGCGCGTCCAGGCTCAAGTGGCGCGTATCCTCCGGGCTATGCCGGCAACTACCAGCGCCAGCCGCTCACCGCCGCTGCAGCAATGTCCGTTCCAGGCATGAGCCCACAGATGGTCAACGCAATGGGCCAGGGCAGCCCGTATCCTCCCCGCATGGCCGGTCCCGGCCCTTCCAACCTCCGCCAGAGCTACGCGCCGATGCCGACGGGCATGCCGCCTGGTGTGCAGGGCATGCCTGTCATGTACGGCTCGCCCATGCAGCAGATGCGGATGCCGGGCGGAGTTCCCGGCGTGCCCGGCATGCCTGTGCAGATGCCCGGGCAGATGCAGCCGCAGATGCAGGCGCAAATGCAGCCGCAGATGCAGCCGCAAATGCAAATGCAGGGCCAGATGCCCAGCCAGATGGTCCAGATGCCGGGACAGATGATGCACCATAGGTAGTAGTTTATTAGGTAGAGAGCACATGTATGATGGTCGGAAAAACACCGGATTTAGTGCCGCGTCCAAATGGGCACAAGGAGCCAAACAATGAATACCACACTTTTGAGTCCACACCATCCACCATGCCATCACATCCGCTTCGACGCGTGTCCACCGGCTCGCTCTCATCTCTGGCGCGGTCTACGGACCGCACGCACGCGCCGTCGGAACTCGACTTTCTCGAGCCGGCCATCACCGAGCTCGTTGACGAAGCGGCGACACTGGCGGCAAATGTCCAGCACCTAAACGCCCTGCACCAGTCGCTCGGTACATTCAACGAGGGCTTTGCGGCGTACCTCTATGCGATCAAGATGAACGCGTTCAGCATGGCGTGGCCGGAAGTGAGTGTACACAGAGGATAGCAGCTTACTCAGGCCCCGGTGGACGCGACCTGGCAGCGTATTCCCGATCTGTTTGCGCCCGAGGCAGCGCCAGAACCCGAGCCTACGCCGCTGACTGCCTTGGCGCTCTCGCGTGGATCCGAGGACTCGCGGCCGGACTCTGCGCACGGTCACGCGGGGGATATGACTTATGCGACCGCGTACTCTGATGGCGAGGCGCCGCCCAAGCCGCGGGTCCCGAAGCCGGCCACTGGCCTGCGAAAGCCTGCCCCCGTGAATGCTGCCGCCAAGCGCGCCATGGTGGCTGCGAAGAAGCGGCGCGAGGTGAGTCGTCATGTTTACAGCTCTAACACTCAGATTGAGATTTCCAAGATTATCGACACGCAGCTGCCGCTAGAGTACCGTGGTGGCGACGCAGATGCGCGCTTATGCATGGAAAAGGTTATTGGACGACTATGGGACGGCGACGGACTGTCAAGTGAGTACACAGTCGTTCCCCGCTTACATGCAGTCGGCGACATGGTCAAGCCGCCCGAGATGCCTCACCCAAAGGTCAACAAGTGCTTGATTGCGCTCGTCGCCAAGAAGCTCGTCGGCAAGACGAGTGCAAAGGTGGGTTGCACGCGCGGAGAGTGCTGACCGCAGGGCAAGACGTTGTATACCTGGTCGGGCGCGTATTGAGTTGTATAGACAGTGGAGATGCATCAGATTGGGAGCAACAAGACAATTCACCTGACCTCGGCAAACATGACGTCGCCAGTCTGAAATGACTTTGACAACACACCATCTCTCTCCACCATTCCATGAACGCACTCCGACGCATCGCAGCAGCACCGCTCCGGCTCAGTCGCCTCGCGAGCACCATGACCATTGAATCGTCGAAACTCAGCGGTGAGTGAGCGGCGTCGTTTCATCGTTTGCGAGTACTGCCGTCGCCACCCCACTGACGCCAGTCCTCCACGGACCGCTGCAACCCAACACACGCCCGGGGGACTCGTCTCACCCGACGGGGTTCTACCGCGACGGATACTGCTGGGGCGAGGAGGAGGACACGGGCAGGCACTACGTCGCGGGTGTCGTTACAGACGAGTTTCTGGCGTTCAGCAAGGACAAGGGTGAGATCCCGCCGGCGAGTCTTCTGACGGCAGGAAACGACCTCTCGAGCCCCCGCCCCGGGTTCAACGGCCTGAAAGAGGGCTGCCGCTGGTGCCTCTGCGTTGAACGGTGTGTATGGTAACCACTCTTTCTGACACTCAGCTGGAAGGAGGCGCTGGTCGCTTCTGAGCGCCTCGGCGAGCGCGTGGTCCCCAGGTGAGTGCGCTCTTGGCTCCATCCTTACATTCCAGAGTCGACCTCGCGGCCACCGCGCTCGACACGCTCAAGTACATCCACTTGGACGACCTGGTAAGATTCAAATGGCGTCCACAGGACCGCGCAGAGACAAACACCAGTGCTGGAGACACCGAGGGCGGCTCGGGCGGCTCCGAGAACGGCCCGGAGGGGGGCGGCAACTGGGGCTTCCGGCGTGGATACGGGTTCCGGGGGATGATCTAGTCGTGTGTATGCATCAAGAGTATCGTGCTTGTCAGAGTGGGAACGTGTGGGAAGTGAGCTCCGTTACGCCGACCCCGACCTCCACCCGGCCCACGTTTTTCCAACCTTAAAACTTGGCTGGTATTTCCGATGTCAACATTACATTCATCTCTTCCTGCTCTCTTGCTTCCACTCTCCGTGATCAAGGGGTGCAACCGTCATGGCGCTGCCTTCGTCCCTCGCATCGGCGGTGGTCATGTCCACCACTGCCCTCGCGTCCAAGGCCTTTCTTTCCCTGTCGACGCAGGCGTATAATGTCCGCGGGCTGGACCATCTCCTCGGCGCGCTCAACGCCGAGCGGGCACCGGTCGTCAAGGGGGAGGCAAAGGAGCCGGTCGACGCCCCGCGGCGAGGGATCGTGACTGGTGCGTGAGCCGCGAGAGCGGCAAGAGTTTGCTACCACTGCATGGCACCACTGACGCCAGTCTGCAACCACAACTCTGTCGTCGACGACCCAATGGTGAGCCCAGAGATGTGTAAAGCTGACCCAAGATGTGGTCCATTCTGCCGCTCTCTACATTCTTTCCCTTTGCGCGGCCGTCACACACCTGCCACAACCTCCGGTGGACCCTTGGAGGTGAGCCCCGCTCGCAGTGCCGCTGACCGCGACCCCAGCGTCCGACATCATGTTCACGTCCCCGCCATTGTCGGCGTTCTTCTCCGCCGGGCAGGTCATTGAGACGGTCCGCGGCGCCGGCATCTACCAGCCCGCAGTCGACACGGCGATCAAGCGCGTCGAGGACGGAGGCTGGGTGAGTACGACGGCGGGTAGCTCTGACTCTAGGTGCACATCTTCCCCGAGGGCCGTGTCAACCAGGCAAAGTCGAACCCGGCAGGCGGCCTGCACCGTTTCAAGTGGGGCGTGTGAGTAACAGTACGTTTGACCGTGTCTGACTGCAGCGGCCGCATCCTGATGGACGCCAATGTCATGCCCGAGGTTATCCCAATGTGGATTTCCGGCTTTGACGAGATTATGAACGAGACGCGTGGCGCACCGCGGTTCCTGCCCCGTACCGGAGCAAAGATCAGCATCACTGTCGGCGAGCCGATCACGTCGCGGATCCAGCCGCTCGTGGACGCCTTCCGTGCCGGCCAAGAGGACGGCAGCGGCGACCAGGACCCGACAAGGACGCGTATACGGGTCGTGCACGAGCTGGAGGAGAGCGTGCGGCGGCTGGGCGAGGCCGTTGAAGAGGGAGAAGGGCGATTCGAGCGTGGAGCATGGAGCCAGTCGCGCCGGAAAGCCATAGAATAGATAGAGCTCATGTACACATACATCTCAATCGTACAGAAACGGAAAAGGCGTCTAGCGACCGTAGCGCTGGAGATCCCACTGGCGGCTGGGGTTAGCAGAAGACTTGTGGCGACATACTTGTCCAGAGGGCAGACTGGTGGTTAGCAGAGAAGCGCGCGATAAACTCACCCTGGCGCGTCTTGAGCCAGCGCGAAATGCAGTGGAAGTGGAATGCGTGCTGCGGTTAGATATGCGCGCACGCTGGTGCTCACGTTGCAGGTGCCCCACGCGACGGTGCAGCCCTCGCTCTCGGCGCCCTGGTTGGCCTGGCACTCGATGCCTGCGGTCAGAGATGCATGCAGGTATGCTCACAGAGGTCCATGATGTGGTTGCGGCAAATGGCGCAGTTGTCCACGACAATGTCTAGAGTGAGCGCCGTCTTCCTCGGAGCTTACCCCACGCCCAGAGCGCGACGGCGTTCCACTGCGAGTCAGCGGCGGTACATTTCAGTGCGCACCTTTTTAACCTCGAAGCGGGGCTTCTTGTCCTTTGCGGGAGGGGTATCGACGTCCATGGCCGACATGATGAGAGTGATGATGATGATGACAAGAGGTGGCGAGAACAACACAAGAGGTCGTGACGGACGGTCACTGCGGTCACTGACGCGGTGGAGGAAAGAGCGGGAGCAAATTGAATCGCGCCCCCAGGACTCTCCCATGGGTGAACGTTCGGTGCACCTCAGTTGTAGCGCCTGCTTTGTTCAGCACGACGCGCATGCATCGTGACGTGACAACGAGTGCTGACGAGCAGAGCTTCGTTCGTATCCCAAGCGCAGTCGCATTCCAAAGAAGCCACCCCTCGTCAGGGGCAACTTCATCGCCTGCTTTCACTTTCTAGTCGTTGTATGCCTAGTCTAGATGGACACTGACTGCTGACAAGATGAATCTGTGCCTCTGGACTGCAACAACACATAACAAGAGAATAATGATAGCATGATTGTCAACACTGAAGACAATATCCGATTACAAGAAAGAAAAAAGAGTCGTCTAGACTCGGCGACGACGGCACTGGACGGGCTTGCCACCCTGGATCACAGTCGATGTGGTCGGGGTGGTAGAAGAGGTGGTAGAGGTAGGGGCAGCGGTAGGGAGAGCATCGCTGGTGCTGGAGAGGGTGGGCGAAGCGGTAGTAGAAGTGGTGTCAAGGGTAGGCGAGGTGGTGGTAGTCGCATCGTCAGTGCTGTCGACAATGGGAGAAGCGGTGGGAGAAGCGGTGGGAGTAGCAGTAGAAGTGGTGGAAGAAGTGGTAGTAGTCTCAACGGCAGCGTCGTCCGTAGAGGTAGAGGTGGTCTCGGTAGGGGTAGAGGACGCGATCAAAACGTCGTTGGTGATGGAGGGCGTGGGCTTGTCGTCGTTACCGGCGTTGTTGTCGCCCTCGGGCGCGTCGCCGTCAAACCACCACTTGACGGCAAATCGGCCGGCCTCCAAGGCGTCGGGGCGGAGCTGCTTGATGGCGCCCGGGGAGAGGTCGACGTTGCCGTAGGCACAGTCCTCGCATCCGTCCTTGACCTGGGCGCGGACAGTAGCGTCGCCGTACTGGACGGTGATCCACTTGTGACACTGGCCCTGGTGCATCATGCCGTTCATCGACAGCGCGACAATGGGCTCGTCTTCCGAGGTGTAGTAGTCGCCACAGTAGAGGTGGGGGCTCGAGTCGCTGATGCCATAAAAGGTAGCCTCGCCGCTAAACGCGCCGCGGGGGGTGAGGCGCTGGGACGCGGGCGCAGCCAGCGCAAGGGGGAGGAGAGCAAAGAGAGCAAGCATGGTCGAAAAGTCGGAGCTGCACAGTGGTCAGAGCTGCGCGGGTTGTCGTTTACTCACAAAAGAGAAAAGGATTGGCTTACAAAGAGTGTGTCCGGTGCTACCTGAGCGCGGTCGTTGTCGTCGTGAAGAAGAAGAGTCGAAAGAAGAGTGTTCTCAATGCAATTGTCCCAATGTCTTTTAAAGGCGGTCTGCTGGCGTGTTTTAGGTCGGTTCCGAGTAGCCCAACTGAAGTCTGCTGTCGCGAGCCGCCTCTGTCGCCGCCTCTGTCGCTGCCTCTGTCGCTGGCTCTCCGAAACTCTCGAAAAATGAGAACCCTGTTGGCGTCCCGGTTCCTCATCGCGCTGTAACTGAGGCAGGCAAGACATGCTTTGCTTTCCCGTTAAAAGTAATACAGTAATACGGGTCCTCGCGCCCTCGCGGCTCAACCTTAAACAACAGCCTCGTGCTGGACATGCATGAGAATGCTGCGCGAGAGCCCAGTCCTGGCAGAGGCCCCCAAATCTGGCCTGCCGTAACAAACGCGTCCGGCCCTGTAACAGATCGAGATTGAATGTGGCCATACATAGATGAATAACGTACAAACGTGACACATGTATCCGAGGCTCCCACCCGGCCCACCCGCTGCCACTCGCTCTCCTGCTGGCCACTGGCTCCCTCTGTACTCGGCGGAGAATAGCTGTGCCTAGGCCTCGGGCCCCTTGACCGTTTGGGACATGTCGGAAACATGGGTGTTTGTCGAGTCTGGCCAGATGCACCGCCGCCGCGGAAGAAAAGCCAGCCTGGGAATGTACAGTACGGTAGCGAGATAAAGGTCCCCGCATCTGCGCTTGAGTCTACATTCTTGAGATGCCGTCGTCCGCGCGGATTTGCTATGCGGTTACTTTGGCGTCGGCAGCGCAGTTTATGTATGTCAAGGCCGGCGCAGAGTTTGTCAAAACCGGTGTCTTTGGGGCCGCTTCTTGCGGCTTTGGCAAGCATCCAGGCATTGTATCCCGATTGATCTGTTGTTGACAGATCCGTTGATCTCTTCGAGATCGTCTCCGTAGGCACCTCTTAGTCCCGGGAACTGGATAGCCTTCGGCAAGGAGGCTGCGGAACGGCAGTCTCATTGCTGGAAGCCACTGATGTTCGAGGAACCCATCAAGCAATCTCTCTAGAATCGAGGCACCACACAGCACAGCGAAAGCAATGCTCCGTGCTGACTGTACGCAGCAGTGGATGCTCCCTATCGATTGCTACGCATCAGCAATGCTCCGTGTAGAATGTTACGCAGTAGGCAATACTCCGTATAGAATGCTAGGCAACAGGCGATGCTCCCGACAGAACGTTGTGCGGGAGACAATGCTCCGGGTCGAATGGTTCGCCTCAATCAGTGCTCCGTGTAGAACGTTACGCAGCAGGCAATCCTCAATGGGCAGAATAGAATGCATTGCGCGTTGCAGGGATATGGAACTCTTATGCCTTGGAGCAACCCAGCACAGGCTGGTTCGAGTTGCTCTCGCGCGCCAAACATACCACAGGCACTCGACGACCCAGACGATCTGGATATTTGGATGGCATAAACTCGCCTTTGTCGACACGACCGCGAGACTGAAGTCACGATCGGAGCGTGATTGGATACCACACTTGACATGTGCGCTCGCTGCTGAGGGATCCCGTCCATAACTTCTACCGGTCTGACTCGCAGTTGTGATTAGATTAGATGCGCACGTACGCCATGCCGATTGAGCAAACTCTCGGCCTTGTCCACCGCAGTCCTTGGCAAGATCCAGACGCATCAGTCCACCGACAAGCTTGGCCCAAGTCTACGCTCGCCACCCATACTCGCAAGCTCCAGCCGAAACCCCTCAACTGCTCCTGAGACCACGCCGCGACATGGCCGACACGCGGAATGTCACATGCGGTTATGTGCGACTACGGGCCGGGATGGGCCCGGGGTGCTTATCCGGGCCAGACACGTTGATCTCGAGTAGAACTTGGAAACTGTATGATGCCACGGCTGGACATTGTTCGGGGACTGGCACCAATCGCCGCTCGCCAACGTCTGATGCCCGTCGTGGAAGCGACTTTGAGCGGCCAGCCGGGACTTTGTGGAGTGGGGGGTAGACTATTTCCAGCACCCGCTTGCCCACATCGCTAGCTGCAGCCGCGGCTGGGCCCATGATCATGTTCATTACCCCTGCGCAGCAGCTGCTTCATCCCACGCGCCTCAGGCCTCACGTCCTCAGTCCACAGAGGACTGTGATGGTTAGTACCGCGTGCTGGACCCACCGCGACTCGATGACATCAAGATGAAGATGCACCATGACCTGACCGGATGGCCTGGGGCCTGGGGGTTTGCATGACGTCGTTGTGGTATTTGACGAAAGAGCCGCCTGGACGAGACGCGAACAAGCAGCACGCTGTACAATGCGGGTAAAAGACGTGCCACACGCTGTCACTCGTACTGACTGACAACATTGCATCCTGGAGCTAAACCTACCTACCTTTTTGATCCTTGATCCTTGCTTGCCCCGCCGCGCCGCGCCGAGACTGCTCCCAGTGACCTAACACCATGCAGAACGCAGAACGCGCACCGTGGCAGGATGTTTACATGACATCATTGAAAAATGATGTCACTACTCTCAACCTAGAGTTCACATTTGTGGCATTTCACGCGCTTCCCGAGATGGCGAGCTCTTTTCCACCTTATAAGAAAGCGCTCCACACTATCCCCCCTCCTCTCATCATTCTCCTGGGAACTCTAGGAACTCTACAAGTGCGTCCATCTTGTTCAACTCGACGTTGCTGACCACAGTGCAAACACACTCTCAAGTTAGCGAACATCCCACCACGGGAGCCGTCACATCGGCGGCCCGCGGCCCCGAGATGGAGGCCGACATCCAGCGCAAGATCAAGCTCTGGGGCGTCTTTGAGGCATTCCGCGACGGGTGAGTAACCACACACTAGTGTAAATGAACAATCACTGATTGAGTAGCAAAATGCCCGACAATGTCCAGATCGACAACGCCCTTTCGTACGCCCAGAAGACATCGCCCGTGCCTCTCGACAAGCTCTCGCCCGAGGGCCGCGAGCTGATCGACGACGTCCGCGACATTATCGGCACCATGCGCGACATGGTCAAGGAGAAGAATGGCGATGAAATCTTCCAGAACACTGTCTTCCAGAGCTACGGTACCTCGGTCGCCCACGCCAAACAGGACGGCGTCCTGCCCATCAGCAAGGACGGCGCCAAGGCCGACAGCGACGAGGCTGCCAAGCATCTCCGTGTTCTCGCCACCCTCTTCGTCACCAACGGAGAGGTCCGCAAGCTCATGCAGGACTTTGGTGTTATTGGCCGTGACATGTTTGCCACCGCCGCCGAGAAGGCCGCCAGCGCCGCTCGCCCCGACCAGCAGCGTCTCAACCAGGTCGACGCTCCCGCCCCCAACAACACATGGGTCAACGCCGACGGCCAGCGCCTCGGCCCCAACGACACACCCGAGCTTGGCATGCGTGCCGCCGACGGCAGCAAGGTCCGCTACAACCCCAAGGACGACCCCAGCCAGGCTCAGTACATTGGCAAGGACGGCCAGACCACCACTGCCGGTGAGGCATACAACCAGTACCAGGAGACCAAGCAGCAGGTCGGCCAAGGTCTCCAGCAGGCCGGCCAGCAGGGTCTCTCTGCCGCGCAGCAGCAGCAGCAGCAGTACCAGCAGGGCCAGCAGGGCCAGCAGTACCAGCAGCAGGGCCAGACCCCATTGGTCGGCCAGAGCCAGCAGACTGGCGCTCTCCACAACCCAATGATTGGTACCGGCGCCCACCCCCAGCAGGAGCAGGGATTCATCCAGCAGGGCCAGCAGCAGCAGCAGCTCGGAGGCCAGCAGCAGCAGCTCGGCGGCCAGCAGCTCAGCCAGCAGCAGCAGCAGGGTCTCCAGCAGGCTCAGCACCACGCCTCTGCCATCAACCAGCACCGTGACCCCAACGCTTCGCTCTCCACCCAGGCCAACCAGCTCGTCGACGGTGCCACCCAGCACGTTGACAGCGACCCGCAGGCGCGCAACGCCCGTGACAAGGTCCAGGAGCGTCTCGCCGGTGTCCGTGACAAGATCCCCGAGCAGCACCGCCAGCGTCTCAACGACGGTTACGAGTCTGCCCGCGAGATTGTCGAGGATGCTTTCCCCGAGGAGCGCCGCGACCAGTTCATCTGGCGTCTCAAGAAGGTTCTCTTCGAGGTGCAGCAGCACAAGGACTACAACGAGGCCATGACTTGGCTCCTCAACGCTCTTGAGCGCTACGGCGGCTACGGCGAGCACGTTGCCAACAAGGGACAGGCCGCTGCCCAGGACGTGTCTCAGAACCCCCAGGTCTCTGCAGGCGTCAACAACTTTTTCGCTCTCCTCGAGCGCTTTGCCAACGGCCGCTCGCTCGAGCCTACCCGCTACGCCGTCGACCAGCTCTACACGGACGCCAAGACCGACCCCGAGCTCCGCAAGTGGTGGAACGCCACCTCCGACTATGTCCACCGTGTGCTCCTCGAGCCTGGATATGTCATTGAGGACGAGTCGACCGAGGAGGGCAAGCAGCTCTACGAGTCTGGCAAGGCCTTCTTCACCCAGAGGTACAAGAACCACTGGGACCACCTTTGGAACGAGCTCTCTGCCTGGATCAAGGCGTTCAACGAGGACCCCCTCAACCTCCGCTTTGGCGAGGACTG
Organism: Apiotrichum gracile; assembly: GCA_001600335.1. Lineage (NCBI taxonomy): Eukaryota > Fungi > Basidiomycota > Tremellomycetes > Trichosporonales > Trichosporonaceae > Apiotrichum > Apiotrichum gracile. The sequence goes on from BCJO01000005.1 coordinate 3,642,531, forward strand.
GAAGCGTCTCACCAAGGACCTCCTCTTTGACGGCGACGGAAACCTCACCTTCAAGCCCAAGCTCTGGAGCGACATTCGCAGCGTCATCCTCCCCAGCCTCATCAAGCACATTGGCTACATCCCGATCCCGCGTGCAGAGTACACCGACGACAAGCTCGACCTTGTTATTGAGAACCTGGTGCTTTCCGGCCCCAACCTTATTCCCAACGTCATGACGCTCGAGAACCACAACTACTTCAAGTTCTCTCCCTACGAGAGCATTCGGGACTACAACCACCACCGCTTCCGCGTTGGCATGTCCCAGATCCAGGCCGACATTCGCGACGTTCGCTTTGCGTTCCGCAAAAAGTCGGGCTTCCCCAAGATCTCGGACCGCGGTATCGCCGACGTTGTCGTCGCCCGTAACGGTATCACTGTCGACATTGAGATTGAGACGGTCGAGAACCGCCGTGACTCGGTGTTCCGCGTAAAGTCGGTCACCACGCACATTGACGAGCTCTCGTTCAAGATCAGGGAGAGCAAACACGACCTGCTCTACAAGTTTATCAAGGCCGCTGCCACTGGCACGATCAAAAAGGCCATTGCCGCCGCGGTCGAGAAGGGTATCCGCACTGGTCTCGACTTTGTCGACGGCCAGCTCGCCGAGGTCCGCAACACGGTCGAGAGCGCCAAGAAGAGCGACGAGACGACCCGCAAGCAGGCCCTCCAGGACATGTACAAGCGCAAGAAGGCCGCCGCTCAGGAGGAGAAGGCCAAGGTCGACGAGAAGAAGGGCGAGTTTAAGATTATCACCGACCGCGACCAGCAGATGCTCCCTGAACTCACCCAAAACTCCAAGGCGAGCATTGCCGCCCGCATCTGGAAGACCGAGGACGCTGCCAAGTCTGGCGACGGCTGGCGCTCGCCCGCCTTCTCGCTCGTCGGCGACAAGGCCCACCCCGCCGTCACTGGTGTCCACCACCCCCAGGCCCGTCCCGGAGCCGCTCGCGGACAGGGCATGACCGCTGCCATTGGCCAGAAGCAGGAGCAGGCCGCGCAGGACGCGAGGCACACGGCCCACCAGGCCGAGCGCCACGCCGACACGGCCGCGAGGATCTAAGCAGTAGTGTAGTTTAGTTTGTGCAGTGTGCAGTTAGTTGAAGTTAATTGAAGTATGCAGTTAATTCCAGAGATTAATATGTGGTTCCAGATATCAAGATGAGGTCACTTTCGAGATTGACGAGTGGTCTTCACATTTCTCGTCAAGGTGCGCCAGAAGTAAGCTTATCACGCAGGCTCACACTCTAGAGCCTCGGTACATTTGCTGTCTGGGTGCATTATGACAACACCTGGAATGCAGAATAAAGCAAGCTAGAAGGAAGCGTTCAGCCAAGGCATCCACTAATACTACAAATGATACAACACGCCATCTATCCTATGCATTACTATGTGTTACTGCGTCGAAGGTCGACCGCGTCGCGCAGTTTGGAGAGCAGCGCCGCGAGTCGGTAGGGCTTGATTACAACATCGTCCATTCCTGCAGCCATGGCCTGGTCGATTTGGGCCTGGCGAGCGTTTCCAGTGAGCGCAATGACCAGCTGCGGGGGGAGTGCGCCGTTTTGCTCGGCCTCGCGAATGTGGCGCACGGCGGTTAGGCCGTCCATGACTGGCATCTCGAGGTCCATGAGGACCACGTCGTAGCCGGCAGGCGCTCCGTGTCGAGACTGGCGTTTCGCCTCGTGAATCTTTACAAGCGCAATCTGGCCATTGTCGGCCGTGTCGCACACGAGCCCCGCCTTTGTGAGCTGGCGCTTGAGCGCAATCTGGTTGATTGCATTGTCCTCGACAATGAGGACCCGGAAGGGGTGCATGGGGGGCTGCGGGGTCACGGTGGCGGCGCGTGATACCGGCGCGGCGGTGCGTGCCTGGATGTGGAACCGGAAGGTGGATCCCACGCCGACCTGGCTGTCTACCTCGATACGGCCGCCGAGCAGCTCGGTAATCTTTTTGCAGATGAACAAGCCGAGACCCGAGCCGCCATACTGTGTGTGGATCATGCGGTTTCCCTGGTGGAAACGCTGGAAGAGAACGTTCTTCTCTTCTGGGGTCATGCCCGGGCCAGTGTCGGTCACGCTAACGTGCAGATACACTGGTGTGTCTTCGGGAAGCGGCAGGTTCCCGTCGTACTCTAGATCGTAGCACGGTAATCTTGCGCTTGGGCGACGTGGCCGTGAAGCGGATGGCGTTTGCGGTGAGATTGGTGACGACCTGTCCGAGCCGCACCGGGTCGGTCTTGATCGCTGTGACGGTTTCGAGTGCCTCTCCGATCTCGAGCGCAATGTCAATCTTTTTCATCTTGGCCTCGGATGAAAAGACGGACAGCACCTTGCGCGCCTCGTCCTGAATGTCCATCTCAATGTCGTGGATCGTGAGCATGTCGAGCTGGATGCGCGCGAGCGACAGCACGTCGCCGGCGATGCGCTCCTGCACGAGGCCGCACTGGTAGATGCCTAATGTCAGTATCTGGTGTCACTGTCACTCGAGCGCAATCACTGTCTGCGCTCCAGTGCCGTACTCACTCTCCAACGCCTCGACGTCCTCTTCCAGATCGGCGAGCAGCTTTGCGGAGGGCTGGAACCCGCCGGTCGGCGCAAACCGCAGCTGTTCCTTGAGCGCAACGAGATTCTCCTTTACCAGCGAGGAGCACTGCAGGATAGCAGACACGGGCGTGCGAATCTCGTGCGACGTGAGGTCTACCAGCAGCTCTTGCTGGTGCTTGCTCTCCTCGGCTTCTATGCGCCGGCGATTGGCATCCAAGAGCTGCTCCTCCTGGTACGAGATATCGGTCACGCAGGCGATGATGCCCGACATGCCTGGCCGGATCTTGTCGAGACGGATAAACACGCCCGACATTGTCTTGCCGGTGCGCCACTTCCACTGGAGGTTGGTCTTTACCTCGTCGCCGGTGAGAATCTCGCGCCAGATGGGTGCAAGGCGTGCTTGGGTCTCTTCGTCGCAGTATTCCAGCCACGTCGACGGGTCCTGCAGCGGGATGCCCGCCGGCTCGCGAAACGAGTCGTTGGTGTAGACGAGCTGGCCCTCGGCGTCTGTGCGCAGGATACCCGACGGGCACGAGTCGGTGAGCACCACTAGCTCGAGCTCGCGCTCGGAAAAGAGCTTTTGCAGCATCGCACGGCGTTTGCCCATTTGCATGTGCAGGTGGACACGGAGCAGCAGCTCTTGCGACTTGAACGGCTTGCTCACAAAGTCGTCGGCGCCAGCGATCAATGCTCCCATCCGGTGGTCATCGTCGGCAGAGTACGACAAGACGACCATTGGTACGTGCGGCAGGTCGGCGCGCAGTTCGGTGAGGAGCTCGATGCCACTCAGCGGGCGGATAAACAGCTCGGACAGGACAAGATTCGGTGGCGTGACCCGTGCAATCTCGAGCGCTTCAGTCGATGTCTGTGCTGTCATGACCGTACAAAACGGTTCAAACAGGAGACGTATAAAGTCGAGCATGTCCTTGTCTGCATCGACCACGAGCAGCTTGTCGGTGCGCTCAAACATTAATCCGTCGCGGAAGCCGCTCGACAGACTGGCCGTGTCGCTGACATCGTCGGACATGTCTGTCCACAGGGTGACTTCTTCGGCCACTTGCCGCGCGTACACGCCAATGGATGATAGCGTCGTGTCGACATTGGCTGGGTGGCCGAGGGGAATGTGCGCGGTGCAGGTCGAGCCGTGCGCAGACTTGATGGTCAGATGGCCGTCGTGCAGTCGCAGAATCTCCTTTACGAGCGCGAGACCGACGCCGCCCTCTGGGGCGTGAGCAGTGTCGTCTTCCGGTACGCCCCGCCCTGGGTCGTGAACCGAAATGAGGGCAGCGTCGGTGGTGAAACCCAACGTGAGGGTCACCGTGCCGTGGTCGGCGTGCTTTACAGCATTAACAATGAGGTGAGACACTACGATTTCCAAGAGCACAGGGTCGACGCAGACCTTTTCGTGCGGCTGGGTGACAACCTTGACCTGCACGACGCCGAGTTTCTCTATCGGTGCCTGGAAAATGTTCCCAATGTCGATGATAAACTCGCGCAGGTCGACGGGAAAGAAGCGCGCAGTCACGCGGCCAGACTCTAGACGCGTAAAGTCGAATAGGGTTGTCATGAGCTGCTGTAGTCGGCGTGTGTTGCGGTGCGCGACGGCGAGCTGCTTTCTCAGAGCGGGGTCGAGCTTGCTGCTGTGCAGGATATTGTCGAGCGGGGCGGAAATCAGACTGAGAGGTGTGCGAAACTCGTGCGCGGCGCCGCGAAACCATGCTTCCTTGGCGCGCTCGAGCTTTTCCTTTTCCGCAATATGCGCAAGCTCTTCCTCAAAGGCGACGACCGAGCTGAGACCGGATGTGAGATAGCCACGGATTTGCTGGATCCAGTCTTCGTATTCAGTGTCAAGCGGTCGGTACAGGTTGAGGCCGAGTAACAGCACCGCTGGCGGCGCGGCGCCGTCCATATTCAACGGAACAACAATGGCATTCTCAGGCAGGCCGTCCCACTGCCGCACGGTCAAGCCAGAAAACAGATCGCGCGAGTTTTCCAGCATGACGCACTGGCGTGACTCTACCGCACGCGCAAAAGGTACCGACAGGCTGTCCGCACCACTGTGGATAATTTTCGACCCCCATGAGCTGCGCGATGGCCGCGATGACGGATGTGAAGACGCGACGCCAGAGTTTTGCGACGCGGCAGACGATGACGACTTTAGGGATGCTGCGGGTGGCTCTACTGGCGGCACCGCCCCGAGCAAGACTGTTGGTGGTACGTGCGGATGCCCCTCTGGTACGCCTATTGTCGCCATGCGCGTGAGCTGCTTTTCGTCCCCGCAGTAGAATGCCGCAAAGGGAGCGTCTACAGGATTCTGGGCCAGCACCTTTGCCGCAGAGTCGAAAAACTCGCGCCGTGTGCGAGCCCAGGCGACCTCTTCCACCAAAAGGCGGGTTGTCTCGAGCCGCCGCTCGGCAATCGTCCTGTCGGTGTAGTCTGTCGACGGGTTCCACAGCGCAATGACATTCTTTTTAGAGTCAAACATGGGCATGAGCGAATACGAGTGGTAGGTTTCAAACGGGTGACCGTTGGGCTGCTCTTTGAAGAGAAGCAGTCCTCGCGGACGGTACACCTGCTCGCCAGCGAGCGCGCGCTCCGCATCGGGGCCGACTTCTTTCCATATCGAGGTCCAGACTTGCCGTGCCGGCCGGCCAAAGGCGTGCGGGTGGTCCACGAGGCTTGCGTACGCTTGGTTGCTACTGTCAGTTTACTCGGTGAATGTGCTTACTATATCAGGATGCACTCTGGTCCAATCCAGACCGCATCCTGGTCGAGAGAAGAAAAGACAATGTGGACCATGAGCTCGACCTCTCGCGTCCAAGTGTCCCGCGGCCCGAGCGGCGTCTGCGACCAGTCTGTGTCTCTGAGGAGGGCTGCACACAGTGGCACGGCCTCTTTTCGTATCGCTGGTTGGTATGGGACCTTTGGGGTGATGGACCGCGGGACGGCTGCAGAGATCCGTTTCTCTACGCGTTTTGTCGCCTGCAGACGCGTCGCGGTGACGATTACCAAGCCGGAGCCGCCTTTATGCCGAGTCTTGATGACATCCATGGTCAAGCCCTCGCCAGTGGCCGTCTGCAGCTCTAGGCCAAACGACGCTGCCGCGTGCGCCACCGCATCGGTGACATCTTCAGACTGAGCTTCGACCCACGCGGCAAAAGCAGCCAGCTGGGCCGGCTGCACGAGATCGGCAAGCGACACGCCTGCGGACAGCCGGTGCCACTGATCGTTGGCCCATACAATCTGAATTCGCGGCACCTTTGCAGAAAAGTCGACCATTGGCGGCACGTCGTCGGCCTTTTCCTGCGCCGCGAGCATGGCGTAGCGATCACTCGACGAAGTCGACTTTTGCGACGACTTTTGCGAGGGCGCAGGGCCATTCAGGTCCCGTGGCGTCGGCGTCGTGAGGCCGGCCGTAGAGTCAATCTCGAGCGAGCCAAGCGTAGAGGTTATATCGCTCCCGGTGCTGGCTATGCTCGCCATGCTGCCGCGTTTGGAGAGCCGGTGGCTCTGTGCATATCGCTGCGCTTGGCTCTGACTCTGCCCCGGGCCATGCCCGATGGCAGTGACGGACACGACAATCGCCGGGAGGGGGTATGACTGCAGATTAGTTGGGAAGCACGGGCTACTCACTTCTAGGTATGCGGTCGGAAGGGAGACGGACATGTTGTTGAGTAAAGATGGAGATGGAGATTGTAAGCATGCAAATATGAGGTTAGTGTCCGGTTTTACGTCACTCGCGCCACATCAGAGGTCGAGAACATGGTCGGATTTTAGCGTCAGCCAATGGTGGATTTGGTCGCAGCAGTGACGACATTAGCTCCACCCACCGGTATTTCCCGAGTTTAAGCGGACGCGACACAGCATGCGCAAGAAACGCGACAGGCCGCGTAGGTAATTCTTCGGATCTTGAAAACGCGAGTGGGATTCGGCAAGCCAGAAAGCACTTTGCAACACTTGCAGTTGTGACGTTGAGATAGCAAGGACCCTGCGCGGAGAAACTTCCGGTAGCACATGGCGTTGGGCGTCATGAGGCGTAGTGACGCATGCACAGATTACATTGTTGACAAAGCGGATTGGCTTTTGGGTACGACGCGTCTTGAACCTTCTCGAAGCTGCAGACGTGCGTGGAGAATGATCGTCTTGGGATCTTTACTCGCGTGGGGTTATACGAAGAATGTGGTTTGCTGTGGAGAGCCGTACCGCGATGACAGAGGACACGCACAAGACGATCTGACGTCTCTCAATACGAATACTTCGTCTCGATGAACGAGGTATCCAGATACGTCGTGTGAATGGGCCGGTGGACGGATCAAACGACGGCAATGCGCCACTGAGAGTCACTGTTCAAGGACAGAGCGGAGGCGCGCCGACCGTGCAGTCTGACTCGAACAGAGGGGCACTCGTCGCCTCCAGGCGCTCAAGGATGTAGCGTACACACGTACATGGAGAAATAGACTTCGCTAATGAGGCGAGTCGGACTATTGCTGTTTGAGCGTCGACCCTTTCGGACGGTCGCGGTCTTTAGAACATGTAAGATGACTTTGTCACACGGAGGTTGTAACGGGACCGAGAGTGGCCACCTTGCGGGATTGTAGCTGATGTGAGTGCGCTATCGTTAGTCGTCGTCAGTATATGGAACTCTTGTCGCACTTTCCACTTTACCCTGCCCCTCACCCAATGATCTCAACATCTTGCACTGGAGAACCATGTTGAGGCTGTCCGGGGCGGTGGAAGCCGGGCGAGTATGAAATCCTTGGGAGGACTCGTGCACCACCCGAGTCTGCGTCCAACACGAGGTTGTTGCGTTTGTCTTCATGCACGGGTGCTGTCGAGCATGTCCGATTTCTCAGTGGGGCTGGGGTGTGAATCACGTGATTAGAATCGAGGCCGCAGCTCGTGCGTCCAGCGCGCCATGACATCTGGCGCCGTTACCGAGAACCCAGCCCGCACTTTGCTGCTTGAGACTCCTTCCAGCCTCAACGGCCAGGGCAGTCGACACCGCCTCGAGGTGATCAGACCACTGGTGCACTCGGACAGCGCTGTCGACAAAGGCCTGCCTGCAAGTCTTGCCCACTGTAGCTGTAGCAAAGGACCTCTGTCACCGCCCCTAGAGGTCCTATTCCTATACTTGCCTCTCTTCACTTTGCGCTAGGTGCACGACTGCCGAGGTAATGGCGATGCGGGCAGAGTCATGTGGCATTGGACACAAGGGCGGGCCCGCTTGGACGTAACGTATGCTGTGACCTGCTGCGCCTTCTGAGACCTCGTCCACGCCATGCGAGCGAGGAGGGCGCGCTTCTCGCTCGCGCTTGAAACAATACTGTGGTCTAGGCGCGAGGCTGTGAGGTTTACGACACGGACCTCTCCCGCCCCCGACGTAACAGGCTGATAAGATAGGCCACGCTCCCACGCCATTAAATGGACACGACGCCATGTTGCACTTTCTCCTCGCGGAACCGGGGGTGCGGGGAGGCTTTTCAGGAACACCGGCAGCTGGATCCAGAAGAGTGGGTCCGTTCCCAGGCGATGCAATGCAGCCAGCGATGCTGACATCCAGTGAGCCAGTGGGCTGGTATGGGCCTAGTGTTCCGATTACCCCGCCTCGAGGATCCGCCAGGCACAATATGCCGGCATCAGTGTTTCGTCCATGTCTGGGAGCGGTGAGCGTGGCGTTTTAGTTTATGGAACCGTCGCTGGAACCACACAGCCTTACGGCATGTGCATCCCACGCACGGGGCTCGCAAACGGGCTTGCGAACATGACAATGGTTTGTGCGGAACATTTGTGCACACCTGGGAACATGATAAAAGGCGTTCTGTCAAGACGAAGAAAATGCTCCCCACATCAACAATAACATGCTCGCCCTACTCTTCACCCTCATGGGCGCCGTCGCGGCGGGCCCTCTGCGCACCGAGACGATCATGCCCCACCCCGCCATTGTCAACGACATTGCCCGAAGCCTACACGCACGCGGCGATAGCTCCCACCGTATAGACATGGGCCGATTCGACACTGGGTTTAAAAATGCTGTTCTCTGGACCACCAAGAAGTATGTTCTCGCAGACACCAAATGCTGACGGCAGCGAGGTCAAAAAGAACGTTAGCACGCCCGCAGACAAGCCGGCCACCGACACAAAGGGCAAGACCTCGAACCAGGCGGGGCCGGCCCAGGTCGCCGCGAGTCTCGCCGTGAACATTATCTGCGAAGACTGTTATATCGCCGGCGCTGCACAGGTCACCATGGACATTAGCGGCACCAAGCAGTTTGAGGACTCAATCGAGGCCTTTGGCACGGCGGCAAAAGATCAGCTCGGCATCATATGGGACAAGATCCAGGATTGGGGAAACGAAATCGCGAGCGAAGTCAAGAACGAGACAAAGTCGTGGGCCCCCTGGAACGAAGCCTACGATTTTGAAATGCCCGAGCTCGACATTGATGTGGACGACTTTAAGCTCACCACCGTTGATCTCCCCGACGTGTCCCTCGGCTTTGAGTTCACGGAAGATTTCGAAATCTACCTCAAGCTCAAGACGCAGCTCGAGGGCAAGGCGTCATACACACTTCCTCTGTACATGTCCAAGACGGCTGTGGGAATCCAGAGCACACAGTATCTGCTTGGTGTGGCGGCCACTGTTGACCTTATTCTGGATGTTCGGGCCGCTGTTGACCTTTCTGGGGGCGCGCACATCAGGCTTGACAAGGGAACCGGCTTTGACATCAAGCTCTTTGGTGACGAGCTGTCGAGTATGAACCTGTGAGTCGGCGAGCGCATCCACGCTGATATTAGTCCGGGTGGCCATTTCGAGTTTTTGCCAGTCTCCATCCAGGCCGAGGACGTTGTTCTACACGGCGTGCTGGCTATCAAGCTCAAGGCAGGCATCGAGCTCGACAAGCAAAAGTTCCCCGACGTTACCATCAGCGGAGGCATTATCACCAACGTTTACGCCAATGTTTTTGACTTTAAGACAATCATCAAGCCTGCCCACGACGACGACACGTGCCATCTGGGCGTCCAGAATGAGTTTACAATTGGTGTCGGCGGAGGTGCTGGTGCTACTATTGCTGCCACCATTGGTGGAGTCACCCACCCGTACGGACCAACTGCCGGCACTCTTATTCCCGTGTTTAAGGCGACCAAGACCGACTGCGTTGCTGGCACCCCGACTTTGGCTCCTTCCAAGCGAGCCGACCTGGTACCCACGACGACTGTAACGACTATCACTGTCAATGCCCAAGCGTGCAAGACGGAGGGCATGGTCAACTGCCCTGCTTCAATGCTAGAGGCCGTGCAAGTCACGTCTGTCATGACCTTGAGCACCGCCATCCCGTCTGGCTCCACAGCCGACTGGGCAACAACAGGTACAGTCGTCGCCAAGAGCGCCTTTGGAACCAACGCGGCGAGCATCGCCGGCCAGAGCGGTGCCCCGACAGAGTACACCCCCAAGGCTACCGACTTTGGCTCCAAGGTCACAGACAAGGTCGACGACATTGTCTCTGATGTAAACGACAAGGTGGACAACCTGTTCCACAACAACTCGTTTGCCAAGCGCATTGGCCTCGGCCTCGCGTTTGGTCTCGGCATCCCCCTTATTGCGTTTGTGATTGCGACCATTGTGTAAGTGATGCTTTGTTCTTTCCGCTGACATTAGTCTCGCTGTCAAGCTCAACAAGGCCAAGAAGCCAAACGGAAACCTGCGGCGCAGGGGTGGAAAGGGCGTCTCGTACACGCCCCTCGAGGAGACGCGCTCTCACGTTGCTGCGCTGCCGCTGTAGATTTGTTGTATATAGTCATGCATAGGTTCTGGATAAGATTGAGGCGGTGTGTACCGAGTGAGCAAATGACGCTTTCTCCTGTCGCGGAGCGAGCCCGCTGCACTTATAGGCTGACCGCTACAAACATCTGTACCCAGTGCGACCGGGCAAAGCACAATGCCATTGCTGCTACGTGATCATGCATTGCAAGTGTTGCAGAACGAACACAGTGGAGGGTTGGTGCCACAGACCCTCCAGGGTCACGTGAGACTCACATGGTGTATATCCGAAATATATCCTGGCAGGCGGGACGCCTACGCTGGCTCGCGATCTCGTGACTGAAGCCTGCTCTTAAGGTGACGCCATAAACTCACTTGCTCTCATTGATCTCGACGCTTAACAATTCTGTTGTCTCTCTCACAGCCTTATACATCCAGCTACTCGTCTCGCCCTCACGACCTCATCCCCTAATCTCGCAAACCCACACCTACCTCAGTCACACTCCGCCGGCATGACCGGCGTGTTCGAGAACCCCCTCAACGCGGCCCTCCTCCCGCCCATCCTGTGGCTAATCTACCGCATCGTGTTCCCCTCGTGGCCCGAGCAGAAGAAGCCGCTGCCGACAACGCACATGGAGGGCGACTACAACTGGGCGCCCAAGGCGCACCCGCCCGTGGTGTGTTCGCGCAAGTACAACGTGCACGAGCTGTACCCCTTCCACGGGCGCAACGAGAAGGAAAAGGACAGCGGCAAGATCCTGCTCGCGATCGCGCGGCTGAATGAGGACGGCAGCATCAAGGAGCGCACCGTGTTTGACGTTACGAAAGGAAAGAACTTTTACGGGCCAGGTGAGTCGCCGCAGCGGAGGATTGCCGCGAGGCGTTGTACTGATGGCAGACGGCATGTACGGGAACTTTGCGGGACGCGACGCGTCGCGCGGTATGGCCAAGCAGAGCTTTGAAGAGGGTAGGTGCGCGCTTTATTGCCGTTGCTGATGACAAGATATGCTCACAGACATCCACCGGCCGCTGGACAAGCTGGACGACCTGACAAAGTCTGAAATGTGAGTTGAGACGAGCTGATGGAGCCTGTCGTGGTTGCTGATTTCCTAGCGACAACATGCACGGATGGCACGACCACTTCTCGGGCAAGTACATCATCTGTGGCGAGCTTGTCGAGTAGGATCCTGAGCGGGCAGGATGGCGTTGATGTATAGACGGTTGATGGCTGGGGTCGGAGTCGGCTGCAAGCTCTGAAGACTCACCCGAATCTGTGACGTTTGCTTCTGAACTCTGGGGAGGTAAAGTAACGTTGCCAACCTGCCAGAGGACACAGACTGATAAGGTACAAGGAGTCTAGAAGACCAGTGCAAGTAACCAATCTTTCATCCAACGGTCAACAACAAAGACAATGACTTGTTGAGGACGTCTGCGGCAGTACCAGCAGATAGACCCGGCCTCGCTCGACGGAACAAAAGAGCTGACAACGCGGGTGGGAGACGGGTGGGGTACTGACTCGCGAGGAAGGTGTAGGGGAGGGGCGATGAGCGTGCGGTCCGAGAATGGACGATTTGATGGTGGCGATGACGAGGGTGAGAGCGTAGAGGAACGGAGCATGCAGCGCAGACGGCAACAATGCGCGACTCCTGGTCTTGGCTGCGAACCTGCGTCACACTCCTTCACTGTTGCCTCCCGGCGCCTCTGAGCGACGTGGATACTGCAGACATGCGCAGCAGGAGTGGGTCGTAGTGTCTGCGCCTCAGCTGAGGTCAGCACGCGAAAGGATGCGGTCACCGTGCAGCTCGTTGGCCATCGATCGGCTCTGCCCAAGGCGGGTGCGAATGGACACAACCCTCGCGTCCAACAAGCTGTTCCACCCCGGGCTTTCTCTCCTCCTTGGGCTTGATCCGCTTGCCCCCATTTGATGGACGCAGACTGCTTTTGACCGTCGGTCTACAGGGCAGCAACGGGCTGGAGTCAAGTCATGCAACGGATAACTGTACGCTCAAAAATACTTGGTCAGAAAGCATGGGGTGCATTTTGTAATATAGGTAGTCATTCTACACCTGCTTCGAGTCGTCCTTGGCGTCCTTGACGCTCGCGGCATCCGCCGTGCGAGGACTAGTGTCGGGGAAATCGACCATGGACGAGTTGCGGCTGTCAAAGGCAAAGGCAACTTCTTCCAGCGTGTACCCGTGCGTCTCGACCATGTAGCGCTTGACGAGAACCCACTGGGCAATGACAAGCGGCATGTAGACAATGTAGTACTTCCACCCGATAGAGTTGAGGGCGATGCTGTCCACAAACGTGACGTACACGGTCTGGATCTGCGTGAGGGTGTTCCACACCAGGAGACCCTTGGAGCGCATCGAGTACGTCTGCACCTCGGCCGGGTACGAGTAGAGGATAGGATTGGTAAAGTTGAATGACCCAAGGAAGAGCCAGACGAGGACAACGGTGGCGATGGCCGACTTGTGGTCTTCTTGGCCAGAGTTGGCGAAGCAGGCACCGGCGACGGTGAGGCCTACAAGACAGAGGAGCATAAAGGGCCAAGTGGCGAGAAGAATAGGCTTGCGGCCAACAGTCTTGCCCAGGAAGACGGCAGAGACCTGCGCGATCCAGCAAAAGACGTTTAGACCGGCGGCGATACCAGTCTGGACCGTGGCGCCAGTGATGCCAACAGAGTCAAAGACGACAGTGTAGTAGTAGTAGATGATCGAGCTGCCCGACATCCAAGTGAGGTTGGTCATGAGCGCGGCCAGGCCGAGGCGGTGGCGGTTCGAGTGTCCGCGGAGAATGTTGCTCCACTTTTCGGCCTTGGCGATACGTTCGTTGTCGATGGTCTCCTTGATCTCCTCAAACTCGAACAGCACCATGGGGTCATTCGGGTTGCCGTTGCCGTGGTACTTTACGAGAAAGTCCATTGCTTCAGCATCGCGGCCCTTGGAGATGAGGAAACGGGGCGTCTCGGGCATAAACTGAACAGCAATGAGAAGGTAGAGCGCCATGGGAACCTGGAGAATGTACGGGAGGCGCCAAGCCCACGAGCCAGTCATGTAGCTGCAGCCAAAGTTGACCCACGACGCAATGACCATGCCCATAATGTACCAGCTGTTCCATGACTGGGCAATGACGGAACGCGAACGCGGGTGGGGAATCTCCTGCACGACGACAAGCGAAGTCATGAGGAACGAAGCGAGACCAAAGCCGATGATGAAACGGCCCACAACAAAGATGGCGTAGCCGCTCCGGCCCCTGACGCTCGAAACGCCCGCACAGCAGCTGATCACAGTACCGATGAGGATCATGTAGCCGTAGACTAAGAGTAAGCGAGGGCTCACGATCACAGACTAGACACGTCCCACTTACATCGGATGCCCCAGCGACGGCCCCAGCGCTCGTCGATCTCGGTGATCACGGGCCCAATGACGATGCCCGAGAGGGGACCAGCAGCGTTCAGAAGACCAATAAGAGCCGAAGTGTTCGTGTTCTTGTCCGTAAGGCCGAGGTCCTCGTGCCAAGAATCAAAAGCCTGCAGGCCTGAGATAAGGGTTCCGTCGTCTGTTTGTTAGCAACGAGCTGTCGGACGACATTTTACTCACATCCGTTGAGAATCATGCCAACAAAGACGATGCTCAAAAAGCTAGTTGTCAGAGACAATCACCCCGCCGACATACAAGTTGAGCTTGATGCGTCCATTGTCGCGGTACCACGGCGTCGAATCGCGTACGTTCGGACTGGGACGTTAGCACAATGACTCTTTGGCAAAAACTTACATGGAAAGCCAGTCCTGGCTCCTAGGCTGGGCATGTGAGCGTGGAGGGGGGTTAAGCAGCAACTAGCGACGCAGGCATTATCCTGTTCCGCTCAACGGTATGATCTCAGCACAGGCAGCGCGGTCAATGTACGATTGTTGTTCGGCTCTCATCAACAGTGTTGGTGGAGAGCGTACTAGACAACCGTGACGATTGACCATTCAGAGCCGACCTGGCACCCGTGTTGCATCCCATTACTTCTCAAGAGCGGCTGAGAGAGTACATGGGATGTAGTCCACGCTGATATTTTCTTTTTGTTTAAAGCAATGAAGAAATAGGTTTGTTGATCATGTTGTCGATGTTGAGGCGTTCGTCTTGACCTGACTGACCTGTGACATGGCGATGTGTAAAAGGAGACAAGATGTATCTAGAGAGTGAGAGTGAGAAACGAGATGTTGATGGGAAAGAGAGATGCTGGTGGTATATAAGCCGAGTGGAAAAAGCGGGTTGGTTTGGTGGACTGTGGTGGACGGAAGCTGGCAACACGGGCGGATCTCCGATTTTTTCTACTCCAATCCAGCCCGTGGTGGCACCTGACCTCGTCTCGTCCGACATGCCCCACATACGGACCACTGGCCTCCGCCCTCAACAAGAGCATCATGCATCATACGAAGCATACGCAGCATGCGTTGCTATCCTTATCCGTCCATATCCCGTAATATCCAATCCGAATCCAAGGCCTTTTGTCTATTAAGGGCTGTTCCCAAACTAGCTAAGAGTCTGGAATGATTGAAAAAGAGCAACCTCATGGATCATGGGTCAGGAGCGTGAATGCATATGGATACCCCGCAGGCCGCAGGACCGCGTGTGCGCAAGCAACCGTCTCCAGGGAGGTGTAGGACAGGGCTTGATGGGAATGCGGAGCAACGACGGACCGTACGCGCCGTACGGACCATGGCAATTTTACTGGCAACAGTCCTTTTGCATGAAACGAAACACTGACTGCTGCCTGATACACTGCTCTACTCGATGCGTGCGGAGCGGCGCGGCCTCTCGACATCGCCGTCGAGGATCTGAGAGCGAGCACGTTTACGGCGGGGTTCGGGGATGGATGGCAGTTGACAGGCACCGAGGGGCCAGCACTAGTGCGGACAGCGTTGACAGGCACTGGGTCAAGAGCTAGTGAGCGTCTGATGCAAATAGCCAGACGGCTGCGAGTCGTTGTTGGCAACTGGAGCGTTTATCGAGCTGCGAGAGTAGAGTAGAGACTTCTGTGTATAGACTGCTTGCATAGAGCTCATACCCTCAGCATCGATATCCGCGCACTGAGCGCACTGAGTCACGCCGCCGCATTATGTATTAATCTCACCCATAGGCCCGACTCCCACTCGACGATCATCAGGCTCCTGATGCAGGCCGCCACCGTCTTGTGAGCTACACTGACATGCAGACTGCCTCGTGCTCAGGCTCCGTTGGAGGAACCGCTTTCCGTCTGATTATAAGCCGCCACTTGAGCGACACAAGCCCGGCTCCTGTAAACCCTCTGATCTCCTTCGCGGCGGGTGACTAGAGCTTCTGACGCGACTGATTATGTAGTACTTTGCCGTCGCCGTCGCCTTCCCACTAACCGCCTTCCATGTCAGAGGACACGTAGCAGCCGCAGTGAGCGAGGTGTTGGATGTGGCCTAACTGAACGCTCATTCTCACTACCCCGGTCACCCGATGCGCTACCGCTCTCTTACCCTGTAACCTATGCTGCCAGTACTGTGGCTGGGATGACCGTTGCGACAAAGACGACGCAATACACGTCCGGAAGACCGCCTTGCTTCATCTTCTGCCGCGGCCGACCCCTCACCATTTGCGATGAAGCCTCACACCGTTGGCTAAGAGAGCCTGCGTCTCTCATCCGTGACCTTGCAGCGACAGGAGGAGTGACAACCGCACAACTCTATGAAACTATGGAGCAACGAACCCAAGGTTATACCTCCCGGCCAATCTGAAAATAAAATGCGGCCAAATTCGTGATAAAATCGTCAGAAATACCCATAAAACAGTGATCAATTAGAACGACTTGACTAGGGTTTAACTCTGACAGCACTAGGATTGCATTACATGTGATATGCACTTCCTTCACGGTCGACACACGGGTATGCACGCCGCACAATCATGCACGCCGGAGGGCCAAGCGACAAGCCATGCTCGGACTCAACGGCGACGAGCCGCCCTGTGAAGATCGAAAGCTCAAGACAACATCACGTGATTACGTTATTCCCAGGTTATCGGCACCGGCCAGGGTCCGAACCTCGCCAATCTGATTGTCTGCAAGCTAAACCCTCGACAACGACATGAGCCGATTCGGAGCTCCGAACCAGCTAAACGAACAAACGTATTAACACATGCATCCTAGTCTGTAAGGTTGTAGATCTTCTGGATGTCGGCGAGCACCTTGGGAAAGTCAATCTTGAGGTCCTTGAGGCGGCCGTCCCGGAAGTCAAAGGTCCAGCCGTGGACAATGGGGTAGTTGTTCTCGGCGTAGTGCTGCTGGACAGCTGCCGACTTGATAACGTTGCGGCACTGCTCAATGACGTTGAGCTCGACAAGACGGTCGTAGCGGGCCTCCTCGTCCTTGATGGCGTCGAGCTCGGCCTCGTGCAGGCGGTACACGTCGCGAATGTTACGGAGCCACGGGTTGAGGATACCAAGGTCCTTTGGTGTCATGGCGGCCTTTACGCCTCCGCAGCCGTAGTGGCCGCACACGATAATGTGCTTGACGTGCAGGTGGCGCACGGCATAGTTGATGACACTCATGACATTGAGGTCAATGTTGTTGACGAGGTTGGCAATGTTGCGGTGGATAAACGCCTGTCCGGGCTCGAGACCAGTAATGACCTCGGCGGGCATGCGCGAGTCGGAGCAGCCAATCCAGAGGTACTCGGGCGACTGGCCGGCCGAGAGCTTGTTGAAGAACTCGGGGTCCTTTTCAATCTGCTGCTCGGCCCATTTGCGGTTGTTCTCAAACACGACGTCGTGCGACTGCTGCAGGTACTCGGCCATTGGGGCGGTTTGAGAACGGGGTTCTGTCGGAGGAGGAGGAGTGGTGTGAGAGGATGACGAGCAGGAGCGGGCAAAGGAAATGGACGCGGGGGTGCGGGCGGTGAGAGAGATGTTTGCGCGCGAGGCAGGACGTAAGATGTGTCTTGCCAACATGGAATGAAGAGAGGAGAGAGAGAGAGGGAGATGTCGAGGTTTTGCAATGGGGGACTAGAGTGAAAAAGTGGGACAGCCCCGTCGGAGCAAAGTAGTCGTCCGTCGTCGGTTGTCGGTTGTCCGCGTTTGTCGTCGTCGTCGAGAACGAGATCTCAATATCGGGTCTTGACTTTTTGTGTTCCAGTGGGGCAAAAAACGGAATCCCAGCCAATAAGCTCTAGTGCTCATGTCGTGATAAAGTGGGGGTAGTTTATAAATTGCACTGTTGGTGACTACCCAGGTTTGTCACCAGATAACGTCATTCCGCGTTCTAGCGAGGGCTAGTGGCAATCGGGCCGAGCTGGGGTCCGAGGTCCAGCTGGTCCTTACGCGACGCGACTTGTTGTCCTGTAGCTCTCACTGGCACACATTCACCACATTCACTAGTGACAACGAGGGTACGAACATTTGTAGATAAGCGCTAACAACGGAGGATTGCTGATTACGATAA
Organism: Apiotrichum gracile; assembly: GCA_001600335.1. Taxonomy (NCBI): domain Eukaryota; kingdom Fungi; phylum Basidiomycota; class Tremellomycetes; order Trichosporonales; family Trichosporonaceae; genus Apiotrichum; species Apiotrichum gracile. The sequence goes on from BCJO01000005.1 coordinate 3,660,317, forward strand.
CTGATTAAGGTTACTCAGTTGCTATCATGCGACTCATGGATCCAAGCCCTCGCTCCGCTACGTGTAATCGAAACGCGTGAGCGTGAGCTCGATACTGTCCTTGCATGTTCCCTCGGTCTGCTGATCCGTCATGCCGAGGTGCGACTCCTCCATGAGGTCCCGGAAGGAGCATCACACCGACCGCGAGCACCCGCACCGCGCCGCGTCGCTCAGTCGGTCTGCGGCGCCTGACCTGGATAGGCAAGGTTATCAGCAGTCCCGTCGACGCCGACCGAGCTCAAGGTCCTTGGGTTCAGCACCCGCTGGGCAATGCGGCGGACGAGCTCGTCCTCTTGGCTGCTGGAACAGCCTGGCAACCCAGGTCTGTACCAGGCGGTTCAGGAGCGGTGCACCAAATAAGAACTGGAGGATCGATTAGAAACGCCGACTGGCGGACCAGGAGCCCTACGGCTGATATGTTGAAAACGAAGGTTTGCTCGGGAGAGACCCGAGTCCGCGCTGGAACTCCTCCTGGTGCGTACGAGACGGTTCGTCCTCCTTCTGGGGATTACTGTGCGTACTCCTCGCTCGGTTCACTGGCAGCTCTGTCGGGGCAGGTGTCGCTGATGCCGACTTTGCTACTCTCTCCCCCGCCGCGAGCTCCTTCATAATCTCCGCCTCGAGCGCGTCCGCATCGCGTTCCGGTTCCGGCGTCGGGGTGCGGTTGGCACGTTTCGACATTGACGCGAGCTTGGCCTCCATGGCGGCAATCTGCGCCTCGGCACTGTTGTCAGAATGACACCCGTGCTGTTGCTGCTTACGTCTTTGGGCGGTTCTTGGCCTTGAGCAGCGACAACGTCGTCGGTTTCGCGGCATCGCCAACCCGGCGCGCCTTGGGATTCATGTAGTCGTCGGGCGGTGCCTGCGAGTCAGATATGCGGAGCGACCACAACTCACAGCGTTAGCATAGGTGACGACGAGCTTGCGCCCGCGCAGCAAACGATCGTGCAGCTTGACCAGCGCCTTTAGTGCGTCCTGTATGTCAGTGTCCAGATACAAATCAGGACTCACGTCTTTACTAGAGTACTCGACGAACGCGTAGCCCCGCGACTTGCCCTTTAGGGCCCCAGCCTTGTGGTACATGACGTCGAGCTTTGTGATCTTGCCGTACTTTTGAAAGACCTGCACGAGTGTGTACTCGTCAACGTTTGGAGCGAGGTTGCCGACAAAGAGGCGGTCGGGCTTTCCTCCTGGTGTTGAAGATGGCTGTGACATTTGGTGTATCGTGTGAGAGTAAGAGCGAGAGACGAAGAGCAACGACGAGTAGATTAGATCTTCGGCCCGGACTGGATGCTCTCCTTGGCGGAGAACTTAAACGGGAGCCCCGTTTATCTGCCTCCACCTCCACTCTCCATGTCCCCGACTTTGTTCCGTCGTCATTGTTCTTCATTCCTCCCACACCCTCATGCCACCCCCTCCGACACCATTCCACATTCTCCGCGCTCACCAGGCCCCTCTCTCAGCGCTCCGCTTTACAGCAGGCAACATCCACCTCGTCGCAGGCGACCAGGATGGCTTCGTGAGCGTCACGGATCTGCGGGCGCGGCGAGTCGTGGCCTCGTGGAAGGCGCATGAGAACGGAGTGCTCGGGCTCGGCGAGTGGGACGGTGGGATCGTGACGTGAGCTGTGCGCCGGTATTTCTACTGACATCAGACAAGGGCGCGACAATAAAGTTCACTTCTTCGCCCCCATCACACCGGGGAGCACACCAGCGACCGTTCGCTCGCTCGACGCGAATGCACTCAACTTTTGCGCCTTTAGTCTGCTCCCATTAGAAGAGGAGGGGCTGCTGGCGCTGCCAAACCTTGCGGACTCGGAGCTCGTGCGTGCGTGCTCGGTGCCATGCCCCTAACGCCAGATTGACATTTTTCGCGTACCTTCCCTTGTGCGGATACACGCTGCTGTCAACTTTGTCCCAGGTACTCAAGAAGCAGCAGGGAAAACACGGTCCGGTATCGTCATGTCGGTGCATCTCCGACAGGTCGACGACCGACTTGTACTTGTAACCGCATACGAGGATGGGCGGGCAGAGGTGTGGACATGCCCCGTGGCCGGCGTGTCGTCAGCCTGGGACGGGAGGAAGAACGAGGCCAGCCGGCCATGGCAGCGGCAATGGGAGGGGAAATGTCACAACGAGGCCGGTGAGCTATCGCCTGCAGGTTTGACAGCTGACTCTTCAGTGATGGCTATGGCAGTCGACAGCGATTGTGCTCGCGCGTTTACAGTCTCTGCGGACCACCTGGTGGCTCGTATCGATCTCGCTTCCGTGAGTTGCAATCTATGAACGGCCACTGAGTCTCCTCGCAGATACTCGAGAATCGCGCTGGAGAAGAGACGCTTGCATCGTATTCGACAAAACAGGTCGGCAACGGGTCAGTCGCCGTATCGGCCGACGGACGCGTGGTCGCTGTCGGCGGCTGGGATGGTCGGTGAGTGCAGACTGGACAGGCGGGCGGATCGCAGTCGGGGGAGGTACACCTTCAAGCTCTGAGTACAATTCTGCGTCATCACGCATAACACGTGCAGGCTGCATGCCGCGTTCGGGGACCAGCTGGAGCTGCTGTTTAGCCCCCGTCCCGATGTACCCACGACCTGCAAGCTCACCCACAGCATCCGCCTGTTCTCAGCAGCAACATTCAAGCCGCTCGGCACGCTCTCCTACCACCGCGAGTCGGTGCACTGCCTCGCGTTTGCCCACGCGGCGACGGGCGACACGGAGATCCACGACATTGGGGACGGCAGCGACAGCGACGCCGAGCAGGGCGGGGTCCCGCGACACCGCTGGCTCGCGAGCGGCGGCAAAGACTGCCGCGTCGCGTTGTGGGCCCTGATGGATTTCAGCAGTAGTAGATAGAATAGCATTGCATCGCAATAAGCAGCAGAGTGATTAGAAATATTCCTTATGAAATTTCTAATTACCCTAATCGCAATACGAAAACTTTACTATGATTCAATAACTCCGCCTGCCGTGCCGGCCGTGTCCGCAGTATCCGGCCGAGCTTTCAACGATTCTCGGCACATCGGCATCGAGACGACATCATAAGTTGCGGTGGATAACTATTTTCTTCAACACCACAACAACCACCACTAGACCTTTTAAAATCATGCTGGGTGGAATAGCTGCCCGCGCAATGCTGCGGCATCCTCGGAATCTTGCGCCTCTGCGGTCCGCGCTCCCATCTCGCCTCTCAGCATACGCTTCTTCGCCACCTCTCTCGCGGCCAGCATCGCAGGCGTCGCAGCTTGCCGACCGCGTGCGCGCTGCTGCCGGCCGTGGACCCGGTATTGCTGGACCCAAGCTGCCCGCATCGCACAAGCCGCCCAAGCGCCGTCTCGAGGCCATTTCTGCGCCGCTGCGTAACAACCCCGCACCGACGCGAGGCCCGATCCTGCAGTGTATCGCCCACACGACCGCGGAGAGGTATGACCTCGTCGGGCTTGGGGCCGTCCTGCGCCACCTCGGCGTGCGGTGGGACGAGGTACCGGAGGGCGACCAGGACCGCGCGTTTGTCATTGGCCCGTGGAAGGGGCGGGGTGGCGCCGAGCGGCTGATCCGCGGCAAGGACGTGCGCCGGGTGCCGGTGCCCGAGGACGAGGGCGTCGCCGAGACAGATAACGGGTTCGAGTACGGCGAACGCGGCGAGATCTGGGTGTTCAACTCGGGCTCGTTTGTCACATGGGGCCTGACAGAGGAGGAGGGACGGGCGTTCCTCCGCGACGTTGTCCGGTACAAGGGTGCGCGTGTCGAGATTGAGCGTCTCACGGCCGACGAGTACGAGGTCGAGGAGGTAGACTTTGTCGTCGACCCCATGGCTCAGACCTCGGTGCTCGGCAACCTCATCCTTCTCGGCCGCCCACCAGTGCTCTCCACCTTTCCCCCTTCACCATCCCTCGCATCCCTCTTGGCGCGGTACACACTCTCGCTCTCGCTCGCCCGCTCCTCTTCTCTCTCCGTGCTCGAGGACCGCCTCGACACGCACATTGCCTCGGTTTCGCTCCTGCCCCGCGCATTGGAAAAGTTTGGGCAGCAGCCCCTCGGCCGCCGCGAGGTCATTCGCAAGATTGGTCAGCTCATGACCCTCCGCATGGCCGTCAACACCCGCGGCGGTGGGCTCGAGGAGACACCAGAGTTCTTTTGGTCCGAGCCCGAGCTCGAGGACTACTTTGACACGGTCGCCAAGGAGTTTGAGATCAAGGAGCGTGTGGACCTTCTCAACAAGAAGATTGATTACGCTCAAGAAATCCAGAACACGCTCCGCGCCCTCCTCACCGAGGCCAGCGGGCACCGGATGGAGCTGATCATTATCGCCCTCATTGCTGTTGAAGTCGTCTTTGTGAGTGGAGGGCACCGTATGAGCCAAGCTTAGTGTCAACCGCAGCCCGGTGATATCTAAGCTTGGCGCACGGGTTCTGCTTTAGAAACTAACACTGCAGGTCCTCATCCGCGAAGGCCCCGAGCTCTGGACGCACTTGGCCTACCCCGTCATCCAGGCCTTGCACAGCCTGATTCAGTCATCGTGATCCAACCAATATCGTGATTGACTTTGCCATCGAGAACAGGGGGCATTCTGTGTTTGTAGGATGACTAGTCTGGGTTTGCGAGTCACAAACCGATGGCCCAAGGCAAAGCTTGTCCGTTGCAAACCAGACATGCTTAGAGTAAAGCACGGGAAGCGCGCGCGGCCAGTGAGCCAAGGACGATGTAGGAGGGGAGGTTGCGTGGGAGGGTGCGTTTGTGGAGTCGCACGCGGAGAATTCGGGCTCGGAGTGGCGCCATGCATATTCTACTCTTTCCGGCATCCCTTGGGACGTCGGCACAGACGGGCAACAGGCGGGCAAGCTTATCTGTATCGAAGCCGGAGGTGTGCTCGTCACGCTCCGCGTCGTGTAGGCGATGTGTAGCATTGTGAGAGTGATTGCTAATCGCCTGATCGCGGATTTCTATTCCGCCAAAATATGACCACAATTCGGTTGATAAGCTTTCCCACGTGGGCGCCACGCCAAAAGTCGAGGACATTCGACGCGATCCGCGATCCGCCAGACGCGACAACGGCGTCAAGCTGCAAGCCGGTCACCATAAGATACCTACCTCCACTCTCTCCATTTTGACTTTCTCCGCCTACGACATTGACTCCAACCTCACCCTCTTTCACCTTACCCCACCTCTCCTTACTCTTTACTATGGACTCTGACCTCTCCGATTCTGAGCTCCTCGACTCGCTCGAGAACGAGTTTGACCTCGGGGCCGAGCGCGAGCGGCGCATGGCCGAGCTGCGCGAACAGGTCCAGAAGGCGCAGCACCTCCGTGAGACAGAGTACGGGCGCGTGGTGACATATGGCGACGAGAAGCAGCTGATTGAGCGTATGAGGTGAGTTGATTTAGTGTGAAGCTGTGTTTGGGCCTGATTTCGGGCGTCGGCGTGCTCTAGCGTGTAGATTGGTGCAAGCGGAGCGGAGGACGTGCCGCGAGGAGTCTGCTATCTGCTCTACATCTTGTCATACTAACCCGCAGCAAAGAAAAGTGGTGCCTCATCCACTTCTTCCACCCCGACTTTCCGCGGTGCAGGATCATGGACCAGAAGCTCGAGGTGAGTGGCCGTGCGCCGAGCTGTACCAATCGCTGCGTCGTCTTCCCGGCAGTAACTTCACATGGCTGACACTCTGTAGGAGCTGGCCCCCAAATACCCGCACACGCTCTTCCTCCGCGCCTCTGTGGCCGACATTCCCTTTCTCGTCGGCAAGTTTGGCATCCAGGTGCTGCCGTGCGTGCACGTGTTTGTCGATGGGCGTTGTGTTGATCGGTGAGTACAGTTGAATCAAGGCCCCGCTAACCGCAGGCTGATCGGCTTTGAGGAGCTCGGCCAGACGGACGCATTCACGACGGCGACGCTCGAGTTCCGTCTCAAACGCACGGGTGCGCTGCACGACGGCCCGATTTCCCTAAACACCCTGCTGCCGGGACACATGCAGCGGGCCGAGGGGAGCGACGACGAGGCCGACTCGGACGACGACGCTGCGTTCCGCGACAAGTCGGCGCGCGCGCGGAGGGGCAAGGTCGGTATCCGGGATGGGCTTGCCGGGCGGGGGGACGAGGATGAGGAGTTTGCGTAGAGGCGGAGGGGGGGCGGAGCCAGACGCCGGAGGCTAAACCAGCCTCGGGCACACTGCATCAGTTGGATTCATAACGATCGCATCGCTGTATACTATGATGCACACGTACGCTACTAGCGCACAGCGGCAGCCGGCCCTCGGGCTCGTCACCCAAACACGTCCTGCCGCCAACGCCGCGGCCACGTGCGTGGCGGTGAGCCCCAGAACAGTGGCTGTTCCGCCCGGCGTCATCGAGAATGAATGCGATGGACTGATGTGATTGTGGTATTGTTGCATGCTAGATACTGATTGAAATATGCTGTCTTTGCTTCCTCTCTCTTCAACGTGGTTGCGGCCTCAGATCTCACGGCTTGGGCAGCTTGGAGCCCGGCTGTTTGAGGATCTTGAACCCTGGAGCGCCAATGTACGAAAAGCCGCTCCAGATGGTGGTTGCAGCGACGACCCACCTGGGAGTGTTAGCAGTGGTTTGCTGGTTCGTCTTTGAGCAAATGCCATGGAGAGATGCCAGAGCGTAGCGGGGCGTTGCTCTGGCGACGAGCTCTGTACGCCAAACGCAAGACGTTTGGACGCCCGTGACGTCCATTGTGCCCAAGCGCTTGGCCATCCCTTGCAGCACACAAATAGGCCTGGCTTGACATAAACACTCACTGCAAGCCCTGAAGACCCGTCGCGACCGCGGGGAAGGCCGTGAGCATCGGCGACACTGTAGTCGCGCCCATGAGCAGCAGCTGGAGCGCAGTGTTGACCTGGTTGTCAGCTGAGTCCGTATCGCTTGCTGACCTTGCTGATCTGGGTCGGCTTGACCTCTGCCGACGGCATCGAGACGTCAAAGTATCGTTTCAATGTTCGCTGGGTGTGAGTCAAGCGCAGATCTGGAAGCTCACAGGAGGAGGGAGCGAGATGAACCGGAGGTAGAATGCCCACATTGAGAGCGCAAAGTCTCTTCCAAAGATGAGGATCGCGAGCGGCACTGGCTCTGTCAGTTGTGTGCGACATGCATGACTTACGGGGAACGAGTCCCTGGTAGGTCAAGCACACGACCAGCGTTGTCATGAGCATCTTGTCCGCCATGGGATCGATAATGGACCCGAGGACCGACTTTTGGTTCCACTTGCGCGCCAGGTATCCGTCCAGCTGGCCGTCAGTGGCTGCTCCACACGCGTCTCTTACCCAGTCAGTAAACCCGCTCGCGACGAGGATGCCAGTTGCGAGCTCGTAGTTTCCATCCACAATCGACCACGCAAGCACAGGACACGAAGCTATGCGCGCAAGCGTGAGCGCGTTCGGGATCGTGTATGGCGACTCGTGCAGCTCGGCCTGTGTTGCGGTCTTGTTCGGCTGCAGTGTCAGAGGGGGTAACGCGTAGAGCGTACCTGCTTGTTGTCCGGAGGAGCCACATCTCGACGAGCAGATGTAGTCGACAACAGCCGCAGCGACAATAGCCCCTCCCGCCGCCGCTTGCTGCACTGCATGCATGACCGCGCGGCGGCGAATGCCGAGAGCGACCGCGTAAGGGTGAGGGATCGCCTGCTCGCGAATCCAAGAGAGGCGGTGCCAACAGCGCCCATGGCCCGGGGGGCTCCCAGGAAGACTGAGATGGGCATGGCGGAGTGTGCGAGTCAGGTTGCGGTATATGACGAATGGGGAGATGGCGAACGTATCGCCGAGGTCCGATGCGGACATGAGATCACGGGGGTTGGGGACTTTTGGCAGGCGAGTTATTACGTAAATTCTCCAACATCATGGGATGCGGGGGCCCGTCTATCGAAACGACGCTTCCAGCACAAGTCCCATCTCTGGCGCGATAACATTTGGTGTCTTGACATCCATCCTCTTCCACACTTGCTCTCATTAATCACGCATACCATGTCGTCCCCGCGCTCCGACTCCATACGAGAGCATCCCACGGTACAGCGCCTCCTCGCGCACCCGGTGTTCCAGCACGAGGTGTTTGCGCACCCCCTCGTGCAGAAGGCTGCGGATCCCATTATCCTTGCTGCCGTCGCCGGGCTGCTCGTCATCCTCCTGATCTTCTCCTGTAAGCTCAGCGGCATTGGCAGAGCTGACCCCAGGCGCTCCGAGAAGCACCAAGTCCTCACGCCGCGGCACGCCCACCGTCCTCCTCGTCGGGCCCCCGGATAGCGGCAAGACGGCACTGTTCACAAAGGTACGGACGCAACGGGGTATTTGCTGACAGTAGCTCACACAGGACGAACGCCCTGCGACACACACGTCGCTCGTCCCATCGTCTACGACCATCAGCGACGGCTCCAAGGCCGTCAAGCTCGTCGACCTCGCGGGGCACGCCCGCCTGCGCGACCAGGTTAACCACCACGTCGAGACCGCCGATGGCGTCGTGTTCGTCGTTGATATCGTGGCCCTTGTACGCAATGCGTCTGCCGTCGCAGAGTGAGTGTACATCAAGTTGAAGCTTACACCATAGGGAGCTTCCGCCCCTCCTGACGCGCATGGCGGGGACGGCGATGGGCCGCGGCCTATCGGCGCCCGCGCCTCGCCTGCTCATTTGCGCACACAAGAGCGACCTCCTCACCCGTGACGGCGACCTGACGGCGCAAGCGAAGCAGACGGCCAACGAGCGCATCCGCTCGATTCTGACGCGCGAGATGGACCGACTCAAGACTGCGCGCGGCGCCGGCGTCGGCGGCCGCATCGAGGGCATGGGCAAGGTCCAGGGCGGCGCGACGTCTTGGTGGGCCCGTCTCTTTGGTAGCTCGGCGCCAGACGCAGAGGCAGAAGACGATGAGGCGCTCGTGTGGGGCGGGCTTGGGCCGTTCCGCTGGGAAGATGTCGAAGGCGTCGAGATCGAGTGGGCTGCCAGCGCGCTCGGTGGCAAGAAGGAGAGCGAGAATGGGCTGGACGAGGTGGCGGATTTCGTGTGGGGGCTTTAGATGCATCGATGGATGGATGAATGGCATTGGCATCTGACTGTACGTCGGACCGACCGTCTTGAGGGGTTCCTCACCATCGAGCTGTCGCCTCGGGAGCTCTCGCACCGTGGGCCAAGCTCTGCATGTACGCAGCAACTCTAGACCTTCTGTTCGCTGGCGTTTGACAGTGATCTGGCGATGCCCAACAGTTACTACAGATGCGGCAGACACAGCGTTCTTAGTACACGCATCATTCCAGCCGGAGCATGCCCAGCCTTTACTGCGCCCAGCCTCGGAGTGCCATTGGAGCTTTCACCATTGGCGACTGCCACCCGCTCCGATCGCGTGCTGTACTTGACACTAGGTCTGCCTGAGCACTCACATCTACTCCGCTGTTCACTAGGGTCATGGCCGCCATCTCATACTCTATTGATGAGTAGAGCGGACGCTATCTCTACCTGGGGTTGCCTGCGGAAAGGTAAGCTGAGCGGGTTTCTCGGTGAGCTGGCCGAATGATAATCTAGCAACACCAGACCCTTTGCATTTCATGAATGTAACTTTTATGCATTTGAGCACTTTTACCAGTCGGCCGGCTCATCAACCCACTCGCCCTTCCTCCGCAGCTCACGCTCCTCTTGACGGAGGACGCGGTATCCCTTCCACCTGCCCTCGACACCCGGGGCATCATTCCGGCTGACGCCTAGCTCGCGGCGGAGCTCTCCAATGCCCTGCTCCCACCGCTTCTCCCAGTAGACGCCATTGAGGGTGCGGCCGCCGGCACCTGTGCGCAGCGCCCACGGTACCCAGTCCTGCCTCCAGACCGTGCGGCGCTTGAGCTGCAGTGGACCAAATGTTGACGAGAGCGCTGCCGCGGGAAGACCCATGTTGGCCCACTCGACGACCTTGAGCGAGAGCTCGTGCGCAAGTGTCGGGGGCAGCGTGAAGAGTGTATGGTACAAGTCGTGTGTCTGGCGGTATCGCAGCATGGTGTATGCCAGTGCTGGCGAGTCAATGTACCGGACCTAAATGTTAGTAAAGTAGATGGTTAAGACGCACCTTCTCCCTCGCGTCTGGCGTCATCCCATCCCGGTCCAGCCACTCGACATACTCCCTCCCAACAGTGCCTCGCTTCAGGCTGCGGAGATACGGCAAGCTGACAGTCTGCGACGACACGACCGGGCGGTCCTTTAGGATTTGGCGGCCTTCGGGGTGCGACGCCATCGCGTCGTGCAGCCGCGGAAGGAACGTCGACGCCGTGCTCTCGCTCAGTGTCGCAATCAGGTCCGGGCGCGAGGTGTAGTTGAGAACACCGACAATACTGGATCCCACGGCGAGAAGAGCGTTCTGCGCCGCGTTGAGGGGAACGTGCGAGGGGTAGTTTTGCCCCGGCGCCAGTGGGGTCGGCGAGGCTGGAGGCCACGCGGGAGTGGAGGTGATGGTCGGAGAGGGGGCGGCGCTGGAGGTGCCCGTCGACATGCTGCGGCTGGCGAGGCCACCGGAAAGCCTCGTGAGGGCTTGGCGCGACATTGGTGGAAGTTGTGGTTGTTGTAGTTGGAGTCGAGGATGAGGTTGATCTCTGCTCGCGACAACTCGGGAGGCAGTGGAGGAGCAGATCACGTGACAGCCATGCAGACTGCACGTAGTCCACTCATCCGAAGAGACAATGGTCGGATTTTGTTTGGTTCCATTCTCCCCATCATCCCTCTCGATCTCGCCATCCGTTCACTCGTTCTCATCATCTTGCTCACTCTTCCACTCCCTCTCATCTCTTGAACATTACCAGCATGCCATGAGCCACTCTTACAGCCCACAGTGGGGCTTCAGGCTGCCGACAGACAATACCCAATCGGCGCTGATGATACCACTTTACGCTATCCAGCAGGAACACGTCGGGCGGAAGCTGGCGATTGTCGTTCAGTTAGTACTCTAGTCATCGCCCGCTTTACTCAGTGGATGCCATTGTCCCCATACTGTCGCTGTCAAATACTCACAGACCCAGAGTTCTCGACGTGGACCCGACAGGGACGTATGCCCTCGTGACCGCAAGGGCAGCTCCGCGGCCACCTTTGGCGTACTCCTCGTCTGCTCCTGAACCCTCTCTACCATCATCACAACAGTCGTTCCACACACCACCATCCAGCCCTATCCAGCCGCCGCTCTCCCTACCTCTTCCGCATCCAAACCCACGACCAACACTCGTTGTCGACCTCAGAGTGCCCCTCCTAGGACATTCTCCAGGGGCTACCCAACCGCCATCAGACGCATACTACCCCAGCCCTTCAGCTATGGCAGCAGTCTCAGCTGCTGGGCTGACACTCATCAGTCACCCTGCTCCCACCGCTTTGCGCCAGCGGCTTAGTCTCGCCAGGGGAGAATGGGTGCGGCTCATTGGATGGCTGGAACGGAGCAGTATCCCCGACATGGTGAGTAGCTCAAACACGTTCGTATCTGACGTTCTCAGGTGGAAGTGAGGTCGGGGTATGCTCCCCCGCCGCGAGCTGTACTTGAGGCGATATTCGCAGCGCCGTCGAGGGAGCCGAGGGTAGGGGCTGAAGTTATACCTTGAGAGAATCGTGAGTATCTAGACCTTCCACCCCTGCTTCCTGTATTGAGCTGATGCCGTTCAGCAAGCTACACCACAAGATAACAGTAGATCATTACATCGCATATCGCATCATCATTTGGTTCATATACTAGACGCATCCAGTGTGGGAAGTTTGCGGACACGGACTACAGTCGGCGCCATTCGTCGTCCGTTGCTCTCCGACCGCATCATGATTCCCAGCGTTGTCGCCTGCATATGGCTGGGCGATTACTTGTTACACTCGCCTGCTTTTAGCTGGGCTGATTCGTCTTCTTGGAACTAACCCGCTCGATGCTCTGCCACTGACCCACTGACTGCAAGCGGCCCCGTCGGAGAGGCTCTATGGGGTGGATGACGTGCCAGCACACCGCGGGCGCAGAGAACACCAACCCGATTCCGTCAACCCCACCCACTCGACCACTCCCATTGTCTGTATCACTCTCAACATGCCCAGGCGACCCTATACCACACTGGCGACTGTCTCCTGGGTTCCTTGCCGTGTCAAGCATCTAGTTAGTGACCGTCGCTCGCCAGTGACTGTCGCCGTGTCGTGTACAGAGCCTCCACACGACAAACGCGCCAGGTCTGTCTCGCTAACTACTTGTTCCTCGTGGTGCCACGGAGGTTGCTCGCGTACGAGTGGTTCATCAGCCGTGCGACCCGATCCCAGATATCCGGCCGTCGCTGATGATTGATCCAACAGCGGGTGGTCGTTGCTGTCGACACTCTGATGCTTCAAGGCGGTCGTCTGCAGCTACCAACCTCTTCGTGTCATGAGGCGCGGGCTGTGCCAACACTCTCCCATAGGGGAGACCTTTGCAACTCTGACCATGCCTGGGACACTGTCGAGTTCTACTCATTCGCACGCTTGTCCAAGCCGCTTCCAAACCTCCCACGGCACGATCCCGTCGAAACAAGCGCATCGACAGCAGGCCATCATAGACGCTGACTGAGAGATTGCCAAGCAAATCGGTACCTACCACCGCCGCAACGTCCCCACTGCCGCGACCATTGCCATGGCAAGCGCTTTCCATTTGTCGTTCGCTGCAGTGCACCTTTTTGCGCCCGAGGACCCCGAACATGGCCGCTTCCCTCAGAGTCTGTATCTTCATATGTGTAAATGTATTTGCCACCCGTGCGCCCTCTGCACCTCGTTCCGAAGCATTGTCATTGTCTCCACTTCACCACTGTCATTGCCTGGAGTGGGCGCGGCCACGCATCAACGCATCTAAGGCGAGAGACGGTTGACGGTCCACTCGCCGCCGTCCTGGGGGCGCTCGTAGCGGAAGCGGTCGTGAAGACGGGACGGCTGGCCGGCCCAGAACTCGACCTCGCTGTCATGGTCAGCGCCAACTCCACCAAATCTGCTCACAAAGGAACAACCCTCCATCCGCCCCAGTGCTCGGGACACGGCACATCCTTGCCCTCGAAGCGCTTCTCCGCCTCGGCCACGCGGGCGGGCAGGTCGTCCTCGCCAATCGCCGACGACTGGGTGCTGGCCCACGCGCCGATCTGAGACCCACGCGGCCGAGTAGCAAAGTAGGCCTGGCTCTCTTCGCGCGTGACGCGCTCGGCGCGGCCGACGACGCGAACCTGGCGAGACACCTCGCGCCAGTGGAAGGCGAGCGACGCGTAGGGGTTCTCGGTAAGCTCGTGGCCCTTGCGCGAGTCGTAGTTTGTGAAAAACACAAAGCCGTGCGGGTCCACTTCCTTGAGGAGCACGACGCGCGAGCTTGGGATGCCCGACGCGGTCGCCGTGCTGAGGGTCATGGCTTCGGGCTCCCTGACTGCGTGCAGGCCCGACCCCTCTGGCGGCGTGAGCGCGTCACTCAGCCATGTCCGGAAGAGGACGAGCGGGTCCGAAGGGAGCGCAGAGCGCAAGAGGCGCATAGTCTTGTACTGGTTGTGTGCGGTCAGCTTGACGGCGTCCTTTGTGGAGATGGTCGCGGTGGGCTCGACGGCGCTGTCGGGCATTGCTGTGGAGGAGGAAACGGAGCGAGCGACGTGGGCAGCGGTGGGGAATGCGCGCAGAGTCGTGAGGGGTGTACGAAAGAGTATGCTCGGTGCAAGGCGAGGAGGCATGTGAGAGGTGTTGTTGGAGAGGAAATGACGGCGAGCTCCGAGATCCGAGTCAAGACTAGATTGGAACCGAAAACGTCATACAAAAGCATAGAGGCACGTGGCGTGAGGTGTCTTTGCGTCGAGCGTGCCCAGCTCGCAGAGGCTGCAACAGCCGAGGATGCACTGCAGGGCATGTAGATGTATGAGACAGCATTCTGGCGTATCTGTTAAAGGTCATGCATGCTGGCCATAGGGAGGTTGAAGTGGTTGACTGCATCATTGGAACGGGCACGCGAGTCTCTGTTTTCTCAACATCTCGCTCCATCTGCTCACCGCTACCACTGGCCTGCATCCACCGCCATGCCAGTAGCTAGAAGATGGAAGGTCATCGCGAGCCCGGGGAGCAATCTCAGCGACTGATTCGCGGTGCAACTTGCAGGCCACGTCGCCGACACCCAGCCCACAGTAGTCAAGCCTGGCGGCCCTGTGCCCGTTCAGTACCCGCTCGTCTGACCCGCTCGTCCGCCTCTCCGATTGCCAAAATAGCGAGCGATTGTCTCGCATTGAGAAGGCTACGCGCCATGCCCAGCATTAATGCACTCTTGTGTCCAGCTTATACATCCTTACACAATACGCGTGACCAGCTTGCCACGGCTATCGCCGCTGAAAAGACGCTGCCAGACCTTTGGCACGTCGCTAAACGACGCGTCGACGACCGTCTCGGCGCCATCGGCCTTGAGCTTGCCCTCTTCGATAAACTTTTTCAGGTTGCCGGTGAACTCGGGCCACTGGGGGATATGGTCGGCGACGGTAAAGCCTGCAGTCAGCACGCGTCTGAGCGTTCACTTACCCTGCACGGTGATGCGGTTGCCGACAATCTGGGAGAGGTTGCTATAGTCGGGCTTGTCGCCGTTGTAACCCGCAATCGTGCCGCACACACCAATAAGGCCATGCCGGGCAGTGTGCGTAAACATGGCATTGAGAATGTCGCCGCCGACGTTTTCATACACCCTGTCGGCAAACTTGCCTTCGAGCGCCTTGGTGAGATCGGCGTCGAGGTTGCCGGCCTTGTAGTCGACGCACGCGTCGGCCCCGAGGTGCTCAACGACCCACTTGCACTTTTCCGGACCACCAGCAATGCCGACAACGCGCTTGGCGCCAGCTACGTGCTTGGCGAGCTGGATGGCGACGGATCCGACGGCACTGAGATTAGACGAGAAACATGAGACGAGAAACACTGTCACTCACCCAGCGGCACCGCTAACCACCACGATATGCTCCTTTTTCACCTTGAGGACCTCGAGCACACCGCAGTACGCGGTCAGCGAGGTAATGCCGAGGATACTGAGCGAGGCGCTGGGCGTCTGCGGGAGCGAACTGTAATTAGCTCTGCACACACGACAGCTCACATTGCCGGGGCAAGGATGGACGACTCGGGGACGACGCCATAGTCGAACCAGTTGAAGCGACCAACAACGGCATCGCCCTTTTTCCACTTGGTGCTCTTCGAGTCGACAATCTCCGCAATCGCAGTGGATCGGATCGGCTGGCCCTTGAGAATGGGCGGGGCGGGTGAGCGCTTGGGGTCGGCGTCCTTTTGCATCCATCCACGCTGGGCGGGGTCGTTGGAAAAGTACTTGATCTTGACGAGAACCTCGCCGTCCTTGACTTCGGGGAGCGGGCGCTGCTCTTGCTTGAACGTGTCCGCCTCGATGGGCCCAGAGGGCGGGTTGTTGAGGATCCAGACGTTTTGCTGCTTGGGGATGGACATTGTGCTCAGTTGGCGTAGCCTAGGTGTAGTGAGAAAACGGCGCATGGGTGTGGGAAAACAGCGGTGCCGTCGTACTTGCTTTATACATGGAACAACGGCATTGCGTTCTCCATCACCATGGCATTGTGACATAAACAGTGGTATTTCCGGAATCCGGCTGACTAAATCGCACCGCCGGGGACCGAGGACACGCGAGACACGGTTGGAGATAGATTAGATAGCCAGGGTCTGTATTTGCCGATGGTGATCTTATCAGGCGTGCTCGCAGCGCAGGTCACAATCGTCCACCTGTGGTCTGGACGGTCTGCTGTGGCTTGGATGGTTTGTGAGGGGAGCTCGAGATGACCAGAATGGGAGCTCGAGAGGAGAGATGCTTCAGACAGAGAACGGAGACATCCTCCACCACTGGTGCCAGGTGGGCGTGTTTTGCAGATGTGCTGGCGCCCCAGAAAGCTCACATGCATGAGAAAGCTCACCATGCATCAAGATGCTCGCTGTGGGGCGACAGTGCACTAGCCGCGGTAAGCTCCCATTCCAGGCAGTGGTCAGCTGTCTAGTACTCCAAAACACGACTGAATCCGAACTCCGCGCCACATCCACATAAAGCGTTTCATCTTGAACAACATCCATCCCCACTTCCATCGACCATGAACGGCGTAGCACTTGTCACCGGCGGAGCATCTGGAGTAAGTAGTCAAAGGAAATTCTACTGACGGTAGATTGGCGCAGCGACATGCCGC
The DNA here is from genome assembly GCA_001600335.1 of Apiotrichum gracile. NCBI lineage: Eukaryota > Fungi > Basidiomycota > Tremellomycetes > Trichosporonales > Trichosporonaceae > Apiotrichum > Apiotrichum gracile. The sequence goes on from BCJO01000005.1 coordinate 3,676,512, forward strand.
AGGTTTCTGCAACGCGGCGTGACTCGACTTGCAGTGGCGGACTGGAACGTCACCCTGCTGAACGAGTTTGCGACCAACCTTCAAGCCGAGTTTTCGAACGCCAAGATCATCGACGTCGAGCTCAACGTTGGGAACGAAGTGTCCGTCGCTGCCATGATGGAGCAGGTAGTCGCCGCTTTTGGACGCGTCGACTATGCAGTCAACTGCGCGGGCACAGGCTCGAGTAACGATCTTCACGAGTTTGAGACTGGAGAGGTGCGTAAAGGGTAGAACTCTGCTGACCTAAGTGGAACAGGATTGTGCAAGTAAACCAGACGGGGCTGTTCTTTTGTCTCAGGGCCGAGATCGGCCAGATGCTCAAGCAGGAGCCGGTGCAGTGAGTATGCAGCTCTTGACGACTCTGACAACAGACACTCTAGCGGACCAGGTCGCGGTGCGTGCCGCGGCGCCATCGTCTCCATTGCAAGCACTGCAGGGTTCCGGCCCCTGCTCAAGTCGGCCGCCTACACCGCCACCAAACACGCCGTCGTCGGTCTCACTCGCTCGGCCGCATTTGACAATGCCAGGAATGGGATCAGAGTGTGGGTCGACCATTGAAATCTGCTGACAGAAGAAACGGAGTGGCCCCTGGTCTCGTGCTCACGCCAGTACGTCCTCGAGCGGAATCCCACTGACGCACAGCTGACCGTCACCGAGAATACGGGCGAGCTCATCGGTGCGGCCAACACCGTGACGATTCCCCAAGAGCGCCCCGGCCAGCCGGAAGAGCTCGCAGACGTCATTACGTTCATGTGCAGCGAGGACGCCTCTTATGTCAACGGTGCAGTGTGGCAGGTGGACGGAGGTCTCATGCTGTAGGAATGTAAAAGCCACAGCCTGGGTTCGTGTACATGTGCAGTACCTTTCCTGCGAAACGGCTCAATCAAAGCAGACGATCAAGTCAGCTTGTTAGTCTAAAGGCTCATACGATGGGGCTTGGGCACGAACAACTCGGCACAGAGAGACGGCTTGAGTCAGATTCTACACAGCGGGCCTATAGGGACAGTTGTTCCGGCAGCGGCAGTCTCTCCGCTTCCCCAGGGCAACATGATCAGGTTTGTGTGGCACCGCTGCTCCAAAATGTTGGTTTGCAGAGGCAGACACAAACATGGCGTTTTGCCAGGGACATGGACGCACTTGGCTCTCGGTACCATAAGAGTAGGACTCTGTAATAAGAGCCTGCAACTCGTTTCTACCAGCTTACATTGATACAATAATCAGAAGAGTACAGGCTAAAACAGCAGAGCCGCCGCCGCCGCCGCCGCGGCAGCTGCAACGGTAGACATACCCCTCGCCGGGGTCGCCCACGAGGGGTACGTATCAGTACCCTTCACCTTGGGCTGCGCATTCTCGGAGAGCTGAGCAAACCCAACAGCCGGCGGGTCAAACTGGAACACGGTGTAGACGTTTCTGAGGAATGCCTGGCCGAGCCGCCAGCTGCTTCCACCAGGCCCACTTCTGCAATGTTAGTGTGTATGTGGGCATTGCAACTCACCCGACAAAGAGAGGGATGCACATGCCTTGAGCAGATGTAGGGCCATTGCTCCATCCCGAACGCATCGGTTTTCCATCCACCAGGGCCACCATTCCGATAACGAGGTCGGTAGAGTTGATGGGGTACTCGCGGCCACCAATGTTGATGCGAACGTCGATATTGGCAGTACTGTTGCATGGAAATTGCCAGACTGGGGGCCACGCGCCGTCTCTATCAGCAGCAAGTTCGGCACCGGGGAAGTTTTGGTAGATTCGAGTCAACACATCGTCGGGAACGAAGATGGACCCAGTGCCCGTGCTGATTCGAGCCGGTACCGGTGGCTGCACCGTCTCAGAATTAGTCGAGGATTGATTGGAGGCCAATGTCATGCTGGTGGTGGTACTGTTTGCGGAGGTACTGTTTGCGGAGGTGCTGTTTGCGGAGGTACTGTTTGCGGAGGTGCTGTTTGCGGAGGTGCTGTTTGCGGAGGTGCTGTTTGCCTTTGGGTAGATGTCAATCGACTTGCCATTGATCGTGAGGCCGTGGACAGCAACCATCCAGCCTCCGTACTTGTCGGGGGTAAAGTTGTTGTATGAGATGTTGCCCGTAAACTTGTCCTCGTTGACCCCGCTGCATGATTAGCAGCTGCAACGCCTTGGTAACTTACCCGAGCATCACCTCGCTATCTTTATAGTTCTCCATCTTGGCGTTGGGGTCAACGCTCAAGTCCTTGCGGTTACGGCTAAGGAAAAGCCCTAGTCGCTTGTCCTCCCACGTCTCTGACTGCGCCTGCCACCACGACTTTTCAGTGGCATTCTCATTGGGGAAGCCAAAGCCGATTGTGTTTTGGTTTCCGACACCATATGTATTGTAGTCTGTTGTCAGCAACACACATGAGGCAAGGCTCACAGAATGTTAAATTGGTAGCAGGCTCGTCCCCGATGCTGACCGTATCCATTACAGCTGCGCTGGAGGTTATTTTGTCCATCGGCTCACTCGCGTTGGCCTGGACAAAGGTCGAGCTCTTGTTGCCGAGAAACCCAGATTCCTCTTTGCTATTTGGTCGCCCGTAGACGTATGTACGCGAGTCCCAAGCGTTGAGTATGGCTTCTACTTTTTGTGGAGGTGTGCTGTAAAGTCAGCGACTGCGTTATTGCAGGTACACTAACCCGATCTTCATCTCCAATAGATAGTAGCTGTCACCGACCTGGTTATCCATCCTGTTATCAGCCATGGCGCCAGGATTGTCGCTCACACAATAGGCGTTCCTCGCTTCGATAACCCGCTGCGCCTATGGACAGTGGTAAGCTTTACTGCCCGTGGACCATCTCCGGCGGAGTCGGGGGTCGAGACGGCCGTACCGAGGACAAGTAGCAGGGATGCAAGTGCAGTGATTATCATGCTGTGGACCCGGGTGGGAGGGTGGAATTGTTGATGGAAGCTTGGGTAGCACTTTCTCTTATAAGTGCAGCTGCTCCATAGCCTTGCGGAGCAACGGAGTGTCATGTGACTTGCGCAAAGCACGCTGAAACGAGCAACAGCTGCGGAACGACACCCACTGTCAGCGGCGGCGCGGGTGGCAGCGACGGCGAACACGCCATGAAGCGAGCCGAACCTCTTGGTGACGATGACATCATGCGGCATTGGGTTTGGTGCGGTGCTGCACCTGTCCCGTCGACATCTGTTTTCCAACGGAACGTCAGTGGTTGTGTTTGATTAGATCATGATGAGAGTCGAGATACGCACTATAGTGGGCTGTAACACCCCCGCAGTTCCATAGCAAGGCACATTTGGAGCATCTCAAACGAGAAGGCTTTCCACAAGTAGTCGCTTTGGGGAAACTGGCGCGGAGCTGGAGATCTATCGGAGATCTCCAGTTTCACTGCGGTGCATAGAGTCGTTGCTTATTAGAGGAATGGAGACAGGCACCCAGCACGTCGTGGCTGTACAGTGGCAAGTAGCGGTTGCTCGTCCCTCCTGCGGCCCTGCCTTTTGGGCTGGGAGGAACGCGGCTATTGCCAGCCAGACAAGATGCGGGTTGGGCTCTCGCGGTGGTGCTGGCGTTAGCATCAGAGCGAGTTTGCTCATGCACATCTGGAGCGGTTCGCCTCCTCGACAGCATCTGCTTGGTCCATCTGTGCCCAGGCGACTCTTCGGGGACTGCTCCATAAAGTCGAGGTAGATCTCCTCGTCAATGCTGTGGATCTCAGGCGAGCTTTGAATCTCAGAGCCGTTAATGAACTGAAAGCAGTGCCGGGATGGAGGATGGCCACTCTTGTGGTTGCGTCGATGGGAGATAAAGTACTTCTCGTCGGAGCGTGGTTGAGAACAGAGAGCGCGCACTCAGGGGCCATTTTACATAGCGATTGCCACCAGCCTGCTAGCAACCCCCACTCCACAACCTCTGAAATAGAGAACATCCTGCTTTCGACGTACATACATTCACTGAATCAATGCAACGACGACAACGACGACAACGGTGTCTTGCTCGTTATCGACAGCAGCATTCTCGGCGAATGACGTAATACTGTAACTGCACGAGTTTATATCCCCGAATTTCCGCTCCCACCGTACCGCCCCTGTCAACATGTGGCACACACCATCTTTGTTGACAAGTTCTCGAGGCCCAAGTCGGCATTCAGTAGATTGTTGCATCTAATCAACACCAACCACACCCACCATGCCCGTTGTCGACGTCAACCCCGGCTCTGAAGACTACGAGCGGTCTCCGTCGCCGGAGACGGAGCGGGATCACACCGGCCACGGCCCAGCCAAGAAGGCGCGCCTGACGGTCGTTGATATCCAGCGGCGACAGGTGAGTGACCTCCACCTCCACCTTTACATTTCTACTCTGACAAACACTAACCCCAGCTCGACAAGCTCCTCGCCAACCCCGACAAGGAGGTCAAGCTGCCCGCTGGCATGGCGGAGCGCATCGGCGGCGTGCGCGCACCAAAGGAGATTATCAAGAGCGTCGCGGGATCGGCATCGGCCGCAGGATCGGGCGAGTTCCACGTGTACAAGCAGAGCAGGCGGCGCGAGGCCGAGCGCATCCGGCACATGGAGGAGACGAACCGGGCCGTGAGTCTAGTCATGTTTCACAACTGACCCGCTAGCTCGAAGAGCAGCAGGCGTTCCAGCAGCGCCAGGCGGAGCGCGATGCCGCTGCGGACGCGAAGACGGCCAAGAACCGCGCCAAGCGGCAGAAGCGCAAGGCGGGGCGCAAGGGCGACGACAAGGGTGCGGGCGCCGGGCCGAGTAAATTCGGTGGCTCGGCGGTGGCGTTTCGTCGGCCGGGGGAGGAGAGCGATGACGAGGAGAGCGCGCCTGCACCGGCAGCAGCGCCAGCGTCCAAGTTTGCCGCGCCGGACGGCGGGGGGGCTGCTCCTACGCAGCAGACCTCACAGGAGGGGGCAGCGTCCGGAGAGGTCAAGATTAGCATTGTCGACGAGGACTAGAGGTAGAGGTAGTTTGTATGTCATTGTATTCTGTCTTGACGCGACGGAGCGGGGGTGCATGTCCTGAGCTGCTTTGAGGCTGTTGTTTGCTGGCACAAAGCGGATGACTAGGCGAGGACAAGCACAACGTTAGCGGAGGCTCTCATCCCTGGCGTTATTTACGCGTTGGACGACGCATTTCGATGTGGTATGCCACATGACGGTGCATCCATCGACTACACTGCCGCCTCGATAGTGTCTGTTCCGGGCGGAGGTGACGGGACACAACTCCTATCAAGACTTTGCTCGCATCAGAGGCCCCACACCAGACACTGGGACCTTCATCTACTGCCAGATATGCATATCGACGAATCTACTCTGGATGGCCAGTTCCCCTCTACATTGACGAGCGTACGAAAGCGCTGGGACGGAGCCTGAGCGCTTAGCTGCTGAAGGACGACTGGGCATACTTTGTCTCGCCCGCGGCAGCCTTGTCGACAAACCAGAAGACCTTTCCGGAGCTGAATCGAAAGGAGTGTGCGACAAAAGCAATGGACGTGGATGGACGACGCGCCGCAGTCATAGTTGCTGTATCAGCACCTCGTTTCTCCCCCATGGCTGTACTCACACAGGCTGGACACGCGAGCAGGGGAGGCCGTGCTCGGGGTGGTCGAGGATCTCGGAGAGCATGTCCTGCTTGCCCTCTCCGGTCGCCACAAATGCAACGCGGGACGCGTTGTCGAGCACCTTGTAGCTGACATTAGCATAGGGCGGGCAGGCAGTGTCCGGTCGGGGTGGAGGCGTCCGCCGCATCTGCCCCTCAACTATCGGCGTCACGCCCAACTCACGTAAAAGTAATACGCCTGGGAGGAGGCTTGGGCGAGTCGACAATGTACTCGATGAGCTTGTCCTTGACCTCGAGGAGCTTGCTGCCGGGGAAGAGCGAGCAGGTGTGGCCGTCGGGGCCCATGCCGAGGAGGATAAGATCAAAGGCGGGCTTGTCCGAGCCAAACGTCTTGGTGATCTGGTTGGTGTAGTCGTCGGCGACAGCGACAGCCTCCTTTTCGGCGGCAGCGGCATCGGCCGCAGGGCCAGTCACATCCTTGATCGTCGCGGTGATGAGCTTTTCGTCAATGGTGTGGATCTGCTCGCGCTTGATGGGCACCTGGTCGAGGAACGCCTTAGCGCACGCGGCATAGTTGCTCTCGGCGTGCTCGAGGGGAACGATACGCTCGTCGGCAAAGAAGACCTGCCACTTGTCCCACTGTACGCCGGGCACCTTGCCGAGCGGCACGAGCTGGTTGGGCAGCGAGCCGCCCGACAGCGCAATGGTGAACTGGCCACGGGCCGCGATCGCGTCGGTCTGCGCGGCCAGGATAAACTCGGCCAGGGAGTCGCGGAGCGCGGGGACAGTGTCGAAGGCGTACAGAACGGGCGACATTGTGGATAAGTGCAAGTATAAGTGGTAGTAGTTGACGCGATTGAGCGCGTTAATGTCGTGGGGGGGAATGTGTGTGAATGACGTAGCTGCGCGTGCCTAGTGGCGTCTTAGGCTTGAGAAAGGAGGTTTCTGAAATTGATTACATAATTCACGATCGCGCACGATCGATCCTACGATTGTGCCTTGCATGGTGACAGTCTCGATGAAACAGTGAGCGCATCATCTGCAGCTGGCTCAAGGAGTTGGAATGTAGACTCCAGGCATGTCCTGCAGGACGCTCTCCGGAAACATAACTCTAATCGCGGTATTTACCGACGAGGGGACGGGACTTGAGACGCGGCACAACGCGGCACGGACACGCCCCTGCCACGGGCGCACGGCCACAAGAGGCCCGGTGAGACATGAGACATTTCATCTTGGGGCCATGCGACTATCTGCCCACCCACGTTGTCCCCATCAGCGCCACACTCAATCCCACCCCACCAACACCCACTGATCGTATACCATACTTATAGCTCCCAGATTGCTAGCTCCCAGATTTGCTTGCTCCACTATGAGTGAGCAATCTGGGAACCGATCCGTTGCCAAGGGCGACGTCTGCAGAGACCAATTGCAATCATGTGACGTCTGCGTTGGTTGCCGGATCTGTCATGACCGAGATAGCGGTTTACCCGGCCATTATCACGGGTATTCGGTAATACCACCAGTCAACACTACACTGGCTTATATACAGCAGCTGCATCGTCGTTCTCGCCCACTCATCCCATAATGTCGTTTATTCAGTACGCTGCCGACCACCCGTTCCCCATCCAGAACCTGCCGTATGGCTCGTTCTCCACCGCTTCCAACCCCGCCCAGCGCCCGGGTGTTGCCATTGGCGACTATATCCTCGACCTCGATGCGCTCTCCCGCAGCAAGCACTTTGCGGCGTCGCCCGTCAAGCCCGAGGTCTTCCAGAGTGTGAGTGTGCGCACGTGCATTTTCTGACAGCAGGGAACCATGGACAAGTTTGTAGCCAGCTCGCCCCAGGACTGGTCCGCGTTCCGCAAGTATCTGCAAAAGATTCTCGCCCCAGACTCGCCGCTCAAGGACGACAAGTCGGTGTTTGTGTCCCGCACCGACAAGTCGACGCGCATGCACCTCCCGATTACGATTGGCGACTATACCGACTTTTACGCCAGCTACGAGCATGCGTTCAACTGCGGTACCCTCATTCGTGGCCCTGAGAATGCCATGCAGCCCAACTGGACCCACCTCCCTGTGGCCTACCACGGCCGTGCGTCGTCGGTGGTCGTCAGCGGCACCCCGTTCCCCCGTCCGGCTGCCCAGATCCTCGACAAGCCGGGAGACAAGCAGCCCATCTTTTCCCCGTCGCGCCGTCTAGACTATGAGCTCGAGATGGGTTTCGTAAGTGATGCTTGGGTGAATGCTGGCTTATACTAGATTTACGGCGGCAAGGCGACCAAGCTCGGCGAGCGCCTCTCGCCGGCGGAAGCGCGCAAGCACATTTTCGGTATCGTGCTCATGAACGACTGGTCTGCGCGTGACATTCAGACGTGGGAGTATGTTCCTCTCGGCCCGTTCCTGAGCAAGAACTTTTGCACCACCATTGCGCCGTGGATTGTCGTGCCCGACGCCATGGAGGCGTTCAAGGTCGACCAGTACTCGCACGACCCCGAGCTCCTCCCGTACCTCCAGGACAAGGGCGGCTTCAACTGGGACATTCCTCTGACAATTGAGATCAAGCGTGGGTAATGTTTGCAAACTGTGCTGATGGCAGCGGCTGGGAGCGACAAGTATGTCCCCTTCATGACTTCGTCGTTGAAGCACACGTACTATACGCTCGCGCAGATGATTGCGCACCACTCGACTACCGGCTGTCAGATGCGCCCCAGCGACATGCTCGGCACGGGAACGCTGTCTGCACCGCGCCCGGACGGACTTGGCTCGCTCCTCGAGGCCAGCAAGCTTGGTCGCGAGCCGTTTACCCTCGGCGACCGCAAGGACATGACGTTCCTCCGCGACGGCGACAGCGTGCGCATTACCGGTGTGGCCAAGAGCCCCGAGGGGTACTCTATCGGCTTTGGCGAGTGCGAGGGAACGGTCCTCCCGGCCCTCCCGTTGTAGCAAGCGTATGAAGTATAAGATTGATATGGATGAAACTCGTGCATTATCGAGCCCAGCAATGCCAGACTCACACAGAGTGCACGTCAGCTTCCATCACATCCACCTTGACTCTTTCCGCCTGACTTTACTCGTGAGTAACCGGCATTCCCACAAGCAACTGTGAGAGTCAACTTCTGTCCGTCTCGTGCGGCCATACTAGACCTGCCGTCTTGAGCAGTCCGCCTTATCAATGCTACCCAGGCCACCTTCCGCGAGTCCAAACAGCTACCATCTCGGTGGACGCAGAAGCCCTTCAACGGAGACAGTCTACAGCAGTCGACTCGACATCGCCAAAGTTCAGTGACATGGGGCGACGCACCAGAGATTCAAGTGTGGCCTATGCATGCATCCATGCGTTCTACAGCGATGCTACAGTATATAGGTGCAAGTCGCATGCCACAAATGCTTGACGGAGATACGCTGATCTCCGCCGCGCCACATGGCTCCGCCTCCACGTCGTGACGCCCTGCACTCCAAGTTAGTCCCTTGTTGATGATGCTGTCTCCACCACACTCATTAACCCAACCACACCATGCTCGCCGGACTCAGGAGAGCAGGCGTTTCCACGCTCGTGACGCTCGCGCTGCTTGCCCCGACTGCGCTCGCTAGCGCGCTCGGCGCCAAGAACCTCAAGGCGACTGTGCAGTCTGCCGACGGCCTCGGCGACGCGACCCACGCGTAAGTACACATCTCGCTGCTACTCGCTGACAGCCAGCGTCAAGACCGGCCAGTGGCCCGACATTACGCTCGCGCAGGGCTCGGCGCTCCGCATCTCGTTTAGCGTCGAGGGTACGCCTGCCGCGTCGTTCCTCCAGCTGCGCGACGCCGAGGGCGAGTCGGCCACGCTTGCTGTCGGCGTAAAGGACAATGGCAAGGCCGGCCTCCTCATTGTAAGCAACCTGCATTGGCTATTCTGACATCAGCACACCGACAAGCTGCCCAAGGCGGTGCGCTCGCTCGTGTCCCCGCTCACGGCGACGCTGCTCCTGTCCGCGCCCGGTTCCAAGCCCCTCAAGTGGGAGCTCGGTGCGATCACACTCCCCGAGGGCGAGACCGCGCGCAAGCGCCACTCACTCCCTCCCCGCGAGGGCGAGCCCGCCTTTGCCCCCCTGCCCCAGATTACGCACACGTTCCGCGCCGACGAAAAGGTCATTGGCTTCCCCAAGGCCGCCATTGGTGTCGCCGCGCTCGTGCTCCCGTGGGGTGTCCTTCTGGCTCTGGTGAGTTGGCTGCGGCAGTGCGTGCTGACTCTAGATTGGAAAGATCCAGCCCCAGCTCAACTTTATCAACCCCCCGACCATGATGTACGCCCTCTTTGGCTGCCTCGTCGCGCTCGAGGGCCTGATTCTCCGCTACTGGATCGGATGGCGTCTGTACCAGGTGAGTTTATATAGAATGACAAGGCTCACTCCAGTTCCTCCCGCCTTTCCTTGCCCTCTCGGGTGCAACCGCCTACATTGGCGCTGTTGCTCTCCGCGCGGCCCGTGCCCAGCGCCTCAAGGCCGGCGGCACGCCTTAGAGCGGAGGGTAAAGCAAATACAGTAGATGGACAGACGGCTGAAACTGGTGTTCAAGATGTTACTGATGGATGCCGCAATACCCGTGGTCGCGACAGAGCATAAGGCTGTCGGACGCGCAGCTAATTGCCCGCTTGGATGCTGGCACATGCACAACACCGAGGCCAGCAACAGTGTACCGGGAAAACAAGGCCGCTCAAGACTCCGTCCGCGTCTTGTCTGTTTCAGTGGAAGAGTCGCTTCTCTCGATACCGCCAGGTACATGTGCCCGATCGCGTTTGTGGACATTTCGCGATCGTGCGGCAACGTGAGCGTGAGCCTTCGGTGCTGGGTACCGCTGTGCGGAGCAGTGATCACGGGGAAGGGAAGCGCACACTGAAGCGTTAGGAACTGCGGTGCTCCGTATTGTGAACCGCGCTTCTGGCAACGGGCCAGTCGGCCACGAACGGGTGCTACTGAGTTACTGGGAGCGTTGGGCGAGTGCGGACTCGCAGGCCGAGAACTCTCCTGAAGGCGTGGGGTTCGCAGGCTTGGCTGATGTGCGAACGCTCGCTGACACGCTCGAGGGTGAACGAGACCGACGCCACGACCATGGTCACTTGGCTGATGGCGCTGTGGGAGCGCTCACGGCTCAGGCCAGCTGCAGATGCCTCCTGCGAGCTGTCGACGTCACAGCTGGGATTGTAATGCTCTACACTGGCAGGCAGTCGGGACTTTGATCGTGTACTGTCAGCAGCAAACGTGTAGTTTTGTCTTGCGGGTCAGATGCCACGGAAGGGCTTAAGATTGACGTTCCAGCGAGCGCACCCAGTTGAGAATGGAGTTGGTGCGGGTGTAGCTGCACCTGTCGTCGGGGCCGGTGCAGCAGGGGTGGCAGACACGGGTGACACTGCAGCTGCGGCCGAGGAGTGACAGAAGCTCTGTGTATACTCCGACCGGGCACGAAGATCCTGGCTCTTGTGTCAATGCAGTATCGCTCTACTCTATGCAAGTGACCTGCATATATGCCAGTACAGAGCCGAGCGGTGATCATCTAGTCTACAATACGTCTACGCCTTTGGCTCGACGCCGTCGCCGAGGACAATGTCTCCGACGCGGAGACGGGTCCATCCCTGCTTGTTCTGGATGGTCTTCCTGTACCCCTTCCTGCGCTTCTTGAGAATGGTGCGGGTGAGGGGGCTCTTGGTGTGCTCGAGCACGGTGAGCTGGCACGAGGCAATGTGCGGCGGGATCGTCTCAAAGCTGGCGTCGACTCCCGGGAGCCGCGGCAGGTCCTTGCGGAGCTCCTTGCCGTTTGCGGCCGGGGAGCGAATGGCAAACTCACGCGAGCCGACCTCGAGGATACGCGTGAGCTGCAGCGTCGAACCGGGGGGGGCCGCGGGCTTGAGCGTCGGCAGTGTCAGAATGTCGCGCGGGTGGAGGAGGTATGTCCGCGAGTGCAGACGCGCGAGGCAGTAGATGCCGGTCGACGGGGTAGTCTGGCTGCGGAGGAGGGAGAGCGCCTCCGAGGTGCTCGTCGGCGCAGCGCGGGGTGTCGACGCAGGGAGGAGGGAGGGGAGCTTGCCGAAGAGGGGGGCGGTAGAAGTGGAGGCGACCGACGAGAGCGCGCGCAGGGGCTGGCGGAGCGCCAGAGCTGGAGAGGTTAGCTGGTCCAGACGCTTTCACCCACCCTTGGCAAGAGCTGGACGGGCCGGCATTTTGTTGTTGGATATGTCAATGTCGAAGACCACCTTTGCCGACTTTCTGATCTTCACTCGGAGACATGGCCAGAAAACTCGGCGCGCCTAGGAATTAAGGCGTCAGAAATTGTTTTCCGGCTAGCACAATTACGTAAAGATGTTAGGCGCACCCAGTGAAGGCGCCCAGTGGTCAGTTTTAGTGGAGCTCCACTGCAGCACCACAATGATGCATATTAACTAGCAACTGGATGTCTGCGAGTTCTAGTCGCACTGTCACCCGTGACAGTATTCCATGACTGGATCTGCGAGTACAAGGCGAAACACTGTTACGGAGCGGAAAGCTGGCCGGGTGGAAGAGGTGTCCTTCTAGCTGCGGGGTAGGACACAAGGAAATCTGTTAGATGCGGACCGGTGCTGCCAGGGATGTGGTGGCCCACAGAAGCTATCGCTCATCGGCAGTCGACTCGGACACACCGGGTGACGTTCAGCAGGCTGCAGATACTGGCGGCACGGACGAATCTGGTTCAGTCGACGATGTAGCTGTAGCGCGAGGCAGCTCTCGCGGGCCCTGCATGGATGGAGAAGATGCACGGAGGCGAGTGGAGTGCTCGTTGAGGCGCACCGAGTCGACGCGGCGGATGAGGTAGAGGCAGGTCATGGGATGTGTAGCTTTACTAGACTTGAGCGAAGAGCCCCGGTGGAAGTGGAGTGGTCGTTGTCGGAGCCGACACGCTGACTTTGCAGGCCGAGGTTAGACGGAGTGCGCCCGTCGCTCGGCAGTCGCCGCTCGGGCTCATGCGGCACATCAAAAGACGTCCTAGAGACCTAAATGCGTGAGTCGTATAATGCAAGTGCGTGCGTGGGGACCCTCCTCACGCCTCGGGCACAGCACAGGGAGCAGTCGCAAAGAGTGGCGTGTGCCCACTCTCAATGAATGAATGACATGGTATCTCTATGCAGGTTATGAAATGCAGCTACTCCTTGGCCTTCTTCTCGGCCTTCCTGTCCTTGTCTCTGCTCTCCGCCTTCTTATCCAACCGCAGCTGGCGCCGCGCCGCCTTTTCCGCCCGCTTGGCCGCCTTCTCGACCTTGGCCAGCTCCTTGCGCTCCTTCTCCGCCCGCTTCGCAGCCTTGCGCGCGCTCCGCTCCGCCTTGGACTCCTTGTGCGCCTTGGCCTCGAGCAAGTCGGCGGACATTGCTTTCCGCAGCCCGCTGGCCGAGACGGGTTTGGACATGGTTGTCGCTATCGGTGTCCCTCCAACGCCGGATGATCCTGATGACTCTGAGCTCTCGTCATCCGTCCCCCGCGGCGTGTGCTCTGCACTCAAGCTCGTCCCCCGGAAAAAGCCAGAGTAGAGCTTGCGCTTTGCAATCTCCTTGCCCGACCGCGCCGCGATGGAGATTGTCGGCTTGGCGGCGGGTTTCGGCGTCGACGTCCCGGACGCAGACGACGCGATGGAGGCGGCTGTCGACGCAAAGATGCTGCATGTCAGAATAGCCGCGTAGTTGAGCCCTCACTGGTCCCAGAACGGAATGGCCTCATCGCGGTCCTTGCCAATGCCGCTCATCGTCTTCTTTTGCACAACAGGGATGGGGCGGGTCGCGTGCCCGTTTTTGAACGCTAGCGTGAGCATGTGAGCGGTAGACGACACGTACCCGTCCCTTTGCCCTGCCATCCTTGCTTTACGAGGTGGTCGTGCGGGTTGAACGACATGTTTGTTGTTGTTGTTGTTGTCAGACGAGCTCGAATTGAACTGAAATTCTGAGGCGGGGTGGGTGGCAAGTTTTGGGGAAATGACGTGTAGTTGTGGGAAGGGCAGTAGTTTTATTAGGAAAGTTTTCTAATAGAAATACTAATGACAGCAATGAATTCGGCAGCTGAGACTTTTCCGGTAGGCTGGCGATGTGAGCAGCATACACGAGGGCAGTGTCCGTAACAACGACTCAGTGGCATGCATATCGCTACTGGGGTAGCTTGAGCAGCTGGAGCCGCTGTGACAGTCCTTGACCAGCAAGCACACCGATGAGATCTTCAGGAGTGTCTGTGGCGGAAGCCAGGATCAAGACGACAGTCCATGTAGCTCGTGGCGCTCTCACCAACAAGCGCGAGGCTGCAAAGTCAGACCTCGGCATCGCCAGCAACGGAGCTGGAACCCTCCACGCCTACGGTTAGGATGGGGGTCACGGCCCTGGTACGGGATACGACCAAAGGGTTAGGGGGTTAGGGGGTTAGGGGG